>JAJOZX010002991.1:0-542500 GCA_023014485.1 Bathynomus jamesi
AAACCAAAGGTCTATTTCTTGTAATACACACACACACACACTATATATATATATATATATAAGCAAACAACCACAAGGAAAAGGAAACACAAAGTGGGTTGTTTGCTTATTAATAAGGTCACGTGTTATTTTGTGATTTTAGTGCGAGATATATATATATAATATATATGAAAAATTATTTCACGAAAGTGACACGTGAAAAGTATTTATGATGAATAAAACCACGAAGGAAAAAAGAAACACAAAGGGGTGCTCAAGCGCTTTCGTCTAATGACATCCTCAGGAGTGTTCCTGAGGATGTCATTAGACGAAAGCGCTTGAGCACCCCTTTGTGTTTCTTTTTTCCTTCGTGGTTTTATTCATCATATATATATATATATTAGGGTGACACTTATTTCGAAAGTTTGAATTTTTATCGGACGGGCGCGTTTCTGGTTCCATTTTGTCAAAAAATATTGTGTGTAAAATATTTTTGAAATAAAACAATATTTAGAACTGCCTCAATACGGTCAAAGTTTGTATATTTTCTCGAAAAGTAGAAATTTTAGATCATGATGTTCTATGCCTCTAGCAAATAAAATATCACTTCTAGTTTGTTCAAGCTACTAATCTTGACCTAAAACATATAACTGGACTTCATACTTTCAACTCTAGGTCCCCCTCAACTCGAGTATTAGCCCCTCAAGGGGGTGGGGGGGGTATCATGGGCGCCCATCTCCCTCTCATTGTTGCCTACTTTGCAGAGGTCACGGTGGACTTGCGGGCGGTTGGGAAGTCACAGCGGTGCTTCTCGACCACTTGTAAGAGGAACTGCCTTTGGTCTTCACTCTTGGTAAGGGCCAGGTTGAAAGACTGCATCAACGCCACCCCGCGCTCCGCGAAGTCATTGACAACTTGAAGGGCCTGGACTCGGCGGGATGCGGCGATGAAGGCTGGGTCCGTCCGCCACTCCTCCGGATCCTTGAGCAGGAAGGCGGTGCTGATGTCCAGAACCTTGAAGAACTCCTTTGATGTAGTCGTTGTGAACTTGGCCAATGTATTGTTGGCGATTGAGGCGGTGGACAGGTCCACATTGATACGCCGCGGGGGATCCTCCGATCCTTCCTCTTCTTCCATCGCTTTAATCATCTCCCGCTTTGTCGCCAAGTCGATACCCTCGTCGAAGATGGCCAGGGTGACGAGGCGCTCGCTCAAGTACCATAGGTGCCTGGCGAAGACTGTCGCCGTCGCCTTGGCCACCGCTGAGTCCGGATAATAGACGAGGGCCTTGAGCAGCGCGAGGTCCGCGGCTGGGGCCGTTGCCGGGAGCGGCGCTTTGTACCAGGCCGTCACGTAGATGGACACGGCGAAGATGGTGAATCGCCGGATTCCAGCCGCTTCGCCTGACGACATCTGAAACTGTTCCCGGAACAGGAACAGTTTGATGGCATAGATGACTTTTGCCATCCAGCGCGCGCGATGGAAGGCGCCGGGACGAGCGAACCGGGCACCCCGCTTGTTCGGACCGCCCAGCACAATTACAGAGAGCTCCAGAAGTTCCCTGTAGTCATCACGTGGATGTTGACCGTCGAGGAGGCGGCTGAATTCGATCAGCAGGTCGTCGCGGGCGTCCTTCAGGTGCTGCGGCATGGTTCCATCCTCGAAGGGCTTCGCTTTGGTTTGATCGATGAAGTCCCACTGGGCGGCGAATCGTTTGAACAGGAGGATGTCAGGACAGTAGAGGGACCGAGGCACGCCGTGAATGCCTTCTCGCACACCAGTTCGTGGATGTGGTGGCGGCAAGCCAAATGAAGCACTGTCTTCTCGAGTTTCTGCTCAATGATATAGCAAGCTCCTCCTGAGAGTCCTGTGTTTGAGGCGGTGGTGTCAAAAGAGAGGGCACAGATCCGTCCCTTGATGTCCCAATCCTCGAGGGCAGAGAGGACGGCTTCCGCCATGGCGCGGCCGGTGCCGTCGGGGAGGCTGGGCACAGCCAGAAGCTTGTCGACGTTCTCCCCAGACACCAGAACTGGAAGGCGATCTTCAGCAGGGCCTCCGTCAGCCGCTGGTACGATTTTCCCGTCCCAGTGAACGGTCAGCGGCACAGTAGGATGGAAGGCTGCCTTCATTTCCGCTGCTGCCATAGCACGGAACTTTGCTCGGTCGCGGCGGGAGGATTCGCGGTTCAAGACCAGCTCAGGGTCGTGGCCCAGCTCCTCGCAGCCGCCGACAGCAAAAAACACCTTCTCGGTCGGTAAGTTTCGTCCGATCCATCGCTGCGGAGAGATCAGGGGTGATCATCTTTTTCGACGCGCAGAATCGCTTGGGTGGTAAAGGGGTCGTAGATGCTTCTGCATTCGACGTGGACGGGCCCGGGAGAGAGAGCTCTTCCTCTTCTTCTCGGCGACGACGCCGTGTCGGTGACCGAGTCGGGCTGCTTGCACCTGAGCTGGAGCTCGATGCCAGTTCGACGAGTTCTTCTCGGCTCTCTCTGTTCGCCCTTTCATCATCTTGCCGGCGGCTCCTTTCCGCTTCCTGTCTCCTCGCACGCTCCTCCTCAGTGTGCAGCGTCATGTCACGTGTGGAGGAGATGCGGCCGCGCCGCACCTCGGCCCTTTGTCCCGTCAGGAACTCCCTGTCCTCTTCGATTGTGATCATCGACATCGCCTGTTCGTGTGCGATGTCGAAGAGGCGGTCAAGGGATGAGAGGAACTCGGCCTCGTTCCTGATTTGGGTCACAGTGCGCCGTTTCGAGTTCTTGTTCAGAGCCCGCCACTTCTCGTACATTCGGAGAACCTTGTCCCTTGCGCGTTGGTCTTTCTGCGTAGGAATACGGGACCGCTCCCAGAATTCCTTGACTGCGGTCACTGTCTCAGCGGCTGCTTCCTTGATCGGCTTCTTGACGTCAAGGTGAAGGTGGAAAAAGTACTGAAGCGCCTGCTTTCCCGTAGGCAGCATGCTTCCTGTGATGCTGTGGTCCACGGTCCCCAGGAGATAGACTGCTGTTTTAGATCTTGTTGCCGAAGCCATCACGTCGTTTCAGAACTCACTGAAAAAGAGAATGAAACACTGTTAGTGTTGGCAAAACTCGTCCCAACCCATTTTCTACTTAGAATAACATGTTCTTTCGCCTGTATCAATATTTGGATAAACTCGTGTTACACCCTGTATAATACCTCATTTTAGTCTTCTGTACACCAGTGCGGAAGACTAAACCAACGACTCTGACCGTCCGTCTGTCTGTCTGTTATCATTTTTCAACTCAGAAACTACAGCAGCTATCGAAACGAAAACTGACATGATAACAGAACGCCATGAGTACTTTTCGACAAAAAGTATAAACTTTGACCTCGTTGAGGCAGTTCTAATTATTATTTTATTTCAAAAATATTTTACACACAATGTTTTTAGACGGAATGACACCAGAAATGCGCCCGTCCTGATAGAAATTCCCAAAAAATGAAAAACACCCCAAATAAGTGGCACCCTAATATATATATATATATATATTATATATATATATATATATATATATATATGATTTTGCAATTAAACACATGAAATAAATGATGCCCACTCACAAGGAAAAATTAAAAGCAATTCCAAGACCTTTCACATATTCAACAGTGTACCTTGTCAGGTAATGAAGGGAAAAGGCAAGAAGTCAAAAACATCTCTCTCTATGCAGTGTAAACAAAATGGGGGGGATTATCAAAAAAATGACACACACTGATTGAAAGTAAAAGGCATTTTAACAAGATGTGGTCCATTTTATACGCTTGCAAAGTGTTATTGAAATTTAGAAAACAGACAATTGCACATTCCAGTATGTTCTTTTCAGTTATGTCTATTTTTAACAGGAACTATGGAACTCTTCCAGTTAATACCATAATTATATGAGGCATCTGGAGTAGGAGTGATGAAGCCACCATATGTTCAAAAATCCATTTTCACTATCACCATTTTCTCCTGGCCTTTGTCTATGCAGTGAATAATACACAATTACCAATACTTCAACACTAATGCCTCTGAAATTTAATTTCAGACACATTAGTGACAAAGTATCGGTAAGTGTGTATTATTCACTGTATAGACAAAGGCCAAAAGAAAATGGTGATGCAGAAAACAAATTTTTGAACATATGGCAGCTTCATCACTCCTACTCCAGACACCTCATGGTTAAACAATGCATTAGAATTATTAGCCATACAGCATGCATATTTATACTATTTTACTCTGATATCAAGTTTTTCCAGTTTGACCTACTGTATATAAACAGTCACATTACATATGTCCAATTGAGTAGATGCAGCCAGAGCATTATCTGGGCTGTTCTTTATATCTATAGAGAGAACCAAAGATTTCTACAGAGTGCATGGAAACTGTTTTTACACAACTGTAAACTATTATTAAATTTAAAATTTAAGTGTATTACACCCACAATCACCCCAATACTACTAAATAATACAGTGGTTCTCAATTAGCGAGTCCTAAGAAAAAATGTTACCCCAACTAAATTTAATTTAGGCTTAAATTTTAAGACTTTAGTATATACAGGGTGTCCCATAAGTCCAGCATCATAGGAGAAATTCATATTTTTCTCTTTCTACAGGCCATATGCTCAGGATGCCAATTTCCCGTCCACCATTCTGTTCAGTGACGAGGCTGTTTTTTATGGAAATGGTGAGGTAAATCGACAGAACACCCACTACTGGTCTCAAAACAACCCTCACTGGTATACCTCTTCAAAGGAACAAGGTGCATCTCGGGTGATAGTATGGTGTGGCATTTGGAAGGATCGCATCATAGGTCCCCTCTTTTTTGATGAACATGTCACTGGAGGCACCTACCTATGTATGCTCAAGGAAGAAGCATTTCCCAGTGTCTTGAATAAAGAAGGAAATTTCCCAACATGGTTCCAGCAAGATGGCGCTCCTGCACATTACAGCACCCAAGTAAGGGAATACCTGTACCAACAATTCCCTGGTCATTGGATAGGACGTCGAGGGCCTGTGGAATGGCCAGCCAGAAGCCCGGATCTCACGCCACTAGATTTTTATCTCTGGGGCCACTTGAAAGCACTGGTATACGCAGAGAAAATTAGGAGTGTTGAACATTTGCGGCAGCGCATTATTGGGGCATGTAACACCATTACTCCTGACATCATTCACCGTGTGCTTGCTGACTGGGTATCACGTCTGAATTTGTGTATTGAAAACAATGGTGGACATATTGAGCACATTCTGTAAATAAAAGCTTTTGTTTTGCCTTTTTTTATTATTTTTCCTATGATGCCAGACTTATGGGACTATATGTATGTATATATATATATTTTTTTTACTGGTTTGTAGGTATATAAAGCAAAAATGAGGGATTAAAGTGGTTTAAAACTTGTCAATGTTTTGATGGACCATAACCATAAAAAGATTGAGAACCACCACTATAAACCATTTAATTTACTTTTAATTACATTTAAACAACAGAAACTCACTTGAAAAAATTTGTTTAGCTTCAGTGAGAACATGAAGGAGACTCTTTTTTGCTTCTGTGACAGCCAATTCAATATCAAAAGCACAAGATTTACTCATCATAAAGTATTATAAATTTGACTGAAAGGCAGGCTATATTAACCAATATTGCCTCTGAAAATATAAATGTTTAATTAAGTTAGTTAGCAGCCCACTAAACCATTTCTGGATAACATTTAATATGTACTATACGTTTCTGTCATGAATGGTATAGCTACTGGCTGACAGAAATTAAAGTGTATTTTCACTTAATTATTAATTCCAAGTGAATTTGGTTTAATACCTCAATGTCAGTTTTTAATATACAGGGTGTTCAAAAAGAAACAACCCAAAATGGAAAGAAAAGGGTTAGGTTACGATGATATACGCATTCTTCAATGGGTTGCATTTTTTTGAACACCCTGTACCAGAAGAATAAAAAATACTTTAAACAAAGGCTATGGGCCAGTCAGAAATTCACGCACTAAAGATATTAGACATACGAAGGAAAGGGGGCTCAATAATGATGATATACGTCCAGGCTAACTAGAAAACCATCAACATGGGTGAGCTGACTTACTTTGCGCGCGAGTTTTACATTGCAATTATGCCAATGTTTTCACCAATTGTAAGAATTAGACCAGTCTATTAATGTCCTGAATTTTCTGATATACTGCATTCTTCACCACCCAACAGATAAATCCCTATACCCAGTACATATTAAAATGTCAGGTTATACTAAAGTAAAAATAACGAACAACAATAAAATAATGTAAAACAAAAAATTATTTGATATCAAAAGTCATAAAAACCTTTACAAAGAAGTTCTGAACTACAAAACAAAAACTTAAATTAGTACAAATCTTTGATTTTCATAAAGATTGGAGCATGAATTCCACATCAATAATTCTTTTATTACGTGTAAAGCTTAGAATGGTGTTTTCAAATCTATATAAGCACCTACTTTGCTGTCAGCCACCAATAATATAAAAAATAAAATATGAATTCAAAATATTTAAGCTAAAAGCTTAAATTGCAAAAATGTCACCTTCAATTTAAAAAGAAATTACATGGTACCTAACTATGCATTGCATAATCTTCCAAAAAATTCAAAAAGTAGAATGGCGGAGGCTGTATGAAACATTTAATACACTTGGTGTAAGTTTATGATTATGATGATGATGTAAATAACAGTTAGCTAATCAATTTCTTAACTGCCTATAATTATCTAAATACACAAAAATATTACTGCATTTGGCTAATACTAAGTTTCAGGGCCACCAGATTCTAGTGATCCACCCATTTCATACTTCTGTTCGAACTTTGACCATAGCCACCAGTTATTTAATTCTATACACAGGAGCAATAATATTAATTTTGATGCTATTTATGGACCAGACATAAAAGTTAATGTAAACGAGACTAAACAGGCCATAAAGGGTTTTGATTGCAACTAATGCTATGGCAATGATGGTAATGCTGCTGAAAATCTAAATATAGTAATAATAGAATAGTGCCTATGTTAGCTATGTGCTTTACAGCAGGGACGTGCGGTGCGTAATAATTCAGGGTAGGCAGTAGGCACTAATAAAATCAATTGCCAACAAAGGGTATGAAAACTGTATTAACAATAATTACCATCGAAATATAGAAATTAGGCATGCATCGCATTGTTACTCAACTTAATAAAACTGGTCAGAATTTCATAGCTATTTTATACCAACTAATATCCTGGTAATTAATAAAAATATTAAAAGTTCAAAATAAAATTTTAGTTATATAAGTATTTACTTACATTATTTGTAGCGTTGCCACATTGCTACATCATACACCCGCCCCATGGGTTACTTTGAAGGCAGGTTAAAAATTGCCTTTATTTCCTATTGTTTTAAAGGAAAAAGCTTGGATTGACAGCACGCACTACGAAGAATTTAGCTATTATAATTTCTATGCAGGATAAAAAGCATAGCAATATGTGCCTGCTTCAGCATTACACATAATGCTACATACAGAATTAGCATGAAATTTGTATGTATTTTAAGAGAAAGCATTAAGGAACAAAGAATGAAGTTTAAATAACGAAAAAAGTTACTTTTTTAGATTTTATGTTAGGGCAGGCACTGCCTACCTTGCCTACCCTGAGGGCACATCGCTGCTTTACAGGTATACTGATGCATGGTGTTTTGTCAGATACAATGTTATCAGTTGTTTTAGTGCCAGTAATATAAAAGATAACAGTAAAATCAATAATAAGGATAACTATAGGCCAGTTGCTTTGGCCATTGTATGTCTAAGGTGTTTGAATATATATTAATAGACTTGAATGTTAACTGTATACTGGTGATAACCAAAGTGGTTTCAAAAAGGATCATGGTACTGACATGTGTATATATGGTATGCCTGAAGGAGGTGGTCTGTAAATACTAAATTTTAAATGCAAATGTCTTTTTGTACTTCTTGGATGGCCCTAAAGCATTTGATCATGTTAATCATAATTTATTTACAAAACTTGTAAACTGTAATGTACCTACCATACCTGGTTACCTAGTTTATATATATAATATTCTGGTATAATCACCAGACAATAATTGTAGGATAGGATGGGGTCAATTCAGAGGCATTTTCCATAACCATTGGTGTCTGGCAAGGAGGAATATTATCTCCCTATTTATTCAATGCACATAAGGATAATCTATCTGATGTTCTGAACACTTATAAAATAGGCTGTTATCTTAGTACAAAGATTGCTAATCATCTGATGTACGCAGATGATCTAATTCTTATTTCTCTATCTATAAAGGGGATCAGCACACTTTTGAGTTTATGAAAGTTATGTGAGAGATAATGACAAAATATAATCCTACTAAAAGTGATATCATGATTATGGGGACCAATATGTAATTTTGTATATAGATTTATCACTGTGCTTCATCAGTTAAGATAATAGAAGCCATGGTTAGTGGACTGCTGATATATTTTATAAAACTCAAATCTGGAAGCATTGGCATAGGCAATTATGCTTATTATTTATAGTTTCATTGGCCTATATAGTCACTGTTCCAGACAACTACTACTAAGCCTTATGTGGGCCACTTGTATAATTGCTATTATAACAGACACTGCTCTTCTGAACTCTCAAATTGCATGCCGCCTCCTTTAAGGAGAGTATGGAAAAACTATACACACTTACAACATAGTATCATATGTGATACCTGTATTTCATAATTAAATATAAATTATTAATTAATTTAATTAAATATCTACAAAATTGCCTCAGGATTGGTGATATAGCCTATTGGGAATGAAAATAATTGCCATATATACATGCATAGAACCCAATATAGAGGTATTGGGCCCACCCAACCACAAGAAAAATGTATTATTTTGTGTTCAAAATTTTCCACTGGTGACTCATGAAAATTACATCAAGAGAAGAGTCAATGAACTTTGAAGAATCAGCGGATTCCTAACAACTTCTTATTAGCAGCTCACGTTACAGCAATGCTTTAAGCAAGGAAGATATACTTTATCTTCCTAAAAGTTCTGAGTAAAATCCTCTTAATATAAAACCTAATAACTATAAAAAGGATAGGCCTATTCCTTTAAGTGTATATTAGTTACATCAAATCAACTTATTGTGTAACTCCATCATACCACAGCCCTACATTGAAACAGAAGCGAGGCCCAATGAAATAATAAGGTAAGGCAATTCCTTTCTTTACCATTAGGCAGCACAAATACCGAAGGCAAATAAACATAGAGGTCCTTTGAAAACCTACATATACATAACTAATGAAAAAATGTAGGGCTTTTCATTAACTCTCCACTGATATCTGCTGGAAATTTCCAACGAATGAGGGTAACGCAATCAACCCATAGCCCCATACAGTTTTTCCACAGAGTATGCAGTACCATACTTTCTACAAATTCTCATTTCTTTTCTGTCCAACTCTTAACACAAGGGTTAATCAGTATTTTCAATCTTTCATCTACTCAACCAATCAACTCTGAAACAATCTTCCTCAGTTCATCTTTCTATGACATCCAATCTTTCAAACGCAGTGTCCAGGCATCTCAAAAATCCTGGACCTTGATTTTGGCTTTCTTCCCCTCTGGAAGGGATGTTTTTGTTGGCATTTGTCCTTGGCCCCCTCCTTTCTGCATAAAAAAAGAAGTTCAGAGACAGAGTATATAACAGCTTGGTAATATATTTAGGTTACATTAGGTTAAACTAGGCTAAAGTCATTTTCTTTTCATCCAACTGACTTGAGGTTGACTCAAGTCATCTCTTCAAGTTGCTGCATTTTTTTCGTCAAAAACAACTGCAGACTAGTTTGACAAAGCCAGCTACAGAGGTGGACATCACTCCAACTTACAGACATATAAACACAGACTAGACAACTCCACAGATGATACCTGCCACCTGTGCCAGGACACACCACAAACAATTGAACACATGACAGACTGTACGCTTTAGCACAACACAGAACACATCACCACTAGTGCACTGAACCTCTGGTCCACTCCGGAAAGGTCAATTGGTTACCTGCATGCTGCCAGCTTGCTCGATCAGGGTGGGCTGATTGGCTAACCAACAACAACAACAACAAAGGTGGTTAGAGAAAACTAATTACAGTCGACCCTCAACTTACGTAATTAATCTGTTCCGAGATGAATTACTTAACTTGAAAATGACATAAGTCGAACCCCAAAATACATGTAAATCGGGTAATCCATTCCAGGACCCCAAAATAGTATTGAAAATAATAAAATAAATTTTTTTGATAAAAACTGTATATAAACAGAATTATAATGGTAATTAATAATTATTATTAAGAAACACCATCTGTAAAAGAAAATACATATTAAAAATTAATAATAAAAAATTAATTTAGACTTACAGTGGAGAGAGAGAGTTGAATGGCTTGGAGGGTTAGCGATGGTGGTAGTGGTGGGTTGAGGAGAGGGGGTTTATTGGTGGGAAGTAGAAGCCCCCAGATCTATATCTGAAGGTTGTTCTACTGCACCATCAGCCTCATATGAAGGCTGCTCCTCCAACCACCATCCTGCCAGTGAGTGGTCACGCACTGCGTTTGCGATTACGCAGCTATTACACAACACAAAATAATTACTAAGACGAATCAATTACAGTCAATGGGGGCTTCTCATAACTCAAAATTACGTAAGACAGTGATGACGTAAGTCAAGGGTCGACTATTTCATAAACAGACAACTTGTCACCCACAAAATCAAAGGTATTTTATTACATTATTATAGGAGAGGAAAAGAGAAAAGGATTTATGCAATACCTTATAATGTCTCTTACTTTTCAATAAATTCAAATTACTAAATCTTTCATCAAAATTTTGGGAGTATGAGCACTTGTATAATGGTCACTTTTTGAAAATCAAAATGAGTTGGGTCTGTAATTCTGTACTCTTTCGGTATGTACAATTTTAATCTCTCCCATTTACCCAACTAACAAGTTTGTAAGGATTGGTTGATAATTTGCGCCTTATGTTTCAAAAAAATGTTGTCAAAAACACGCAATAGTATCATATATCTTTTACGTTACATGAAGGGGAAACAGTAGAAAGAAACTAAAAATATAAATTTATTTACAGATAATACTGTCAAGTTGTTTTATTTATTACCTTCAGTATACTTATAAGCAATCTTTCCTATTTATACACTTAAATTTATACTCTTAAATAAAAGTTTCCTGAAAATATAATTAACAAAAATGCAGAAATACCAGATAACTAAATTATAATGAAAAAGAAAAATGACAATAATTGATGAAATTAAATGAAACTAATGACATTCCAAAACATCTGGTATGTGCTTCCAACTACGACTGACTTAAACTTGCAATTTAACTTCAAAATTTAAAACCAAAATCTCTTTGGTATTCAAAATACTGATAAATCAGCAAACTTAACCATTAAACAAATTCTAAATTGAATTTAAATTAATCAAGAAATTAGCGCAAACAATTGAATTTATTTCTAAATAATTTTTAAAATTTTATTTATACAGTTTGGAAATTAATACTGTACACTGTACAGGTAAACCTCGATTTATGATGTCCCAATTTATGATATTTCGTGTTAATGATGGTGATAAATTAAGACCATCTCCCTATTTGCGATCAAAAAATTCGCATTAACAATGGCCATTGGTCAGCCAAACTCACTGATGCTCGGAAGAGGGAATGCATCTCTTGCACAACCCTCAACTTCAGCCTCTCCAAACTCCCCAGAGGCTGTGTGGAAGTCAGAGTGACGTCTCCACTCCACCTACAAGAGTCCCCTTAGCCTCAAAGGGGACATGTGAATGTGAGGACAACCAGGATTGTTCTTAATGATGTAGTGAGTGTTGTTTGTTTTCTATTGATTTTACGTGTAGGAATTTTTTTTCCGGAGATACATGTGTGTTTGGGACTGGCTAGGAACGTATTCCTTTGAACCCCATGTTATAATGAAGTTAATTTACGATGGGGTTTTCAGGAATGCAACCCCATTGTAAATCAAGGTTTACCTATACATTAATAAGAAATAAAAACCAAGCTAAGTCACAAAAACAATCAGGATTAAATTTGAACTAGAAAAATAGCTGAAGATGTTAAACCCAATTTCTAATTGAAAAATCTCAAGTACAAAGTAAATTTTATAAGATTAAAAACACAAAATGGAATTCAACAAATACAAAACTTCAGCTATATACAAGACCCTCCTCGGAAGTGGTGGCTAAGTGACAAAAGTAAAACACTGCCAGAAAACAGTGGCTAAAGTTGTACCAATTTGAAAGTTCAAAGGTTATGGCACCTTCAAAATGGTACAACTTTAACCGAGTTTTCTGGCATTTTTCACTTTTGTTGCTGTCACTTTTTCCTAGGAGGCCCTCGTATAAACAACAATAATAACAAAACTCTTAACATGGTGAGATGGTGTCCCAGGCACAAAATAGAGAGAACTGGCCCATAGCTTTTGTATCAACCATATTCAATAAGGCTGAACAAAAATATTCAACCACTAAATGAAAGTTAGCCACTATTCACTGGGCTGTGAGAACCCTAAAACCTTTCCTTTATGGAATCAAAGTTAAGATTTTTACTGATCATCAACCTTTAACCTTTGTCTACAACATGCCTTTAGTGAAGAATGGAGTTGCTCTCACACTGGAAGAGCTGAGTAGCATTGAATATGAGCTAGTATACATACCGTACCTAGAAAGCAGCATTGTATCACAGATGCACTATTCAGGTCTCCAATTGACACTTATTGTAAAGAATCATTGGATCAATATGACAACTGATCAAATGCTGTTCCAAAAGGATTCATGAAGACTGAGGTCCCAGGAAGAGGAGATTCCCTTTTATTGTTGTGTAGTAGTGGCACCGTGGATAATCACAGGGAAATTAGAGAGGCAACAGTAACACAGTTAATTAAAAAGCAAAATAAGTATGGGATCTCTTCTGATAAAACTATCACTCACCAGCTGAACCTGATGAAACATGCTGGTCAGACCAAAACCCACACAAGATCCGAGCCTATAGTGAAATGAATAAGGTAGAGATTTGGGTATATCATAGAGATCAAACTCCATTAAAGTAGGGTTTTGACAAC
This sequence comes from Bathynomus jamesi, assembly GCA_023014485.1. NCBI lineage: Eukaryota > Metazoa > Arthropoda > Malacostraca > Isopoda > Cirolanidae > Bathynomus > Bathynomus jamesi. The sequence continues at coordinate 13,115 of JAJOZX010002991.1, forward strand.
TGCAGTGATCACTGCTATCTACAATGCCTTGCTGGGATCCATTATAACTGGTTAAATCCTATATGATTACCTGGTCAATCAAATGATAAACTTCCATTGAAGTTCTAAATGTGAAGAGGGAAACTGAGAAGCCTTTGAAGAATTTTCCTTGTTTGATGAAAGCATGGATTATTATTATTTTGCTCCTGAAACAGGCTAGTAGGGGGCAAATCTATCATTTAATAGGCATAGTATAGAATCTATAGTTAAATTATTTCTTATGCTGTGCTGGTATATAGTCCATGGTCAAATTCAGAAAATGTAAATTTGTTCCTGTTTATGTTGTCTTATGGCTGCTTATGGCAGTTAGGTCAATTGAATGCCAGGTTAGGTCATTTGAATGCCCTTGATGATTGGTTAGGTTGACCTAACCAGGCATTCAATTAACCAGGGGGCCACAATTATTTTGTTTTATTTAGTCAATATTTCAATCTTAGCTTTAAACAATAATGGCTGGTCATCCTGCTGCTCCTACCTTCATGAATTCTTGTGGCACCACATACCGTAATTAAGGAAAATGGCAAAAGCTATTTTAACAACTTCTTGGATCTTATTCTACAGAAATATCACGTTTAAAAACTTGTCAGACTTGCATTTTTTAAATAAATATAACTACATGATTGTCCTGAATAATAATTTAACCACAGATTCTATACTTAGGCCATTTAATAACCCTAAACCACAATTTGAGTAGACTCCAACTGTGATGAATATCTCTGTCCAGTGATCCCTCTCAGAAAAGGAGAGGCATTGTCACTGGAAGATATAATAAACCTCAAAAACTTGACCCTCACATATGTTGTCTTAAAAAAGGGATTGAACAACACTGACCAATAAAATGATATACTGGAAACCTACAACCATACAAATATCATCATCAGCAACTGGTAGTCATTGATGACATCATTCACCACAGGGGAGGAGACTGCCGCTTGTGTAGCATGGTTGCCAAAGAGGTTGTTATAGACTGGGCTGTCATTTTCCATGAGGAATTTGCTCACTTGGGGCAAAATAAATTGCTTGCACTATTATTGAATTATTTTTTACACCCATAGCTGCATTACATTGTGACTGAGATAGTCACCTTCTGTGATGAGTGTGAAAGAGCAAAGATTACCAACATTCTCTACACACCACCCGTGTTTAAGATTGTAACTCAACCTCTGTTCTAATTGACTGCAGCAGATCTTATCTCCTACTCTACCTCTCAAAAGGGGAATGTTTGTGCATTGGTGGTGGTTGACCATTTCTTTAATGGTTGTCTGTGGACCCACTACCCAACAAACAGGCCTCTACTGTAGCACAAGCCTTCAAAACTCAAGTATATCCATTTCTGCCCAGGCTACCTGAAAAGCTACTCAGTGATAATGGCCCTGAGTTCACAGCCCAGAAATATGAAGATACCTTGCTTTGCTTGAACTGGATATACCCCATGTAAAGACCTCTCCCTTTTGCCCTACTTCCAATGGGGCTGTGGAATGGGTAAACAGGACCCTAACCCAGTATTTGCAGATGAGTTTGGACCAGGTTGAGACCTGGGATGACCATCTTTCCAGAGTGGTATCCATTTATAACACCAACAAACATCAGGAGACTGGTCTTTCTCCAGTAGCCTGTCTCTTATCTCAAACTCATACTTTCCTTCAGAGAAGGAGCTCCCTTTCCCTGAATTACTTCCAGTGAAACAAAGTTCCAAAAGTCTTTTTAATTTGCCACCATCAATAATCACTTGTATTTAAGCTGCTGCAGAACCTGAAACAGACCTCACAGCAACACATCCCCTAAAATCTCCAGAAATGACATATGAAGTGAATTTCAGTGATGTAGCAGGAGGACTCTGGAACAGTCCTCTGGCATATTAAAGTGGGTTTAGAGAATATCATTGTCACCCTCAAAAACTGATTCTAGATGGTTCTCACGCAAATCTCAACATGCCCTTGCCAGCTGTTACATGTGTAGGTACCCTCAGTGAGATGGGGAATCAACTATTCACGTGACTGTGGGACAAACCCCAGGAATTGACTTAATGTACAAAGTTCTCACTCCCATGCAACAGTGACAAGTATGCCAAATTTAAGTTTTGAGAAAATTCATGTTAACCCATTAATGTCCAAATTATTGAAATAAATATTTAACAAAAATTATATATAGAATGGTACATAAAAATGATTTTAAGTATCCTGGCATTAAAAAACCTAACCTTAAGGTAATTCTAAGGCAAAAATACCTCTTTTATTGACATACATTACATTTATAACAAAACTGATATTAAACATTATAAACCAACAATTTAAGTTTTTTAACTGTCCTCATATGAGGACAGTAGGTATAAATGGGTTAAACTTTTTAAAGTTATGTGCATGGTCCACCACCCCTTCTAAAACAATGGAAAATTAGTGGGTGACAAAGGTGACCCCACCATATGAGGGCCATGTATTATGACAGACAATGGACAAACCTTTCTGGTACCATAGAAAATGGATTTTTTGGACCATGGTGAGCTTATTACTGTCACAGAGAGCACCTCATATAAACTAGCCAGTCATACAGGGGACACACTACTGGGAATGTTGCTGCCAGTTGCAAATGCTAAAGTATTTATGGACTGCACTTATACAGCAAGTTTATTTCAATATATTAAATCAATAATTAAAGTTTCCATAGCAGCATTCCATTAATTACAATAATTTTTATGTATGTAATATATTTTACATTAGCAATATTAGAAGTCATAATTAATACATAATTTACTTGGAGACTTATACATGTGGCAGCAGTGTAACATATGTCACATGTAGGCATGTATAATATTGTAAGTGTATGTGCACTAAGAGCCTTTGTTCTGGACTTACAATTACGGTACTTGTGAAAAGTATTAAGTAGTAATTTTTTTAGTATTTACCACAATTTTAAAAAATATGTGCTAATCTATCTTTGAATCTTAGCTCATGCAGATCAAAAAAGGTAGTGAAATGTCCTCATCCTATCTCTGAATTCATGCATGTCTGACCTTGTGCAAGTGCATTCAGTAAATTTTAGTAGCTATTTGGTACAGCCCTAGTATAGACCTAGGAAACTAGGAATGTAACCCTATTTTTCCCATAAAGTATATTAGTCCTGCCATTCATGGTTTTGGCATCATGGTGTTTTCCCATAATAAACCCCAATGAATGGTGAAGATTACATTATATTTCATTTGGAAAACATGAAGCCACTTGGATTATTGAGGTTAGCTAAGTCGTGAGCTATATTTTATAATAAAATTGTGCAAAATGTCAAACTCAAATCAGCTAATTAATATAAAACTATTTATAGAACTACCAAAGTAGCAAGAATATACACCATTTACAATGTACAAACTATCTTTCATTCATGAAAGCATTCAAATTTTTCTTAAAACTGATTAAGGAGCTACCGTTTATCATATCATATGGCAAGTCATTCAAAAGATCTATTACTGAATGACAGTTATTTTCATAGATCTAGTCTACAAGTCTGTTTTCTAATTTTCTTATTATGCCTTCAAGTTTTTCCATCAGACTCTAATAATAGAGTTACTTACATCTGAATTGTCCAAACCTGAAAACATTTTGAACATTTGTATTATATATTTCCCATCAAACAATTGGTTAGAGGATGTTAGGGAAAAAGATCTTGAATGCCTGGTTAGGTCAACTGTACACCCTTGATGATTGGTTAGGTTAAGTTGTGATATTTTCATTAGTTTAAACGAAAATGATGAGAGCAAAAATACATAACAGTTTGGTGGCGGGTGGTTGGGTATTCCTGTTAACAGGAAAGCACCAAAAAAACTAACCCTTATGCCAGCTAGGACCAGCCAGTGAACAGTGATGCCATAGTTATGACATCATCAAGCCCTTTATAAACAGATGACCGCGAAACAAAGGCCTTTTATATTAATTGCATTTCCTCCTATAAGGATGTGTGATTCATGTAACTTAGATTTTGAAGAAGTCATCAGACACATTGGCTTAGATGATAGCAAAGCTTTGAAACTTTTTTCAGTACTTTCCTGGGTCAATATTTGGGAGATGCATGGCCTCCAAATTCAGATTTTTTATTCATACCAATCATTAGTACATATGATTTGATGAATTTAAAAAAAAACTAGACCTTGTGCTTTAAAAAAATAAGGGAGATGTCAATTTTTTTCACTTTAACGATTTTTTTTACATTTTCTGAGTCACAAAACTTTATCCACTCCAAATGTTAGTTATTTTTCTGTCAATTTAATGAAGGTTAGGTTAGGTTAAATTCGTTTTAGTGAAGGTTAAGTTAACTTAACCTTCACTAAATCAATGGAAAAGTAACTAACCTTTTATTGTGGCAGTGGATCAAGTTTCGCGATTTCTTGCAAAAAATAATGCAGGATAGTCATATGGTCTTTGTTTTTTTGTTTTTTTTTACCAGCTCTCAAAACCAAAGTTTCTCAAAAAATGTTAAAAAGTCATTAAAGTGAAAAAATCGATATCTCCCTTATTTTTTAAAAGCACAAGGTCTAGTTTTTTTTTTCATTCAAATCATATGTACTAACGACTGGTATGAATAAAAAAATCTGAATTCAAAGGCCGTGCATCTCCCGAATATTGACCCTTTCCTGTTATCCCAGACCCCAGACCTTTTGCCAGATTCAGATGCCACTTGCCAGATTGCCAAATTTCTTTTGTAAATGTTAAGTAACTAACCAAATCATAAGAAGAACATAAGAAATTTTTATAGTGGGCACACTAGGGGCCACTTCAGCCAATCGAGGTGGCTCCACTATGTAAAAATTGCTTGTACATTGGCAACAACCAATTTTTACAAAATTAATTAATTATCAATTTAAAACTAAACATAGAATCTCTGGATCCGGAGGATCAAAGTCATAATAGGCTACTATCCACAAATATGTTACACTCTATATCTATTCATAATTGACATGCAAATATATCAGATCCAAAGAATCCAGTCAATTTCATTGCCAAATTTCTTTTGTAAATGTTAAGTAACTAACCAAATCATAAGAAGAACATAAGAAATTTTTATAGTGGGCACACTAGGGGCCACTTCAGCCAATCGAGGTGGCTCCACTATGTAAAAATTGCTTGTACATTGGCAACAACCAATTTTTACAAAATATTAATTATCAATTTAAAACTAAACATAGAATCTCTGGATCCGGAGGATCAAAGTCATAATAGGCTACTATCCACAAATATGTTACACTCTATATCTATTCATAATTGACATGCAAATATATCAGATCCAAGAATCCAGTCAATTTCATTACGGTACCCGGGGCATTCCAGGACAGATCACCTGAACTAGGAACCTTGATATCTCAGATTTTGATGAAATTTGGTGGAGTGGTAGCCCCACCAAGTTATGCAAAACTGCAATTTTTTTTTTTCTGTGACCACTAGGTGGCAATGTACGGGGAGTCAAAATTTTGACGAATGGAGCAAGCGCGCACCCTTTAAGAAGTCATATCTCAGCTTGTAGTTGACCAATCAAGCTGATTTTGGTGTCATTTATTTCATCTGACCCAGAGCTTTTAAATAAGCCCAAACTTGATATGGTGCAAAATGAAAAAAAAAATTCATAATGCTTTTTATTTTATTTTTTTATTTTCACCCCGCGCGAGGGTGAAATTAAAAAAAAAATTTATCCTAAATTAAACTTCTATCTATATACAAAATATATGCAATAAAATTCCTGTGTATGAAACACTAAATAGGTGAAATGTTTGCTGAAAATACACCATTTTTGTGTTTTTTGGCATTTTTTGATGATAAAATTGAAAAAAAAAAACCTGGTTTGACTCCCAGTCTCTTATTGATGATAAAATAGTCCACTTCTGCTTTTAAAGCTGGCCATACACGTACATGCCTGCTTCATGCTCAACCTATCAAGCCAGCGATGAATTTGGTTTGATGGCTTCATGTTGCTCATACATGAGGCATACGTGTATGAGCAACATGAAGCCATCAAACCAAATTCATCGCTGGCTTGATAGGTTGAGCATGAAGCAGGCATGTACGTGTATGGCCAGCTTTAAAAGCAGAAGTGGACTATTTATCATCAATAAGACACGGAGTCAACCAGGTTTTTTTTTTCAATTTTATCATCAAAAAATGCCAAAAAATACAAAAATGGTGTATTTTCAGCAAACATTTCACCTATTTAGTGTTTCATACACAGGAATTTTTTGCATATATGTTTTGTATATAAATAGAAGTTTAATTTAGGCTAAATTTTTTTTTTAATTTCACTCTCGCGCGGGGTGAAAATAAAAAAAAATAAAATAAAAAACGTTATGAAATTTTTTTTCATTTGCACCATATCAAGTTTGGGCTCATTTAAAAGCTCTGGATCAGATGAAATAAATGACACCAAATCAGCTTGATTGGTCAACTACAAGCCGAGATATGACTTCTTAAAGGGTGTGCGCTTGCTCCATTCGTCAAAATTTTGACTCCCCGTACATTGCCACCTAGTGGTCACAGAACAAAAAAAATTGCAGTTCTGCATAACTTGGTGGGGGCTACCACTCCACCAAATTTCATCAAAATCTGAGATATCAAGGTTCCTAGTTCAGGTGATCTGTCCTGGAATGCCCCACCCATCATACCAGTACCTTGCCAACCAAAGATAAGTCACAGTCCATATCAATTGCGGACCAAGTCACAATGGAAATTATTTATATTAAGGTCTCCACCAAGTTGACAATACTGGCTATTATCAAATGTTTCAGCATAACTTTAGGAGTCTAATGGTATATGTTATTATTTGCGCAATTGCGTATTTATAATGTTATAGGCTTTTAAAGAAATTATTTTCTTACTCCATTTTGGTCATAATTTTTTGAATGACGTCATCATAAGTGTATCTACTTGGGTGGAAAAATCACATTTGGCTACAAAAATGAGGTATGCGGCTACAGTGCTTTCCATTTTCTTCATTAGTTAATTTTCCAATATGGTGTGTGAAGGATGTAAAATGTATTTCGAAGATGTGATTATAGATATTAACAATATTGATAATTCTGCTGTAGAGATTTTTGACAAACATGGTGTGTTACAGTCATCTTTTAAATATAGAAAGTATAGATCTGAGTGTTCCTACGATGAATCCATTGATATTAGGGTTAGGTTAGGTTTAGGTAGGTTAAAACTTTGAAGTCTCATAACTTTTGATTGGTTCATTTCTGCATAAATGAAGGCCAGATTTGAACAAAGCACATCATACACTACTAGGAAAATGTATTTTGGCATCAAAATTGGGTGGGAGACCCTAATGTAAATATTTACCATCACAATTTACAACCATATACATTACAATATATATACTTAGGAAGAAAAGTGTAGGTGTGGCTGTAAAGCTACAGTAATATAGAAATGTGCGTGCACCCATTTTGGGTCTCCCATTTAAAGGTGTTTGTGAGGCAAGTGAAGATCATGAGTTTTTCAATACCTCACAGTACTATGGGGGGCACCACTCAGCAGAGGAATCTCTTTAAATGGGGTGTAAGGAGAGAGAGTATCCCCTAACCCAAGATGCTGCCTCCCTATATCCCACAACACTTGTGTTGAGCTGTGGGGTTAGGTTAGGTTTGGTTAATTACTTAACATTTAAAAAAAAAAAATTGTCAATGAAATTTGGGGTCATTATGTTTTATCACACTCAGTCATTTTACACACCAAAATACATTTTTCTAGTAGTATTTGATGTGATTTGTTCAAATATGACCTCCATTTCCATCGGAAATGAGATCCAACAAAGTTATAGTACTTTGAAGTTTGGCTCATTTTCAAGGGAAATGGAAGTCAAAATCTAAGCAAAACACATCAAATATTACTAGAAAAATCTATTTTGGTATTAATTAACCTAACCTAACCTAACCGTGGCTAAATGAGCCTAACCGTGGCTAAACGAGCCTAACCCTGGCTAAACGAGCCTAACCCTGGCTAAACAATCCTAACCCTGGCTAAACGAGCCTAGAGTATTACCTTATTATGGATTAGGTGGTGGATACAGACGAGAGCTCGTTTAGCCAGTGTTAGGTTAGGTTAGGTAAGGTTAGGTTAATTAATACCAAAATACATTTTTCTAGTAATATTTGATGTGTTTTGCTTAGATTTTGACTTCCATTTCCCTTGAAAATGAGCCAAACTTCAAAGTACTATAACTTTGTTGGATCTCATTTCCGACGGAAATGGAGGTCATATTTGAACAAATCACATCAAATACTACTAGAAAAATGTATTTTGGTATGTAAAATGACTGTGTGTGATAAAACACATAATAACCAAATTTGGAAATCTAGCAAAAAGTCTGGGGTCCAGGATAACAGGAAAATACCTAAGGGTACTTTCCTGTTATCTCAGACCCCAGACTTTTTGCCAAAAATATCACAATTGAATCTAACCAATTGTCAAGGGCATACAGTTGACCTAACAAGAAAGCACTGGTTTTTCTGTTATTGTTATTAATAATCTTTTAGTCTTATTATGGACATACAAGAAATACGGTTAAGTTGCGATATTTTTGGCAAAAAACCTGGGGTCTGGGATAACAGGAGAGTACCGACTAAAGGAACTTAAAATGTTTAATTTTGAGTGACATTGTTTGATGGAAGATATGATATAGATGTTCAAGCTATTTTCAGGTTTGGACAATTTACATTTAACTTTTTCTCATTAGAGGCTGATGGAATAACTCAAGGGCATAACCCAGACTTGTAGACTGGATCTACAAAAATACTTTTTCAGTCATAGAGTAGTAGATTTTTGGAATAACTTGCCATAATATGTGATGTGATAAATAGTAGCTTGTTAATTAGTTTTAAGAAAATGGCTAATACAGTTTACAGAAAAGGACGACTCCTGGGTTCAGATAATTGATTATATTTTAATAGACCAATTTTTGATGATTCCAAATATGATAGTTACTTCAAATGCAAATCCTTTCAAGTTATGTCCTGTACATTTTTTGGCCAGTGACCTAACAGCATTTAATCACGAGATAAGAAACTGAATATATAACAACCAATCACTATCATTCTTTCTTTCTTCCTTTGTGGGTGGCACTGGGTGCTAGAGATGCTGTTAGGTCAGGCTAGAGTTCGCAGATTTTTCAAATGTTCATGCATGCGGGACAAAAAAATTTCTGATGTTTTTTAAAGACTTTTTTGTTTTTTAGGAGGAGTCTCTGAACTAGCCATTTTGCTAGGGAAAAAATTGTAAATAATAATAATATTATTATTATTATAATAATAAGTAAAAAAACATGATTGTAAATAATTAATTCAAAAAAATATTCTAAATCTTATAAATAAAATGCAGCAATTTACACCTCACCGATTTCTTATAAAAAGTAGACATACTTACAGATTTTATTTGAATAATTGAATTACACAATCTCAAGTTGTATGGTCAAGCAATCGCAGGATTCACACTAATTCAAAGCTTACAATATAACTACAGACATGGGCAGTAATGTATTTGAAAATACTTAAATACGTATTTAAATACATGTATTTATAAATACTTTTTGGAGAGTATATTTAATTGCGTATTTAAATACTTTCGAAAAGTATTTAGTATTTGTAAATACCAATTTTTAAATACATTTTTAAAATACTTTTTTGTGAACTGTTCAATTTTGCGAGGATGTACCGTACTAACCACCCAGTATTTAACTGGTACCACAGAACACAGTAAAACATTTTACAAGGTGCTTGTGCTTCCAGAAAGTTCCAGGCTGAGCAGGCTAGAACTTTCTGGAAACACCTTGACAAAGCGAACTTCCAGCCTGCTCTAGTGGCGATTGTCACAGACTCACAGCTGCAGTGCGGCAGCCGGCAGTCTATCCTGAGGCATCGTCATATGTGGTTGTGTAAAGTTCAGCGCTAACTGTGCAATTAACCTTAGCCTATTGATCATAGTAGACGAGGACAACATTTGTAACATAGCTGCAATGATTTTATGTGCTTTTTGAAAAGTATCTAAATTGTATTTGAAATATATTTAAATATATTTCTGGAGTAAGGTATTTAGTATTTAAATACTTTCTGAAAACCTGAATTTTATTTAGTATTTAATTACTTTTATTTTCAAGTAATGTATTTATTATTTAAATACAGCTAAAGTATTTACTGCCCATGTCTGTATAACTACAGCCGAAAAACTGCGAACTCGTGGCCAAACAACATTTTATAAGCATTATGTAATTTCTAGAATGCTCTAAACATTCAACATTACTCTACAGAATTCTACAGGATCCTACATAATTCTAAAAAATTCTAAATCAATTCATCCCGAAAAAATTTGCTGAAAAAATCATTTTTGCGGGACATTTTGAATACAAAGCGGGACGCGGAATTTTTTGCAACCTTAGGTCGGGCTAGATTAGCTTTGGTTTTGTAACGTGTTTTAACCCCACATTTTCCCTTTTCCTCAAAGCCCTGCCCACTTTTGTTGGGGGTTCAGTATTCTAGGGGAAAAAGGGTTAACTCCAGTAGAACACATTTCCAGAAAAAATTAATATCACCAGTGAAAAGAGGAGATAAACCAATGTAGAAAAACGCAGATTTGTCTGAACCAAGGAGTGATCCTTTTCTGTATAATTACCACAAAAACTGACAGTTTTATTACAAAGTTTGTAGCTTGTAAATAGTAGCCTATATATTCTTAGCTGAAGTTGTGTGGGCTACTTTCGTGGCTCAGTAGATAGTTGTATGTTGGTTAGCTGGCTTCAGATTGACATTTTGCACAATTTTATTGTTATAAAATATGCTCATGATTTGGATAACCTTGATAGGCCCCAGTGGCTTCATGTTCTCGAAGTGAAATGTAATGTAACGTCTCAAAACGAAGTATACCCGGTAGGGTGTGTCAATTTTGGGGGTGAAATGACTAAATTAAAATCATGTGATTTGGTAGCAATTTAATGTAATCATTTGGCATACAAAATAATATCCTTGCTTCAAAAACAATAAAAAATAACTCCTACCTACATCAATTTTAATTCAAAAATTTCATTTTTCCGTAAATTCGTAACAAAATAACAAATGTGCGCAAACATCCTATCAACATTTAAAGTGGCAATAAAATATCATTCAGAGTCTTTGTTTGAAAGTAACCAATGCAGTCATGTCCTTTTTGCTGCGGTTCCTTGACATCAGCATTCGGCTTGCTACTTGCGCTTTGATGTAGCCTTCTCGCCTCTCGTAACTGTAAACTTGACTAGCTGCTTCTGTGACCATTTTCACACATCTCTCCACACTCTGAGTGTGAGAAGGCCACTTTGGCACTTGCATTGGGGCTTCTTTAAGTTGTGTTAAATCTTTGTTTGTTATACATGTTGTCAGTGGTGGCTCCAAAACTTCCGAACTCAAGTTAACTAATTCTGACAATTTCGTGGCATTGACGTTTATCGGAGGTACCTTCCTTGTCTGAACAGAGCAGTCTCTCAGCTGGTCATCATCTAGTGATGTTCCTCTAAGCTTTAGAATGGTTTCCACAGCCTCAGTTCGCTCTTTGGTACATTGGCTGCAGAGTATTGCTCACAAAACTGCCTCTGGCCTAGCATACCAAGCGGACCCTCTCACCACAGGTAACACGATGTCCACCACTACTTTCCTTTGGGTTCTCAGTAGCTGTAATTGAAACAAGATGTGGTTGGGCCCCTCCATCCACATTGGATTAAGTTTTACATTGAACCAGTGAGGAAGGTAAAACCCAATAATAAATTCAACAATCAACATCAAATTCTGAAGCATTTTGCCCTTCAGTGCATGTTTGGAAACCCAAATCCTGCAGAAACGAATCGCTGTAATTAACCAACGACTGTGACTTACGAGTCCAATCTCCAAGAGAGCCAGATTTTGAGGCAACTCTCCTGATCTGATTGCTTGAACAATACGATAAGCGTAAGATTGATCCGTGCTGAGGTCTTTGATAACTTCTTCAGACAACACTGGAAGGGGAGGGCCTACTTCGACCTATGGAAAACTTATGAGTGGGTAGTTGGGAGGTAACGAAAATGGTTCACTGAGTAGGTAGGTAGTTAATCTAACAATTAATAAATTCCTTTTATGTCAATAACTGGGTGGAAGAAACCAATTGGTTGCTCACCAGAGTTATTCTCCACACTAGTATTTATATACTGTGTGGGAGGAGCGTGCTCGGTAATGGAGATACATTACCGCTAAACCAACCGAGGAATAAACCAAGACAACGCTGGTACAAGAAGCCCCGCGAAGAGGAGAACAAAAAGGAGAGAACGAAAACGAAGAACGGGGCGAGAGGACGTACCAGCAAAGTACGCTCTCGAATGAGACAACCGGAGAAGGGAGAGACTGTAATAACTAAAAGTAAGTGACTAATATGAGTTTTAACACCAAACAGTTAAGAACATTAAATTAAGCTGGGTCAAACAAGTTAGGCCTACATTGTGACCTAAGACCCAGCATCAACTCATAGCTTAACAAAGGTGAAGGTAGATTGCCCTAACCTAATCTTGTGAGGAATCCTACTGTGGACCTCAATTTATCTGCCCGCTCTGGACCATTTCCGGAATCTCTAGGCTGACCCCTCTAGGCTAGACTTGATCTACTCTATAGTTAGACTGGAGATATAAGCATGTTGCCAAGGGGGCCTGACCACTTGTTGTTGCTCTTTGTAGGACCATCAAGTTCCTGGATGAGACGACGAAGAGGTAGTTCCCCTGTGTGCAAACCACATACAATCCAAACAAGCCTTCTTCTAAGTTTTTTCTCTAAATGCCTAATAACACCGCCCTGCCATCCAGTGTTCACCGCAGTTGAGTCTCCACCAACGGCCTGCAGTGAACTGTCAAGTCTTCTTTCTTGAAGCCAACATATTATTTGATCAGCAGTTGCCTCTGCATGTTTCTTGCCTTCTACTTCTGCTTCAGGAACAAAGTGAAACAAATAGCGGCCACCAGGTTCGGAACACAGAGTAGTGTTCTTCTTTGATGAGACCGGGAAACTTTGTCCATTCCCTCTACCTCTAGGAGAACTTTTGTGTCATCTCTTCTTCCATCAAACAAAAGGCAAGAGAGACCTTCCTCCTTCAAATCTTTTTCATGCTGATCAGATATTTCCTTCATTATTTTTTCTTGTGCTCTTCTTATCTTATGATCAATCACTAAGGATGTATCCTCTTGGCTGATGAGGCCAGCATCTATCCAAGCGGCAGTGGCAATCTCTGCAGTCTCTCGTAGCCCCGTATGGTGGCGAATACTGGCAAGGGCAATGTTTGAGATGTCTTTAGTGTTGTATTTCATTCTCTTCGGCGAAGGTTCAGATGGCATTTTGGAGCTATCATCTGATGTTGCTTCTTTCTGTTCACCTGAAGAGCTTTCAAAGAAGTGAGAAACCTCTTGATAGAGCTCTTCATCTCTTTGGGTGGCTTCTTCACTCTTCTTTTTCTTCCTTTCTTCCCTCTCTCGGATTTTCTCTTTTTTCTTAGCAATAACAATCTGTTTTTTGGTTTCTGAATAATCTGCCGAACCAATCTGCATACTTCCTTGGCCTTCTGCCTTTGTTCTCTGCGCCTTTACGAAAGCCAGCTCCAAAACAGGGATCTTCTTCTCATGAGGACAGCGACAATCAATATGAGGGTGAGGTTCTCTTCTGCATGAGGGAGAACAATTGGCTTCAGAACACAACTCTATGGGACACTGGCAGTTAAAAATGTCAAGAAGAGTATTAAGTGTGTGCAGAAATTTATTTTTCTTTGCTAGTTTTCCTTTACCAAGTGATGTCTCAACTGCTTTGTGCCACAGCTTTGTTAATTTTAGCTCAATAGTTCTATACTGATTGAGTACAGGTGGTTTGAATAACACATTAGCTTTTTTCCACTGATGCAGAAGAGGGGAAATCATGTCCCTTATGAGCTCTTTCTCTGTGTAGTTCCTTCTATCCTTTGTATTTTGTTCACGAAGGAGTAACTCTAGTCTCAGCATGTCTCGCACTGTTGGTAGTTCTGATACGAAGCTCCTTGCCTGTACCGACTAACAGGCTCAAGTGGCATGACGACTGACCTCTTGTCTTCAATTTTGGCATCTTAGGAATATCTGAAAAGAAAGAAAAACATTTAAGTATTTTATATCAATTACGATGTTTCAAAGTTTAGTCATTCGATGTTCTAAAATTCAATAAAAAATATTTCATGGGATAATTAAAGACATCAGTACTTTGTGCTCAAGTTTTCCCGAAGTTGTGACTGCCATAACATTGTTCCTCACAATTCCTGTGACAGTTTCAAGTGCAGAGAGATCGTTTTCAAAACTTAAACTAATAAAGAACTATCTTCGAAATTCTATGAATGAAAAAAGATTAAGTGGACTCTCAATTATATCAACTGAAAATAAGAAAGCTAGAAATATTAACTTGGAGGATTTAATTAATGAATTTGCTGAAAGAAAGGCAAGAAAAGTCAAGTTCTGATGTTGTCGTAAGTAAACTTTTATTTCACGGTATCCTTTTTAAAGCTCAATATTTTGCATAATGTTTTGCCTTCTATGCCTCCATGCGAACAAGTAGTATCATAATTCTTAAAGATATGCTAAATAAATAATGCAAAGAAAAGCAATATAAATGTAAAATAAAATTTTTTTAGGGGGTCCGTAAATAAGTTTTGCCCCGGGGCCCGTGACACTCTTGCTCCGTTCCTGGTTATGGATATAATACCAAGAATATACTGTGGAGAATAGTTTCTTAGAAGTTTCATTAAATAAGGAAACTTAGCCTACAGTAGCTTTAAAAAAAGTTTGCTTGTTTTTAATAAAAGCAAACTAAATTTCAGGTAAAATTAAATTACCTATACTTAGATCATAACTTTAAATTCCTAAAATAGTTTTACTTAGGGTTCTTCAAAACTGAAACTGTCATAATGGAAACTTAGTTATGATGGAACTTTATACAAAACAATAGTGAATCTCAACAGGTCAACATGCCCGTGGTGAAATGGCTAATACTTCTCATGTAACTAAAGTTGATGGGTTTTGTTGTGTAGATTTGATATTCAAGGATCGTACCTATAAAAATGGTAAGTTATCACTTCTGCCTAATCTATGTACTAATGTTATTCTTGGCCATGACATTTTGTCTAGACATGAATCAGTTGAGATACCTTTTGGGGAAGAGAACCTTCCTTAACTGTGTGTAACCTTGCAGCAGCCGAGGTGGAACCTCCGTCTTTATTTAATAATTTAAGTCCTGAATGCAAACCCATTGCTATTAAGTCACGCCGATATTGTCAGGCAGATATGAGTTTTATTTCGTCCGAAGTAGATCGCCTTCTTAAGGAAGGCATTATCGAACCCAGTTGAAGTCCTTGGCGGGCACAAGTTTTAGTGGTAACCAATGAATCTCATAAAAAACGCCTAGTTATCGATTATTCTCAAACAATAAATAAATACACGCAGTTGGACGCTTATCCTCTGCCTAATATAAATGAAATGGTGGGCGAAATTGCACAGTATAGTATCTTTAGTACAATAGATCTTAAGAGCGCCTATCATTTGATCCTTATCAAGGAGGAAGATAGGCCATACACTGCTTTCGAAGCCTGTGGCCAGCTGTTTCATTTTAATAGAATCCCGTTTGGTGTAACAAACGGCGTAGCCTGTTTTCCGAGAGTAATCGATAACACAATTCAATTCATAAAGAGGGTTTAAAGGATATTTTCATTTATGTGGATGATATCACTATATGTGGACACGGTCAGAAGGAGCATGATGATAATTTGACAAAATTTTTAAATGTTGTAAAAAAGTATAATCTTCTTATTAACGAAAATAAGAGTTCTACATCTAAATCATCTATAGACTTATTAGGTTATAGAATAAGTAATAGTTCTTTAAAGCCTGATCCTGAGAGGTTAAAACCACTTCTCGAAATGCCTCCTCCTAATAATGCTAAAGACATGCACCGAGTAATGGGTATGTTTGCCAACTATTCTAAATGGATCGGAAAATTTTCCGAGAAAGTACGACCTTTGGTTGAAAATAAAACATACCCTCTCCCTCTTAACATAATTAATGCTTTCGGAAATCTTAAAAGTGATATTGCTAATTCTGTTGTTGTTGCCATTGATGATAATATTCCTTTTGTAGTAGAGACTGATGCGTCTGATTACGCAATAGCTGCTCAACTTTGTCAAGCTGGACGTCCAGTCGCTTTTTTCGCCCGTACTCTGTCGCCCTCTGAAAGGAATCATTCCTCTATACTCTATAGAAAAAGAAGCATACGCCATTGTTGAGTCTATCCGAAAATGGCGGCATTATCTGCTTGGTAAACACTTTAAACTAGTAACGGATCAAAGGTTTGTAGCGTTTATGTTTGACACTAAACATAAAGGAAAAGTTAAGAACGAGAAAATCATGAGCTGGAGACTTGAATTATCAAGTTTCAGTTATGACACTGTATATCGACCCGGAAGAGAAAATATAGCTCCAGATACGCTTTCTCGCGCATTTATAGCATCTATTAATAAACATCATTTAGAAGAGTTACACATTGCCTTGTGCCATCCCGGAGTAACTAGAATGTGGCACTTTGTTAGAAGCCGGAACCTCCCATATTCAATTGAAGATGTAAAAAACGTTATTTCAAAATGCACTGTATGCGCCCAGTATAAACCAAAGTATTTAAATAGTAATCAAGGTCAGTTAATAAAAGCTACATAACCTTTCGAAAGATTACATATTGACTTTAAAGGTCCTTTGCCTTCCAATTCCCGTAATCGTTATATGCTAACGATAGTAGACGAATTTTCGAGGTTTCCTTTCGCGTTTTCATGTGCGGACGCTTCTGCTGAAGCTGTAGTTGATTGTCTTAGTCAACTTTTTGCTATCTTTGGTGCACCCGTGTATGTGCATTCCGATAGAGGTTCCTCCTTTATGTCGTATACACTTAAACAGTTTTTGAACTCACGCGGAGTGGCCACTAGTAGAACGACCCCATATAATCTCCAGGGAAATGGTTTAGTTGAGAGATATAACGGAATTATATGGAAAGGAGTAAATTTAGCTTTGGCTTCAAGAAAACTCCCTGTTGGCTGTTGGGAAACAGTTTTGCCCAATGTATTACACAGCATACGATCTCTTTTATGTACTTCTACAAACTGCACTCCTCATGAGAGATTATTTAATTATCAGCATCGATCTACAAATGGCCATTCCATACCTACGTGGCTTACCGCCCCGGGTAAAGTATTATTGAAAAATTATACACGTCAATCTAAATATGAGTCTCCAGTTGAAGAAGTAGAACTCATTGAGGCTAATCCCGAATATGCTCATGTTCGTCTCCCGGGAGGCCGAGAGACTACTGTCTCGCTTAAGCACCTCGCCCCTGCTGGGGAATCTGAAACTCGAGAATACGAAAATACTAACGAAGGTGATGGTGTGTTAAACAACCGTCCCCCGTCACCTATCATCAAGAGCGTAACTAGCTTTCAAAAGTTGGGGGGGGGGGGCAACTATAATGATGAAAAATCCTGCGATGAATTTCTGTGCTGTTATCCTATAGGTAATGTGTTTGCGACCAAAATGCAGTAGCGGATTATAATGGGGGCAAAGGGGACATTTGTCCCCGGCCCCAGATGCTGACCGGCCCCAAGATGCTGACCGACCCCAAGAAACTATGTAAACGCTATAATCTACCATTGAAATAATTGGTCGACCATGAGGAAGAAAAAAATTCTAGATTCCGCTTCTACAAAACCTAGTTTAGTATCCCATTTATATGAACAAAGTATGCATTTTCTGTAATAACATCTTTGTTTTTGTTTCGTTTTCTGTTGATTGATCCCAGTCAGCTGATCACATCACTCATGTATGATGTATCAGGTAAAGAATTGTGTTTTTCTAGTGTTTTTCTAGCGACACCGGCCCGAAAATATTCATTGCCCCCGGCCCTAACAATGCTTAATCTGGCCCTGCCAAAATGATGCTGTTAAAATACTATGATTTAGAGAATGATCTATATTTATGATAGTAATAGGAAAATCAAAGAAGCATTTTCACAACTACCTTATGTAACTTATATCAAGTATATACTTAACATTAAAGGAAAACAATATATGCAGTAATTAAAGTAAAAACTAACGATGTCCCATTAAAGTATCTATCACTTCAGTATTAGTACTGAATCAGTAATACTTTCCAGCATACTAATAGGACTAATATAATTAAAAATTTACTCATCATAGATTATTTCAAGAACTAAATATTTTCCTTCACGTAAGCTAACTTAGACCAAAAGTTGGTGGAGACAAAACCTATATTATCCCCCTCAGTTCAAAAGTTGGGGGGACATGTCCCCCCTCCCCCCCGTTAGTCACGCCCCTGCCTACCACCCTGCCCTCAAATCCGTCACCCACCATTGCTACCTCCAATCCCTCACCGGTCAACGCTCCTCAGACTTCAGTAGATGATGATAATCAAAATACAGAGTCGCCTATGAGTGAGGTACGGCGATCAGGGCGTACTCGGTGTCCGCCTAGTTATTTTGAGAACTATATTGTTCAATCTAAGTAGGAAGGAAAACTGTAATATTATTTTGCAGGTTTATGATGACTTTATCAGAATGTTATACTGTAGTGCCTTGCACCACAAGAGTATTCTTTATTAGTGAAAACTGCCACAAATTGGCATGAGTGAAATATTTAAATCTAAAATAAATAAATAAATAAATAAATACAAGTTAAATATGTCCAGTGATCAAATTTAATTCTTAAGAATTCAGTGTGGTGTGACTAGACATGAATGGGCTTTTAAGGATTATTTTGGCTGGTTGGTAAAATTATTAAGTAAAAACAAACTTGTGTGCAACGACAACACAAAGGACGCCAAAAAAAACCATTATTATTCGAAATCACCCCGCCAGCAAGCAAAGTTCCTTTGTGACAAGGTTGTCATTGTGGCTATTATCTTTGTTATTATTGATATTATCTTTTAGTTATTATCTTTGTTATTATTATTATTATTACTATACTATTATTATTACTGTATTATTATTCATTATTATAATCAGTATTATTTGCAGACTGTTATATATTAGCCAAACAGGCCATTATTTAATCTCACCATTATAAGTCCATCAAAGTTGTTACGGGTAAAAATCCCCTTTGCATATACTTATTAATTGTTGTTAATAAAATATAAAAATTCATATTGATTTAATAATCAGTCCTTCCCTTCTTTTATTAAAATTAACTTTGCGCCGCAGTGCCGGATGCCAATCTAGTACTTGGGCGCTGGTGACCCTGGCATATAGTTAATTATCTACGTAAACTTGTAAAGGTCTAAATAAATAAAACTGGACTCTTACAATTGGTGACCTCCTGGAGTGACCAAACACCGTAATTTATGCAAAAAAAAAAAAAAAAATTTTCTAAAAGTTTTTTCTCAATTTTTGTCAATATATTCAGTCTGCATCTATAATTTTATTAAATTCACTAGTACAAAGCACTCACCTGTACTGGAAGTGTATTCTATTGCAAAATATATTCCTTTTATTTTGCCTTTTTATAAATTCAGCATTTTCTAAAGTTTTTTTATGCAAATTTACTTATATTTTGCAAACAGCCTATACGCAGACTATTTTTCTGCTAATATTGGGCTACATCATAAAAAAATTTTTTTACTTATATTTTGTAAACAGCCTATACGCAGACTATTTTTCTGCTAATATTGGGCTACATCATAAAAAAAAAAAAAAAAAAAATTTTTACGTAACTTTTTGTTATTGGCATTCATAACTCTAATTGAGTCTCATACTCAACCAAGCTTACTTGAAGCCATTATTTACATTCAACAACATTTGTTGAAATCTTGTCAGTTTGTGACACATTTTAAATTTTTTTTAGTACCTTGTAACAAATAATAGCCACAATGACCAATAACAACCTAGGGTCATCCAATGGTGGTACTCCAAATTCACCACCTATAACGGACTTTCTCACAATGTATCAGCCTACCACTCCACAATTCACCGCTGAAGAGCCTGGAATCTTTGTGAGTCAACTGCGGGATTATTTTGAGATAAAAGGAGTTACGGACCCACGAACCAAGTTCCTTGTCACAAAGAACCTCCTGCCTACACAAGTATACAAAGTAGTGCGGGATGTAACTCTATTGCCTCCGTCTGACCAAGCTTTTGAGAGCCTCCTCAGCGAGTTAGTCAGGAGACTCGGCCAATCAGAAGAAGAGCGACTCAATGCTCTACTCAAGGACCAAGTTCTTGGGGATCAAACGCCAACAGCCTTCCTGAGACATCTGCAAGACCTGGCTGGACAGACCAATGAAGACGATAAAAACTCACCCTTAATGCGACGCCGCTTCCTCAATGGTCTCCCTACTGCCCTACGGCCAATGCTCCGTTGTATGCCAGATGATACAGACCTCCTCACAATGGCCAAAACAGCTGATAAGATGATGATTGAAATCCACCTTGGCCAAGTAGATAACCACACCCATCACCCCCAAATCTGTGCCACGCAGGACGACAATCTGAGTCCGGCTGCACAAGGTCTTAAAGTATCCAATGAAATTCTACGAACACTTAAAGAAGAATTTAAAGCTCTCCGAATAGAGCTAGCTAACAACAGGGAACGAGAGAGAAGTTCTTCAAGACGAGGACGACCCTCTGGTCCAATTAGAGCCTCCCAATATGAACCTGGACAACGCCTCGTTCTCCTACAACCACAGCCACCGCAAACAGGTCAGTTGGTTGCTCCTAATCCAAATCTATTAGCCTTACCTCATCCTCAATCCTCAATCCCCACTACTCAGCCCCATTCTCAACCTATTTCCTTACCACAGTCTACTGTTCATACCCCTCCTTGCTGGTATCATGAAAAGTTTAAAGATCGTGCAACGCGCTGTCTCACACCTTGCCCATGGACTCCTAACCCTCCTTTAAACTAACCAGGCTGGTGTCACAGGCGTCTGACGCTACAGCCTCTCAAGCCTCTCCTCCTATCCTTACTTCAACTAACCCTACCACTACCTCATTTAACACTGTCAAACCAATACCTACGTACGCAAGTAAAGTTAAAGAATCGCAACCTACTTATTCAACCACAGCTAATTTAATACCCCCAACTAATTCTCCAAATACAACACAAACTCCTTCCCACAGCAATACTAACCTTCTTCCACAAAAATTTAATGATTCACAAACTACTGCACCACCTGGTCCAACATTCACCTTGCATGATCCACTTTCAGGCTATGCATTCCTTATTGACACTGGAGCTCAATACAGTGTTATTCCTGCAACAGCCGCAGACCGTGCAAACGGACCTTCTCCTTTCATTTTACGTGCAGCTAATTCTTCATCTATTCACACTTATGGACATCGTTCTATTTCAGTTTCTCTTGGACTTAGACGTGTTTTCCGCTGGATATTTCTTGTCGCGGATGTATATACTCCAATGTTAGGCTCTGATTTTCTTTCTGCTAATGATTTATTAGTTGATGTTCGTAGAGCACAATTAATTGATAATGTCACATATCTTTCAGTAATTGGTTCTCCTACCGTGCACCCCTCTTCATTATTGGCAAGTTCTCTGCCACAGTGCTCACCTGCTATAGAGCAGCTCCTAAATGAATTTTCTTCACTTACTCAACCCTGTTCTAAGGATACCCCTATTAAACACTCTGTTGTCCACCGTATTGATACGGTAGGCTCACCTGTTTTCACCCGCCCACGTCGCTTAGCTCCAGATCGTCTTGCAATTGTGAGACGAGAGTTTGAACACATGCTTGAACTCGGTATTATACGGCCTTCAAGTAGCCCGTATGCCTCTGCTTTACACATGGTCCCAAAACCTACACCTGGAGACTGGCGTCCATGTGGAGATTATCGTGCTTTGAATGACAACACGATTCCAGATCGCTATCCCCTTCCTCACTTACACGATTTTACTTCTGCTCTCCATGGCACCACAGTATTTTCACGCCTTGACTTGGTGCGAGCCTTTCATCAAATTCCTGTACACCCTGATGATGTACATAAAACTGCTATAACAACCCCTTTTGGGTTATTTGAAATGACAAAAATGCCATACGGACTGCGTAATGCAGCCCAAACTTTTCAACGCTTCATTGATGAAGTGTTGAGAGGTCTCTCCTTCACTTTCACATATGTCGATGACATTCTCATCGCAAGTTCTTCTCCCTCAGAACATATTCAACATTTACGCTTAGTTTTTTCTCGGTTGGCAGAATATGGTGTATTGCTAAACCCTGAAAAATGTGTCTTTGCTGTAGATGAACTCACCTTCTTAGGACACAAAGTTACTTCGAAGGGCATTTCTCCTCTCGAAAATAAAGTATCTGTCATAAGGTCTTTCCCACAACCGCAAACTCAAAAGCAACTTCGCCGCTTTTAGGGATGGTAAACTTCTACCATCGCTTCATTCCTCAGTGTGCAAACATTCTTGCACCCATAACCTCTCTTCTTCGCCAATCAAAAAGGGGCAGATCCACTGCAGTTCTGTGGAACCCCGAAGCTACCAACGCTTTTTCACAAGCAAAAGAGGCTATAGCACGAGCTACATGCCTTGTTCACCCTCAACCAGACGCTCCTCTGAACTTAGCCACTGATGCCTCTGACGTTGCCGTGTCAGGAGTGCTCCAGCAGCTTGTTTCAGGCGTTTGGGAACCTCTCGCATTCTTTTCACGCAAGCTCTCACCTTCACAAATGAGGTACAGCACTTTCGGTCGAGAGTTGCTGGCGATATACCTCTCCATCCGTCATTTCAGGTCATTCCTGGAAGGACGTGACTTTAGCATTTTTACGGATCATCGTCCGTTAATATTTGCTCTCCATTCTCAATCAGACTCTCATGCTCCTAATGAGCGAAGATACCTTGATTTTATTCTTCAATTTACTTCAGACATTCGACACATTTCAGGTTCTTTGAATGTTGTGCCGGATGCGCTGTCTCGCATCTCAGCAATTTCTGACCCTGGACACTCTCACATCAACCTTTCAGAGATGGCTAAGGCTCAGTCCACGGATACAGACCTCCAAACTCTTATTAATTCACCCACTTCATTGCAAGTCCGCTCTTTACCAGTTGAACCCAAGTCAGACTTACTAATTTTATGTGACGTCTCGACTGAGCATATTCGACCGTTGGTCCCACAAGGGCTGCGAAGAGCTGTTTTTGCTAAACTCCATTCCCTTTCTCACCCGGGAATTAAGGCCACCCAAAAATTAATTGCAGCTAGGTTTGTATGGCCAAGTATGCACAAAGATATCCGCAATTGGACTCGATCTTGCCTTCAATGTCAGCGTGCCAAAGTTCACCGACACACAAAGTCAGAAATTGGTACCTTTCCTTTGCCAAAGGCTCGTTTTGAGGCCATACACCTAGACATAGTCGGCCCCCTCTATTCTTCTCGAGGTTATACCTATCTTCTCACTGTCATTGATAGGTTCACAAGATGGCCAGAAGCTGTTCCTTTGACTTCTTGTACTGCTTCTGCAGTAGCTCACGCCTTTGTTTCATGTTGGGTTTCCCGTTTTGGAATACCTGCAACCATTTGCACAGACAGAGGTGCCCAGTTTGAATCGGCCTTATGGAAGGAACTCATGCTCCTTCTTGGGACTGAGCGCATCAGAACAACAAGCTATCACCCGCAATCCAATGGGGTGATAGAACGCTTCCATCGTCAACTTAAAAGTTCCTTGCGAGCCACTGATCCATCTACTACATGGGTGGACAGGCTACCCCTAATCCTACTCGGAATTCGTACTGCTCTGAAGACTGATCTTGCATGCTCTGCAGCAGAATTAGTTTACGGTACCACACTCCGGTTACCCGGAGAATTTTTCACACCTACACCCATTAACCCCGCATGTGATCCTGCTTCGTATGTTAAGACATTACGCTCTGTTATGAAGCAAATTCGTCCCACAGCACCTAGAACTTCCACTTCACAAACTACCTTCGTTTCCCCTGATTTACAAACTTGCACACATGTTTTCTTGAGACATGATGCTCACCGCTACCCTCTTCACTGCCCCTATGATGGTCCCTTCCTTGTGCTAGACCGTAAACCCAAAACTTTCATCATTGACAAGGTGGGCAAGCGTGAAACTGTTTCTGTGGACCGCTTGAAACCAGCATACCTTGATTTTTCTCCAACAAAAGATCCTATCCTCCCTCAATCTTCTGTACCTCCACCTCAAATACAGGTACAGCAACCTATCCCTCCTCAATCTTCTGTACCTTCATCTCATATACAGGTACAGCAATCTACCCTTCCTAAATCCTATGTACCACCACCTCATCCGAGGGTACAACAATCTATCATCCCTCTTCCAATTCTCCTTCATTATCGCAACCAACTGTCTTTGAACCAGCCAGTGGCTCCATCGCACAGGCACCAAGAATCCCCTTCCCCCAATGTCCCTACTGCACCTGTAGCACCATCCATGCCTTCAGAACCAGTGCTGCAGGATATTGCCATCCAAAAGCAAACAACGACTCGTTCTGGAAGAGTCATTCGTAAGCCAGTGCGTTTTGACATTTAAGTGTTTTTTTTTTACCCCTGACAACCATGTTTTTGGGGGGCAGTACTTGTAGTGCCTTGCACCACAAGAGTATTCTTTATTAGTGAAAACTGCCACAAATTGGCATGAGTGAAATATTTAAATCTAAAATAAATAAATAAATAAATAAATACAAGTTAAATATGTCCAGTGATCAAATTTAATTCTTAAGAATTCAGTGTGGTGTGACTAGACATGAATGGGCTTTTAAGGATTATTTTGGCTGGTTGGTAAAATTATTAAGTAAAAACAAACTTGTGTGCAACGACAACACAAAGGACGCCAAAAAAAACCATTATTATTCGAAATCACCCGCCAGCAAGCAAAGTTCCTTTGTGACAAGGTTGTCATTGTGGCTATTATCTTTGTTATTATTGATATTATCTTTTAGTTATTATCTTTGTTATTATTATTATTATTACTATACTATTATTATTACTGTATTATTATTCATTATTATAATCAGTATTATTTGCAGACTGTTATATATTAGCCAAACAGGCCATTATTTAATCTCACCATTATAAGTCCATCAAAGTTGTTACGGGTAAAAATCCCCTTTGCATATACTTATTAATTGTTGTTAATAAAATATAAAAATTCATATTGATTTAATAATCAGTCCTTCCCTTCATTTATTAAAATTAACTTTGCGCCGCAGTGCCGGATGCCAATCTAGTACTTGGGCGCTGGTGACCCTGGCATATAGTTAATTATCTACGTAAACTTGTAAAGGTCTAAATAAATAAAACTGGACTCTTACAATACCTAAGTAAAATCATGTGTTTATATTCAATTCGATTAAACTGATGAATCTGATGATGTCTGAATTAAACTGATGAGATGTGAGATATTTTATTATATGAAGGTAATGATATTTTCTTTGATGTAATTAATCCTAATCTGTAGTATAAACAATTCATATAAATGCCCTATGTTTACTATATCTATATTATATTCTAACTTGCGTCATTGATTATGTATATATATTTTGTGTACCATAACTATATTATTGTTATTTATATTAACAGGAATGTTGTTCAATTAAGTTGATTAAAGCCTAAGAAAGGAGAGCGTTTCATTTCAGCTCGTTCAATTGCACATGCCCTGCGGGAGAAGGTAGATTTAGAAATTGATAGGCTGCTCAAAGATAAAATTATCGAACCAGTTACACACGCTAACTGGGCTGCACCGGTAGTTCCTGTACTAAAACCCAGGGCCTGGTTAAGGCATACGCCAGTTACGACGCCATGGCGTAGGCCCCCCCCCCCCCATTTCTCATCCCCCTCTAGTTTTATCGCTCGCCGTAGTCACCTTAAAAACAAATACAATAAAATCTTTTAACATCTGTAAATACAAGATTGTTTAGAAACTGAAAAAAAGATAATCATTATGACCACATAATAAAACAAATTTGCGTTAAGTATAATCAGGGCCGTTTCCTGGCATAAGCAGACTAAGCGGCCGCTTAGGGCCCCGCTGCTACTAGGGGCCCCTAGACAGGCTCCCAGGTCATAGCTCAGTGGGCAAGAATAGGAATATAGCTGAAGTTATTATTAATATTATTGTTATTATTATTATTATCCTTATTATTATTATTATTATTGGCGTATTAATTAAAGTTTTCGTATGAGACAAATGTGATGAAACGGAGACAAACGAAACGTTTTGGTCGTTATGTGTAAATAACTATTGTGAGATCTTATTTCTATATTATTTAACTTTATTCTTACTCTATGCTTATACTTTCCTAAATGCTTAATTTTTATAGTATTGTAAAACATTATTTCACTAATTTACTAATTCTTAAAAGATTTTGTAACACTTTAAAACCTAGGATTATTTTCGTTATGTTTTCAAGTTTATTAATTCTTTTCTTATCTTTTTCAGATAATGTGAATTTTGTTGGTTAAAACCTAAATGGTCTGATTAATTATTTGAATGTATTTGATTAACGTTACAATTATAACAATTATTATTATTATTATTATTATTATTGTCATGATTATTATTATTTAGCAGATTAGTTGTGGTTAACTAGATGTGACTTCGTGCATCTTGGAAAATGAAACAACATTATCCATCAGGAGCTGAAAAACGGAAAAAGAAGAAAATAGAGGAGGAGAAACTTTCCAGTAGCACAGGTGAGATGTGCCACTTGTATATTCTTATGATTACAGTTCAGGCAACTAGGTTAGGTAGACCATCAAGCTAGGTAAGTGCTCAGGAATCGTGTAGAGTAAGCTAGTCTCTGTAATATTTATAATATTTCGAAATGTGAAATTTAATGGATCACATCACCTCAAATTCTGTTCACGCAGATCAATTATGAAAGAAGATAAGAAAGATTATTTTAGCAAAAATTAACAGAATATGTAATGCTATGTTCTTCTCAGGAGCACTACTGAAATATTTGGAAAAGCCATCCTCAGCAAAGTCTGATGAGCATCATGAGCCAACAGCAGGACCATCCTCTATGCAACCTCAAACACCAGTAGAAGTAGAGCCTGATGAACCAACAAGTGGCCCATCTTCTGTTCAGCTTCAAACACCACACACAGGCATTTCTACTGAGCAACAAGAACCAAGATCTGCTCCACCGCTTGATCCGTATGACTGGCCAGTTGTCCTGTCAGATGCCTTGAAGACAGATCTGGTGTCTCGAGGACCATTTTAAATAAGTCCAGATTTCACATTCCTTAAAAGAGAGGACGGTAGAAGCGTTCATCACCATTACATGTTATAATGTTATAATGTTTCAGACCAACAAAGACCCTAGGATCCACTCATGGCTGGTCTACCTAACTGTGTTCGTGTATTGTGTATGTCCTCCGTGGTGGCGGAGGGGACCTACAATTTTACGTGGGTTCCGAACCACAAGAACATAAGAAATTTATGTAAAAACTGCCGGTAAATTGGCAACGACCAATTTTTACGAAACTAAATAATTATCAATTTAAAACTAATTAATTATCGATTTAAAACTAAAGATAGAATCTCTGATCCAGAGGATCAAGTCATAATAGACTACTATCCACAAATATGTTACACTCTATATCTATTTATAAAGGACATGCAAATATATCGGATCCAAAGAATCCAGTCAATTTCATTACGGTATCCATCAAGTCACGGTCCATATCGATAGCGGACCAAGTCAAAATTTACAATCATATACATTACAATATACACTTACGAGAAAAGAGTAGGTGTGGCTGTAAAGACTGTGAATGGGGAAAAAATAAAGCGAAGCTGGCTGATGTACTCTAGAAGGAATGATGCTCTTTATTGCTTCTGTTGCAAATTGTTTTCAAGGAAGTCGTACAAACAAATTACGGATGGACCTTCAGACTGGATAAACGTTGATTCGCTTCTGAAAGGCCATGAAAATAGTTCAGAACATGCAGATAACATGGCAACATGGAATGATCTGGAACCGCGGCTAAAAACTGGGAGGACCATTGACCAAACTGAAATGTTATTAATGGAGGTAGAGCGAAGACGCTGGCGAGATGTTCTCACACGTCTTGTATGGAAAAAATAGGTCCTGCTCCAACCAGAGTAGCCTACACAACCTAGGCTATGTTGAAGATGGAAGACCTAGGCCAAAGATGAACCAGCCTAACTATTTGTCCATAAACAGGACTTCCATACTCTTTTGTTAAACAATTACAGCTGAAATGTCAGCTTATTTAACCTAAATTTAATAACCGAAGGGAAATTTGAACTTCTTACCTTGAAACTGTTATGAATTTTATCTCTTGACACCACTAAAACATTTTTATTCCGGCTTTTTCCGTCGCTGTTCTTATGCTTAATCCGCTTATGCTTATTCAGCTTCTCGCCCTGTTATTCTGCTTATCCCGATCTTTTTCTTCTTCTTAAAACCGTGTTGCTATTTCTAGCCATGGGATCTTTTTTCTTTTCATCCCATATTTGTTTCTTCGTTGGTGTCTTTTTAATTTTTCTCAGCAAGAGTTCTTGTTCTCCTTCTGAGTTATTTTTTATTATTATTATTTTTTTAATGTCAATATGGCTTATCCAAGATTAGGTGGTCTTCCATTTCGGTACTCCCAAATTTTCCATACATTGGGGCCAGCCAGAAAGGAAAATTGCATGTGAAACCCAATTTTTTTCTTTAATATTTGTTAACCCATCTTAGATTACCTATATTTTATGTTTTATTTGTTATTCCATTTTTGTTTTTCCTCACTTTTTAATATAAAAGTGTAGCATTTTATAAAGTCCTCACCCTTTTCAAAATGAAAGGGTGTTGCATTTTAGTTTATTTTCCATAGGAAATATTACAATACTCCAGCCCTTATCTTTTGTTGTAACATCTGCCTAGCTAGAGAGCAGTTGAACGTTGTGGTCTACTATTTGTGGTATAGGTTATTGTAGTAGTAGGACTAGTTACATCATTTATTGAACAGGTTAGGTTTGGTATAGTTTGGGTCAAATTTTGATCATCATCAGAATCTATTATAGATTCATCATCTTGATCATTTTTGTTAACAGTAGTTGGTCCTACTTCTAGGGGGTATAAGAGTGATACATCTCTTATAGTTTCACCTGAAGCAGTTTTAAGTTTTACAACCCTGGTTAATCCATCTTCCCAGTTTTTAGTTCTAAAACTCTACCTAATGGCCAACACTGTCTTGGTGTATTTTGTCTAATTAGAACTACATCTCCTACCCTAATTTTATTAACCCAGTCTTTGTTTTGTATATATTTATGTCTTTCTCTCAACCCAACAAGGTATTCATCACTCCATTGCTTTTTAAATTTTGTTTTTATATTTGTTATTTGTGATAATCTATTTTGCAAATCATGATTATTATCACTCCAAGGTGGATCATCCAAGGAGATATTGTAATCAGGTAGAAGGTTAATGACTTCTCCTTAATCAAATGATTTGGGGTGAGAGGCTCTACATCATTAATATTATCCCCTACATAAGTAAGAGGTCTGTTATTGACAACATTCTCAATTTCACTAATGAGAGTGAGAAGTTCAAAGAATTCAATTTGTTTTTTACCTATTGATTTCTTTAGGCAATTCTTTATTGTTTGGATATTCCTTTCCCAGATTGCTCCATACCATGGTGAGGCAACAGGGATGTATTTCCATTTTATTTTGTTATTTTGTAGATATGTTATGGTATGTGAATTTTGTAATATGTCATTTATTTGATTTTCACCAGCCTTGAAATAGGTTGCATTATCTGTCCAAACAATTTTGGGTACAGAATGCTTAGCACAAAATCTTCTAAAGCTATAGACAAATGATTCTGCGGAGAGATCACTCACTACGTCTAAGCTGACTGCTCTAGAAGATGAACATGTGTAAAGTATGATGTACATTTTTTGTTCTGTTGTTCCCAGACCAACAGTCAAACTTCCTGTATAGTCTATGCCAACTGTTTCAAAAGGCCTATTAAAGGTGACTCTCTCTGTTGGCAAATCAGGAGGATTGGTCTTCCTGAAAGATCTGGAATGAATCATTTTGCAGGTGACACAGTTATTCAAAACTGTCTTTACAGTCATTCTGCCTTTGGGTATCCAATACAACTTTCTAATGGCATTTAATGTTTGTGGAACGCCCATGTGATAAAGTTCATTGTGTTTCTCTCTAATAATTAGGGTTGTAATGTGATGGAACCTAGGAAGAAGAAGGGGTTGTTTACTGTTATATGTGATTTGTGATTTGTTTAATCTACCCTTACATCTTAATAAGCCATCTTTGTCAATGTAAAGATTCAAGTTTATTACCACAGAGGGTACTTTGTTCATTTGTTTACCAATTGTTAAAAAATCTATTTCATTTTTGTATTCTGTTTGTTGTATGTGGTTAATCCAATATTTGGTAGCTAGACTTGTATACATTTCATTATCATTATTTCTTTGTTTATTTATTTTCTTTAAACAGTTGTGAATGAATCTGAAACAGTAAGATGTTACCCTTACAAGTTTGCCAAAGTCTGAATAACTGTTATAATCTAATAGTGGCTCAACTTTATTTGTGGTTATCATGTTAAGTTTTACATTAATTTGTTCTGCTGGCCACATTGTTTCATCCTGAATGAATTCAGGTCCATGAAACCAATTTTTGTTGGATTTTAGTAATTTACAGGATAATCCTCTTGTGAGAAAGTCTGCAGGATTTTGTTTTGTTGGAATGTATCTGAAGGTTATGTCCAAATTTTGTCTAGTTTCTTTAATGTCTCTTAATCTGTTACGGACAAAGATGTTTTTTGAGTTTAGCTCATCAGAGTTGATCCATGCCAAGCAGATTTGACTGTCAAGCCAAATATATGTAGTTGTGATGTTTACATCATAATAGACTTCATGGAGAAATACTGTTATTTTTACAGCTAGATAACCCGCAAGTAGTTCAAGCTGAGGAATAGTTTTCTTTTGTTTTAAGGGTGTTACTTTCCCCTTGGCATAGATCAAATGGCTGCCATCCTCACCTACAAGGTAAGCGCAACAGCCATACACCTTTTCACTGGCATCACCAAATACATGCAAGGTTTGAGGTGTATCTCTGTGTCCACAAACTCTGTGAATATTTATGTTTTGTAATTTATTGAGATCTTTAGCTAACCTTTTCCAGCTATCTTGTTGTTTATTGGTTATAGGATCATCCCAGTCTACTTTCTGTTTCCAAAATTCTTGTAAAAGAACCCTGGATCTGATAGTAGAAGGAAGGAGTAAACCCATAGGATCAAATATTTTTGAACTTTCGGATAAGATCTTTCTTTTTGTGTTAGCTGTTGTATCTAAGGTGTAGCCTTTTGTGCAGAGTGAGTCATGAACTTTAGAATCTGCTTTTATGTAAACTTCATTTAATTCTGACTCTGTTTTGGTTGATCCTACAAGGTTATCTACATAGAAGTGATCTTTCAAGAACTGAACAGTTAAATCATTTCATCATACAAATTTAAGTGATGTTTGATGGTTAAAGCCAGTAAACTAGGACTTGCATTTGCTCCAAACAAAACCACATTAAATTTAAATGTTTTAAACCCTTTATTTAAGTCATATGGATCATTAAACCACAAGAATCTTAGTTGATCTTTGTCATAGTTATTTTTCAGATGAATTCTCAAAAAAGCTTTGCTTATATCACTTTGAACTGCATAGTCATCTAATTTAAATCTTAGAAGGATTTTTACAAGGTCTGAAATAAGATTAGGCCCCTCTATGAGACAGTCATTCAAGCAGTGGCGGTCCTAGCTTACATGACGCCCTGGGCGAACCTCACCTTCAGCGCCCCCCCCCCTGTTCGCCAACACACACACATTCGAATCCCCCCAAAATAAAGGACAGACATAACTCTTTCACAAAATAACTTTTTATTGGACTAATTGTTGGAACTTCAGAACCAAAACAAAGACTCAAATTTCTGAATTTTACAAATCCTTCATCACGTAAATAGAATAACTCACTTAAGAGAATGTAATTATGATACTATGAACAGGAAAAATACAAATTAAATTGCACAACTGCCATAAATAAACTAGAGAATCAAATTTCTAAATTGTACAAATGCTCTATCACATAAATAGAATAAGACACTTAAGAGAGGGTAATTATTATGCTACACTTTGAACAAGAAACAAAATAAATTGCACCACAGCACAACTGCCATCTAAAGCCTGACTCTTCTTACCTTCCTTGATGCAAAGTCATGAATTAAATCATCATATGAAATCTGCTCAGCAATTGTATGATTTATACTGATGATGGCCAGACCGGTAAGGCGTTCCTGTGACATAGTTGACCTCAGGTAGGATTTGATGAGCTTCAGCTTTGAAAAGCTCCTCTCTGCTTCAGCAACAGTGACTGGAAGAGTAAGACCAATTCTGAGAGCAGTCCACAAATTTGGATATATTTCAGAGAGCTCCCTTTCATGGATAAATGTCAGCAGTTCAAGCAAGGATATGGTCTTTGATGGCAAGTCAGGCAAGTTCTTCAGCTCCTGTGCAAGCTCTCTGCCATCCAAGTCAGATTGTCCCTTAAAGTGTAGTGTAGTACTAAGGTTCACACATTGTTCTGTCAGCTCCTCAAATGTGAGATTTTGGAAATGTGTCAGCACTCCAAACTTCTCTCCCACAATTTCCAACGTGGAAAATCTTTCCTGAATGGCTGATGTTGCAGCATCAACCACTGCATTGAAAAATGTCACCTCCAGCTTCTTCAAAGCATCAATCAAGGGCTCATCAGATGCTTCATAGGAGAAGTGCCGCTTTGTGGACCTCAGCCGTTTTTGTTTTAACACAGCCTCCACATTCATTTGTTCACAGATATCTGTGGCTGCCATTTGTGCAGCCACAAAACCTGTTGCCCTGTAATTGCGGAGACCTCTCTCTGTTTTTTTTAGGAGATTTACTGCAACATCAACGTGCATGCTAGGAGACTGCATCTGCTTGCTCACATGCTGAATTTGGCACAACAGGTCATGCCACACCACTGAACAAATGGCGAAGCGGTATGACCCAACCTCCTCTGACAGAGATTGAGCCTCGACCTTTATTACAGTCTTTGGTGTGGTCCCTCACCTCGATCAGTGCATCTCTCACTGCAGCTGCCTGATATCTCAGGGGCTCCACACTCTTGATCTTGCTTTCCCACCTTGTATCAGACCACATCTTCAATGTGATGTTCACATGTTTTTTCAAAATGGCCCATCGTTGTGTGGAGGCTGAAAACAAGTTGTAAAGCTTCTGCAAGATGCCGAAGTAACTTGTGGCATCAATAGATCCCTTAGCAGCATCGGCCACAAGCAAATTCAGAGAATGAGCCCCACATGGAACAAACAGAGCTCTGGGATTAATTTCTAGGAGCCTGGATTGAACACCCTTGTTTTTTCCCCTCATGTTTGCCCCGTTGTCGTATGATTGTCCTCTACAGTCCATGAAAGGAACTTTTAGCTCCTCCAGTCTCTTCAGAATCAGAGATGCCAAATGTTGACCAGTGGACTCCTCTGCCTCCAAAAACCCCATGAAATGTTCCTTTATATGGGGCTTCCCCTCCAGTGACACAATCCGAATCACAACTGACAACTGTTCAGTGTGGCTGATATCTGGAGTGCAATCTAGAATTATTGAAAAAACTTTGATTGTTTGATGTCGCTCACCATTGCTGAAATGGTCTTGCTGCTCGACAAATCAATGAGTTCGTTTTGTATGTGGTGGCCGAGGTAGCTGGTGTGACTGGAGGTCCCTTTTTGGACACGGTTAATGTGCTCTTGCATTATAGGATCAAATTGTGCCATCAGTTCAACTTCTTTCAGAAAATTGCCATTTGATGGTGAGAACAATTTTTCTGTATGTCCCCTTAGTGCCAAATTCCTAACTGCCAGAGAATGCACAATAGCAGTGAGACGTGTCAGCACCGCTCTCCATCTCAACTTCTCAGCCTCCAGAAGTGCCATCTCCTGCTTGTCAATGGTCTCCCCTTTCTCATCCTCACTGCCAGTTCTTTCCAGATTTTCATAGAATTTAGGTGTTCTGAACTGTTGTCATGTGATGTGAGCAATGAGCTTGCATGCTTCCAGTCCGAGAGTCCCAAACTTGTTAAATTTATTTTCCTCTTGGAAAATAATGTACAACAGAAACAGAAAAGGCTGTTGTTTTTTAAGGAATAGACCAACCAACTTCTGGTTATATTTTCCCCACTAACCAATGACTTCCTGAAGTATTGATGGTGGAAACTTCTTCCGTCACTGTCGTTTCTAGGGAATACAAAGTCAAATGGTACTTGACTTGGTCCCCTGGAAACCAGTTGTGTCCGAATTCTCTCAGTCAGAACTGAAGGCCAGTTAGCAGGGTCGGTGGACAGAGACTCATCCTCAGGAGGCGATTCTGCTCCAGGCCTTTCTAATAGAAAGAACAAGAGCATTACTCATTAGTATACACACCTAAGTTAGATAACACATTATTCACAGCACTTTGTTATGGTGGTGGTGTTATGGAATTATGGTGGTGAAACACCACACATACCCAGTAACCCAGACCCAGTGATAATAACATTATAATTTATAACTGTTTGCAAAATGCTTTGCAGGGATGCACACACATACACATACACATACACACACACGCACACACTCACAGACATATGTGCACACAAACTCACCTGAAGAGTCCTGCCGGGGAGAAGTAGAAGCAAATGGGTCTTCATGTCTTCATCCTCAGGATCAGACTGCATTTGTGGAGACATATGTGAGGCTGAGGAGGTAGATGGCTCCTCAGCCTCAATAATGGCAGAAGTAGACGGCTTCTCATCCTGGCTAGTGGCAGAGGATGTTCCAAAATATTTCAAAAGTGCCCCTGCAAATAGTAAAATAGAACATAACAGACCAATGCATGAATAGGCTAGTACAATTAATTTAACATGTTATTAAGCACAATTTATTAAACTTTTAGAATAGGAAACAAATGAATAATACAACCTCCTTGGTTAATGGCTAATTATATACATAATAGTACACTTCAAATGACTCAGAAAGCTATATCACAAAATAGCAGTGCAATATAGCAGTGAAGAGTAGATGACATAGCTCTATACCTTTATCTTTTGCTCGTTTCTCCTCTTCTTCTTTCCTCTTTTTTCTAAACTGAGCACCTGATAGCTTTGACCTCTTCTTATCCATTTGCGGTTATTTGACAGACCTTAGTGGCTTAGTGTGAAGATTCGTTCTGTAATAAATAATATACATTTCACTATTTAACCAAACCCAGAAAAATAACATTACATATGTTAAAGTATGGGCCTTTATTCCCAATAATATTAATCTGGAAGCATTTTGCATTGTTTAGGTCTTTTATGGGAAGGTTTATGGAAAATGCAATAGATGGTTTTTTATTAATAAAAATATATTTATTGATCTTTTATTATTTATTTTATTTTATTTTTTATTTTTATTTATTTCTTTATTTATTTATTCTTATTTTTATTTTTATTTTTTTTGCAGGCGCTCATGCCGCCCCTCCACAAATGCCGCCCTGTGCGGCTGCCCATATTGCCCATATGAGGAACCGCCACTGCATTCAAGCTATGCTTATTGCCATCTTTAAGACTACAGTTATACACAACTCTAAGTTTTGTTGTGGGTGCATCCTTTCTATAGACTCCTGTGTGAGTAAGATAATGGCAGTTGTCTTTTTAAAGGGGTGATCTTTAACTTCTTCAATGAAGCCTTTTTCTAACTGGTCCTTGAAAACATCATCATACATTTTAATTCTCTTGTCATTTTTTAATCTTTTCATCAAATTATAGAGATGACCTTTAGCTACCTTTAGATTATCATTTAATTTTGGACTATTGATCTTCCAAGGTAGTTCAATTGAATAATGGCCATTTTCATACATGATGGTGTTTTCAAAATTTTCAGCCATTAATTGATTTTCATCTGTATGATCACGATCTTGCACCCCCACTGACTCTAATAGCCAGAGCTGTTGTACACCTTTATCTAATTCTTCAGTTGTTAATGATTTATTTAATATTTCAGTATTTATGTCATTATTTGAGTTGTGTAAGACCTTGTCATAATAGGGCAAGTTTGTTAGTCATATATTTTTATTTTTCATTGTTATTTTATATTTATCTATGTGTCCCAGTGGAGCTATACCCCAGTGAGTATCTAGAGCAATCCCATCTCCTATTCTGACTATGCCCTTCTGAATTAAGTGAATATAATCAGCTCCAATTAACATTTGAACATTATCTATTATATCATCATTTAAATTTATATCTGCAATTTTATATTGCTTTTTAAGTTGTATTACTTCTTTTAAATTTGGTATTTTAAATTTTTGTTGACCAACTTGTTCAATGACTACTACTTCTATGTTTGTTGTTTTATTCTCTGTGGGTATATCCAGATCTAAATTGACTATTATATTTTTCTTTCTGTTCATTTTTATGAGTTTGTAGGCCTAATTGATTAACTAATGATTGATCTACAAATGTTTGTTGGGAACAAGAATCTATTAGACATCTTATAGGAGTTGTCCCACCTTCTTTATTTTTTAAATCCAAGGTTATTGTAGGTAGGAGTACACTAGAATTTTTATTGACATTATTTATTGATATATGTCCATTAAATGTTTTTTAATTTTTCTTTAGGTTTTGTTTATTTGAATTTTTAAATGAATCACAAAGACAAGAGACATGATTTAAACTTCCACAATTAACACATTTGAATCTTATTTTTGTTTTGCAGTCTTTGTTAGTATGTCCTGCACCTGTGCATTTAGTACAAAGGTTTAACTGAGAACACCTATTTATCCGGGATTCTAAGTCTACATATTTAGTACATCGTGCGCTATAGTGATCATCAGCCGAACAAAATTTACACTTACGTACAAATTCTGTCGTAACATTAAAATTTCGTAGTGTAGGAGTTAGACCTATCACTTTTTGTTCTGATTTGTCTTTTTGTTGTGGTTGTGGTTTTGTTTGTATTTTCTTTGTTTGTGAATCAATCTTTGTTTGTGAATCAATCTTTGAAGATTTGTACATTGACAAAACATTTGGAAATTCATTCCTTATTTCATCAAGGGTAGGGTATGTATTTCCCGTTATTCTTTGGAAAATATCCCTAATTTGGGTAGGTAAACAATCAAATATTATGGCTTGGATAAACCATGCTGATTTCTCTAGATCTATATCATTATTTTGTAGATGACCTAACATGCATTCAATTTCACAATAGAAATTGTACAGATCCTGATGGTTATCCTTGGCTGGTTTTATATTTTTAATTGTATTGCTAAATCATTTACTATTTCTTTTTTATTTAGGAAATTTCTTTCTAGTAATTTGAGAGCTATTTTATATGAACTGCCAATTGTCGGTAAGGCATCAACCAGTT
Source organism: Bathynomus jamesi (assembly GCA_023014485.1). Classification (NCBI taxonomy): domain Eukaryota; kingdom Metazoa; phylum Arthropoda; class Malacostraca; order Isopoda; family Cirolanidae; genus Bathynomus; species Bathynomus jamesi. The sequence continues at coordinate 50,646 of JAJOZX010002991.1, forward strand.
TTAGGGCTGGGCCCTTTAAATAATTAAGGAGATAACTGAATTTGTCAACATCAGATATATAATCTTTGTTGCCAATTAAACTATCAAATTTTTCTAGAAAAGACTGAAATTTTGTTCGATCACCCTCAAATATTGGTACTTGTAATGTTGGTAACTTGGCTTTTAGTTGTTTATTGTCATCATTAGAAATGGATACATTTCTGAAGGCCTCAATCAACTTTGATTTGTAGCCTCTAAATTATTTGGTAGATTATCTAAAGCAGCATATAATTCATTTATGTGAGAATCTATTTCAAAAATATTCTGTTCTTGTTCACACAAAAGTGCTGTATATGTCTCTTCACCAACATTTAACGCATCAGTTTCTGTAACAATTTCCTCATCTATAATTATTATTTCCTGTTTAATTCTATTTAAACCACCCAAAATAGTATCATAATCCCTTTTATTTGGATTTTCTTTGCTATTAAAGGTAGTTAAAAGCCTGGTAATGACTCCCTTCCTTGCTGATCTCTTCCTTTTTAATGATTTAATCTTTGCCTCAATTGCTTCACATTCAGCCATATTTTGTTTATTTTATTTTTCCAAAATTTAGTCCCCAAAATCCTAAAACCCTTTCAACTCTATAAATAAGCTTTATTTTGGTTAAATAGGCTAGGCTTCTGATTACCCTTATTCTAGAATTTTACCACATTTATGACCAAATGATAAGTTTTGAAGCATTTGAATTATTTCTTATTTTTATTTTTAGTTAGGGCTTCGTAATTTATTATTATTTATATGTAGTAAGTATTTGAAAAAGCCAAACATGGAATAAATTCTGTTCAGATGTCAAAATGTTTGATAAGGCGTAATTTTATTATTTTTTTGTTTTAATTTATATTATTTTATTTTATTCAAGGTTAAGGTTTTCACAGCAAATAACCCTTCCCCACACGGGCCACCATTAATGATATGGAAAAAATAGGTCCTGCTCCAACCAGAGTAGCCTACAAACCTAGGCTATGTTGAAGATGGAAGACCTAGGCCAAATATGAACCAGCCTAACTATTTGTCCATAAACAGGACTTCCATACTCTTTTGTTAAACAATTACAGCTGAAATGTCAGCTTATTTAACCTAAATTTAATAACCGAAGGGAAATTTATGAACTTCTTACCTTGAAACTGTTATGAATTTTATCTCTTGACACCACTAAAACATTTTTATTCCGGCTTTTTCCGTCGCTGTTCTTATGCTTAATCCGCTTATGCTTATTCAGCTTCTCGCCCTGTTATTCTGCTTATCCCGATCTTTTTCTTCTTCTTAAAACCGTGTTGCTATTTCTAGCCATGGGATCTTTTTTTCTTTTCATCCCATATTTGTTTCTTCGTTGGTGTCTTTTTAATTTTTCTCAGCAAGAGTTCTTGTTCTCCTTCTGAGTTATTTTTTATTATTATTATTTATTTTAATGTCAATATGGCTTATCCAAGATTAGGTGGGTCTTCCATTTCGGTACTCCCAAATTTTCCATATCTTGTAAGTATAATCCAATCACTGGCAGAGAGAAACCTTGCTTTCAGGGGGTCTTCCTCTACATTGTACAATCGAGACAATGGCAACTTCTTGAAGGAGGTTGAGCTGCTTGCCAAATTTGATCCAGTGATGAAACAACACATCAGCAGAGTTGAAAGTGGCCAATATAGTCATTCAAGTTACTTAGGAAACATCATTCAAAATGAGCTCATTGGTCCATTAGTGGGAAGATTTTGGATACCATTGTTGCAGAAATAAAACAAGCTAAATATTACTCACTCATTTTAGACTGCACTCCAGACATAAGCCACCAAGAACAGATGTCGATTACACTGGTCAACACTCATTTTATTGCCAATCATATTAGAGTGATTTTGGGGTAACTTTGTGGTGCTGATTCCGAATATGACATCGGTTTTGCTAGATTGTCTCTAATTTATGAGATAATTGGTACCCCATTGAAACACGTAAAAATGCAAAAAAATTAACGTTCAGGCGGAGCCTACTTACAAATCTCATTGAAATTGTCTCACATCATACAAAAGTAAACACATGAAATAGATAATGGCATTTTATTCGGTCTCACCATCTAGAATGTTCCGGTAGTTTCCCATATGCACGCGTTATGGTTACGTTTCCTATTAATTGAGGGTATTCATTATCTCAAGAACTAGAGCCAAATCGGAAAAACTACTTTCATTTTGGAATTCAGCAACCCCAAAATACCCTAAATTCGTACGAATTTCCTTGGCAACGAAAAAAAACATTGTTTTTTGTTGACCTGTGTTATTATCAGAACTGTTAAAATGGGTATAGTACCAGAAATAAAAGAATACTTCTTGGGCTTTCTTGAGGCTTCAGAAAGTACAGGCCTGGGTTTATCAGTTCTGATTCTGAAGAGACTAGATGAACTGAATATTCACTTTGATGACTGCAAAGGACAGCCATATGACAACGGAGCGAACATAAAGGGCAAGAACAAAGGTGTTCAGGCAAGGTTATTAGAGACGAACTGTCGTGCACTCAATGTTCCATGTGGGGCTCACACTCTGAATCTTGTAGTGGCTGATGCAGCTAAAGCTTCCACAGATGCCATCAGTTTCTTTGGCAACGTACAAAAATTGTACAACCTATTTGCAGCATCTACACAGAGATGGACAATCCTAAAGAAGCACGTGAACATAACACTCAAGTCTTGGAGTGAAACCAGGTGGGAGAGCCGGCTTAAGAGCATTGAGGCTGTGCGATACCAGAGCCACAACATCAGAGAGGCCCTGTTGGACGTCAGAAACAATGCCACAGATGCCATAGCCAGGACTGAAGCACAAGCACTTGCAGAGGAGGTATGGTCTTATCGCTTTCAGATTTGCACAGTAGTATGGTATGACATTCCTCATGCAGTTAACCATGTGAGCAAACTTCTGCAGTCTCCTACAATGCAGTTTGATGTGGCAGTCAACCTCCTCACAAAAACAAAAGACTCACTCACCAGCTCCAGAAACACAGGTTTTGTTGCAGCACAAGTCGTAGCTAGGGACATTGTGAGGAAATGAATGTGGAGGCTGTGCTGAAGGAGAAGAGGCTCAGATCCTCAAAAAAGCACTTTGCTTACGAAACTGCTGTCGAACCATTTACAGAATCCTTAGAGGCTGGAAGTAAAATTTTTCAATGTGGTGGATTGTTGGCCATCGGGTCAATAAATGAGAGATTCAAAACATTGGATGATGTGAGGGACATATTTGGGGTTCTCCTAAACTTCACCACAATGAACAAGGAAGACTTGTCCTGCAAGTGTGAAAAGCTCTTTAAGATACTGAGCTCTGGAGCTGACGCTGACATTGATGGAATAGAACTGGCCCTCGAAATTAAGAACTTGCTGACTTTACCTTCACACAACATGACTGCATTGGAGCTTCTCTCCTTCATTCATCAGAAGTAACTAGAGGAACTATACCCCAATCTCTGTGTTGCACTAAGAATTGCCGCATTCTACCTGTGACAGTAGCGTCAGCCGAGCGGAGCTTCTCTAAGATGAAGCTAATGAAGAACTACCTCAGATCATCAATGGGGCAGGATCGCCTCAGTGGCCTTGGCATCATAAGCATCAACCAGGACTTTGGCAGGGAGATTTCATATGATGATGTTATTGATGATTTCGCCCAGAAAAAATCTAGGAGGCAAAAATTTTGAAGATACAAACTGTTTTGTATAACTGTTAGCTATTACACGATTGTATCGTAGAGTTAGTAATTGTTTGGTAGTTGATAATTGCATTATTTTTTTATACATGGTTCTGTGTCATTTATTTTAAATAATGTATAAGGTAATTTTCAGGAATTTCATGAAGAGTATTTTTTCTGTTTGTCTTCTGAAAGTACATATTTGTTGTTTTGGACATAAATGTTTCATTAAAATTGTTTCATAATTGTTTTTTATTAACACAGCCATTTTTTGTGTGTGTGTGTGCTGAGATAAGGCGTGAGTTGGTGGATGGAGGGGTGGGCCTCAAATGGGTATACTGCTTAGGGCCCCCTAATGGCTAGAAACGGCCCTGAGTATAATAGTATATTGTTTTTTTTATTGTGATAGCCATGTTTCTACTATAAACGTCTCCAGCAGTCCAGCAACTGCTAAGGGGAACTACCCATTTCATCGAGACATTAGACTACCAGTTATTTTGTAGTGCAGCAAAATCTGACTGTATTTGTTTTACGATTTAATTAAAAGCTTATGCCCATTTCGCAACCATGACGTCACAACCCTGTGTTAAATTTAACATGGAAAACGTTATTGAAACTGCATTAATGTAAATGACATCAAATTTTATAAGATTCTAGTTGTTAGAATAATATATATATATATATATATATATATAGTGGACCTAGTTTTAGCCGTTTAAGGTGATAATGATTTAATTGAATGCAATGATTAATTGATGCAATGACTGATTGGTTATTAATGAAAGGCTATTTGAGTAGATCCACCATACTATTGGAAGTGACCGAAATGGCAGCGAGGTCACCAGCTTGATTTTTAACCAAGCAAATTAATGTTAAGGTCATAAAAGACACCTTATGGGTTTTGTAGTTTATTATGAAATAAATCCGTTATTTTATTCACTGTGATATAACAAAGAATTGACAGTAATTAATTGGTAGTTTTACGTTATGCTTATGGCATAGGCTTAGCTAATAAAATGAAATGTTAATAGCTTAATTGACAAGTAATAATGTACTCATTAATGGTATGTAAATGGCATGCGATATGGAACATTGAATGGGCCTAGTTAATGATATAAAGAATGCACGTGCGTCTGGTACATTGAATGGAAAACATGACACTGATTAAGTAGGTCTAAATGATTGCATGGATGCACATAGAATAATTGATGTGGCCTAATAATAATGGATTGAAATGCTTGCACAAATATCATTTATATATAAGAACATTATGTGATGTTAAATGATTACGTCAAGAGAACATTTAGTTAACACACAAATATATGACTTGAACATAATGACGGATGATACGCGGAATAACGGTATAAAAATGACACTTGAATTGGATGACAGGCCTACTGCGTTATTAACGGGAGTCAATGGACGCGTGATTACACACTTTGGGAGTATAGCCTACCGTTCGGCGGTAGGCTAATGTAGGCTTCACAAGAGTATTTAGGATAGGGGGTACTTACCTTATGGTGACGTAACTTTGTTGAAGGCGGGTTGAAAACGAACCTATTACGCAGATTGGAGTTGTCGTTGTCCGTTAAGCCTCTTGAGATGATGGATGTAGGCTTCGTGGAGGCCTGAGGTGATGTTACTTCTCGAGGTGCAGGCTGGCCTTATGAGGTGCAGGTGTCGGCCTGGGATGCTGAATATATCTCGAGGAATGTAGAGAAACTTGAAGGCCGACCCGGCAAACCGCAGGCCCGAAATGATTCCGGTTGGGCCTCGAAGGATTGCTTCTGCAGGTGGTCTGTAGATCTTACGTGAAGACAAATTGTAGGCCCTGAAGAAAGTAGCGGCCGTGGCCCCCGGCCAGGGGGCCGGAAAGCGGTTGGTGGACGTTCGATGGTGAGCGTACGGGTGAGTGAGAGTGAGGGTGAATGAGCGTGGTGCTTTCTTTTATACGCCGTTTCTGTGACGTAAACTGTACCAAATCTTAAGACGCTTGGTCCGCGTGTCCTTTAGTTTACAAAGGCTTCATTCGCGCCTTTCTTGGGAAGACACAGACTTTCCATTGTTTGACTTTTGTCCACGTGTGTTCCAAACTGTTTTATGGTAGCGTGGAAAGAAAGTATGTCTGTCGATTTGTTGGTCTATTTCTTGTCGATCCGCTATATATATATATATACACACACAGTGATGGGCATCGATACATGAAAATCGCTAAAGCGATACCGATACATTGATACATGAAGAACTTCTTAGGCGATACCGATACGCCGATACTTTCTAGATGTCTTAAGCGATACCGATACCGATACATGCATCGCCGGTACATTTTTATAATTATTCATTTAATATGTAGGTATTAGATATTATTGTTTATACTAGTAATTTGTACGCACTGTAAGTAAAATCAACATTTTAATGGGTTTTATAGATGTAAATAAAAACAATTGCTTTATTTAATGAAAAGTATGTTTTAATTTTGTAGATACATGAATGACTGAAAATATTACACTAACAATTAAAAGTAATTACTATTACCCTTCAAAATACCAGCTGGCTAAACATCTGGTCAGACAGTCTATTCCTTTTTGAGCGTGAATGTGACCAGCCAAACTAAACAACCGTTCTACAGGAGCAGAGGATGGTAGTGGTGTGTTATACTTCAGGAAGACCCGTAGAATTCCTGGGTACTGCCTCAGAGATTGGAGAGAATGACTTCCGTCACCCAGATACTGTAAAACTTCCATCTCAGTGGAATTTTGGGTTGCAGAGACATTAGTGGAAGCAGACTCATAACAGAAAAAATCACTGCACTTCCGTCAGTGCAGCATCACTTAGTTGTTGCTGGGGGGTCTGCTCGCTGAGGCTCTTAACAGCATTAACCAACATTTCTTGAACCCTCTTTTTGACAATGTTAGTATTAAATTTGCCTTACTGTAACTGCATTGAGAAGTGGCTGACAATGACGCAATGCCTCCGAATTTAAACGCTCTAGCTTCTTCTCTACAGCTAACAATGTTTCTATATTATGGTTAATTAATCTCAATAACACAAGTACAAACGTGTTTAAACGTTGCGCCGTACTGTGTGACGTGACCAGTAGAGTAGTACTGTCATTAAATAAATATTTAATAATATTATTATTTATGTATATTCATAAATATAACTCAGTAGTGTCATATTATAACATCTATTTAAATATTTAAAAGTTCTTATTAATGTATCGATTTTTTTCGATACATTTAAGAAAATTGACCTTAGCGATACCGATAAATCGATACTTTTGTCAAGTAGCTAAAGCGATACCGATACCGATACAAAAGTATCGATCGATACGTATCGGCGATACATGTATCTAGATACTGCCCATCACTGTATATATATTGTGATAGCGTGGGGTAGACACCCCAGTTAGGTTACTTAGGTTCTAGCAAACAATCAAAAGCACTTACCGGTGCGTTGAATTAGATATTCCTTTGAAAGCCTACCATTAGATTTCTGTGTCCCACAAACGCCTACCTAACTCTCTCTTACATTACCAACTTAGAAGCTATAGACATTACCCCTAACTATACTTAAGTACGGACAACTTTCTACCCCATTTGTCTGTCACCTTAGAACCACCACCTAATTATACTCAGCACCAATGATTAGGTCAGATAGGAAAAAACATCTCTAGGCTAGCACAAAACAATACGAACAGCCGCGTTGGTTCGTTTATGACTTGCTCTTCATTCAGCTTAGATTTAATGAATTTCCCCTTTAGTGACTTTTAGGCTATATACATATATATACGCACACGTCACCTCATATATATATTATATATATATATATATATATATATATATATATATATCATGAGCTTGAGGCCTCCCTTGAGCCCTTGGCGTAAGGCCCCCACCTCTAACCTTGACCAAGCCCTGCTAAAACCTGACAAATCAGTGCGGTTATGTGAGGATTACGTTTAACAGTAGATAGAGCATTCTTCTAGATTGCTACCCTATACCCAAGCCTGATGAATTATTTAGCTCTCTTGCTGGAGGGAAATTTTCACAAAACTAGATATGTCCCAAGCCTATGCTCAACTAAGTTTAGATGAAAATTCTAACAAGCTGTAATAGGTACCTGTATAGGTACAATAGGCTATGCTATGGAATAGCATCAGCTCCGGGTATTTTCAGAGAACAATGGACCAAGTTCTAGGTCACATTCCGGGTGTACTTTGTTTTCTAGATGATGTCCTCATTTCAGGTTCATCTAAAAAAGAACACTAACTAGATTAACCACAGTTCTAAAAGACTCCGGGATGCCGGAATTAAGCTAAAGAAAGAAAAGTGGTGTTGAGTCACTAATGAGGTTTCATATTTGGGGTTCCGCATAGATGCCTCAGGCATTCACCCAACGGTGGATAAACTAGAAGCAATAAAAAATGCACTACCTCCACAAAACATCACACAGTTACAAGCTTATTTAGGTCTCCTAAACTTTTATAGGAAATTTTTGCCTAATGCATTGACTTTCTTTGAACCTCTAAATAAGTTATTACGATCTGGGGAACAGTGGAGATGGGAGAAAACCAAAAGGAAGCATTTGAGGCTTCAAAGGACGTACTACTAAAGTCCACTCTCCTAGTGCATTATGATCCTAAACTTCCTCTTGTAGTTTCATTGGATAGCAGTTCTTATGGAATTGGGGCAGTGTTATCTCACCACATTGATGGTGTAGATAGGCCTATCTGTTTTGCTTCTAGAACACTGAGACGGAAAGGCGATATGCACAAATTGAACGCGAAGCCTTAGCCTTAGTATTTGCAGTAAAGAAATTTCCTTTCTATCTATGGGGTCATGAATTCAAACTAATTACTAACCATAAGCCTCTTTTAGGTTTATTTTCACCTACTAAAAATATTCCAGTTATGACCTCAGGTAGGATTCAACGATGGGCACTGAGTCTACAAGCCTATAAATTTGACTTAGTACATCGGTCAGGCAAACTTCTAGGTACGGCTGATGCTCTAAGTAGGATGCCTTTAGAAAATCCAAATGAATGCGTACCTATACTTACAGAATGGTTCCACTTGGAAGAGTTTTTGGACTCCACTCCAGTAACTGCAGTACAGATAGAGCAGTGAACAAAATCGGACCCTTTTCTGTCTAGGGTCATCCATTACTGCTCAGTTGGTTGGCCTACTAAGGTTAGAGTGAATTACAGCCTTTTTATCAACGTCAGTCTGAACTCTCAATCCAAAATGGCTGTCTCTATGGGGCCACAGAGTGATAATTCCGAATGAAGGCAGGTCGAATTTAGTGAAGGAAACTTCACGCTGAACACATGGGTGCAACAAAAATGAAAGAGATGGTGAGAGCTTATTCTGGTGGGCAGGTTTAGATGGAGAACTCGAATTATTGGTTCGTTCCTGTCAAAACTGCCTAGAGAATAGAGATCTCCCAAGGAAAAGTCCCTTCATCCGTGGGAATGGCGTACTATACCTTGGCATAGGATCCATGTTGACTATGCAGGTCCTATAAATAATAATTATTTCCTTGTCATTGTGGACACCTACTCTAAGTGGGTGGAAATTTTTCCAACCACTTCCACGACTTCGGGTGTTGCTATTCGCTTACTCCGTTCGTGTTTCGCTCGATGGGGTTTACCCGTAGTTCTGGTTTCCGACAATGGCACTTGTTTTACCAGTGAGGAAGTTCGTTCTTTTGTACACCTAAATGGCATTAGACATGTCTGGTCTAGTGTTTTTCACCCGTCTACTAACGGTCTCGCGGAAAACATGGTCCGTACTTTCAAGTCAACCTTGCGTCATTCTCATGGGTAGGAAATGCAAGTGGTGTTGGATAAATTTTGTTTAAATATCGATTAACACCTCATACAACGACGGGGGTGTCTCCTTCTAAACTCATGATTGGCCGGGGAATTCGTTCAGTTTCGATCTGTTACATCCAAACGAAACGTTACAACAACGAGTTTTACGCCATCAGGAAAAACAAAAGTTGTATCATGACACTAAAAAAAAGGAGAGTTATTGAAACGCAACCTAATGGTCCAGTTATGATTCGCAACTATGGGGCTAGACCAAAATGGGTTCCTGCAACAGTGCAGGAGAGAACGGGCCCTGTTTCCTTCAAGTGCCAACTAGAAGATGGTCGTTCTATTAAACGCCATCAGGACCAGATATGGGAACGTGAATTGCAGGATGACCAGTCTTCCGGAAGGGAGACCCGATCTTGCGGAAAATGGCTCAATTCACCCGCCTATGCAGGTTGCACCTATTCCACTACATCAACCTCGCTCCGCAGGTCGTCTAGGCTCTCACCCCCGTGACAGACTCAACTTGTAGGGGAGGAGTGAGGTGACGTGTGTGTATATATATGTATACAGTCGAAAAGTCACTAAATGGAAGCTGAATGGCAACACAAAAAGATAAACATAAGAACATAAGAAATTTTTATAGTGGGCACACTAGGGTCCACTTCGGCCCATCGAGGTGGCTCCATTATGTAAAAACTGCCTGTACATTGGCAACAACCAATTTTTACAGAACTAATTAAGTATCAATTTAAAACTAATTAATTATCAATTTAAAACTAAAGATAGAATCTCTGGATCCAGAGGATCAAAGTCATAATAGGCTACTATCCACAAATATGTTACACTCTATATCTATTTATAACTGACATGCAAATATATCGGATCCAAAGAATCCAGTCAATTTCATTATGGTACCCATCAATACCAGTACCTTGCCAACCAAAAATAAGTCACGGTCCATATCAATTGCGGACCAAGTCACAATTTACAACCATATACATTACAATATATATATACTTAGAGGAAAAGTGGGGGTGTGGCTGTAAAGACTGTACAGTAATGTAGAAATGTGTGTGCACCCATGTTCGGTCTCCCATTTAAAGGTGTTTGTGGGGCAAGTGAAGATCATAAGTTTTTCAATACCTCACAGTACTATGGGGGGCACTGCTCAGCAGAGGAATCTCTTTAAATGGGGTGTGTAAGGACAGAGAGTATCCCCTAACCCAAGATGCTGCCTCCCTATATCCGACAACACCTGTGTTGAGCTGTGGGATCTATCACCTAAATGCACAATATATATGAAATAAACTAGTACCATTCATGCAATAAAAATGGGCTTAAACACCTTCACCAGATGTCTCTTGCAGACATCAAACTATCTAACCTTCTTTTGAAAGAATCAAGTGTATCTGAAGTCATCACTTCTTCTGTCAGACTGTTCCAAAACTTAATTACTCTGTTTGTAAAACTATGTTTTCTTAAATTTGTTCTATATCTTGGCTTAAATAATTTCATACTATGACCTCTAGTCTGGTTATTGTGATCTGTTCCTTGATTTGTGCTGAACTAACAACATGTAGTTTTATACCGGTATCAAACTAAATCGTTGGTACTAAGTTTAATTTGGTGATGTTTCTAAAGTACTAAATTTAAGCAGGAAATTGTCTAATTATTATATTAGTTAGGGGTAATGTCTATAGCTTCTAAATTAGTAGAGTAGGACTAGTATTAGGTCATTTGTGGAATGCTGGCAGCTATGGTAGGCCCTAAAGAAGATCTAAATCGAAGCACCCAGAAGTACTTTTTTTGTCTATTTAATAACCTAATACCTAATGGGGTCTAATACCCCCATGTTATTACAATGATACAACTCAGAATGATCCGCTGGGATAACTTTTACGTAATACACAGACTGTGCATGGAACAAGGAACCCTCTGGGGGTGTTAAATTCACTATGTTCTGAATAAGTAATAGTAAATGGCAAATAGCTAAAGTTTTTCTTTTTTGTGGTGGAAGCCTAATACAGGAAATGGGTCATTAGTAAAGCGGCCCCAAAATATACTGTAGCTTCCCGCACCTGCTCTCTGCTAAATAGATAGAACCCAGCCAGCATGAAAAAGAAAAACTTCAGTATTTAGTATTACTTATTCGGACCATAGTGGATTTAATATCCCAGAAGGGTTCTTTGTTCCATGCACAGTCTGTGTGTGTGTGTGTGTATATATATATATATTTTTTTTTTTACTTTTTACTTGCCACTGATACTTCCAGCTGTTTGCAAGCTGATGTATAACCTTAGTTAACTTTGGTTTTGCTTCCGCCTGGATTGTTCATTCTGACAAAGGTCAGCTTGTTGCTTTACCTTGGAACTACAGTTTAACGTGGAATCCGAACCATGACCCACCATGGGTGCTCAGAAATTAAGAAGTCTTTATCCAGATTTGAGCTCATGACCCCCCCGGATCAGTAGCCCAACACCTTAACCACTAGACCACCCAGGTTACTCATTTATTCATTAACCTATTTTTTTCTGGAAGGCTAAACAGCTGGGTAAGCTGCGCGCCACTTGGTTTTGCCAGAAATTGAACCTGGGGCCGCTGGATTTGTAGTCAGCGATGCTAACCACTACACTGCTGAGATGTAACACGTGAATAATATTTATGATGAAAATAACCACGAAGGAAAAAGGAAATACTGAATGATGCTCAAACGCTTTCTTCTAATGACATCCTCAGGATGTCAATGGTGCTTTGAGCTGCGTGCACCGTAAATAAATAAATTAAATAAATAAATATGTATGGTAAATCTTACTTTTAATGCCGCACAGCAACCACTTATCCTACATTAATAAAACATATATCAATCGATAGAGTAGAAGAAACTAAGGTACTTTTGCATTATCCTCCCAACACTAATTTTTTTTATAATGGAAGGAAAATAAAGTATGTTAGCAAAACACTTTTAATTTTTAATCGTGAAAAGGCATGACCTAACCTAACTTAACCTAACCTAACCTAACTTGAAGCCGGCTAATGCCTGCAGTGGGTTGTTTTTACCATAACCTAACCTAACCTAACCTAATACCAACACTAATTTTTTTTATAATGGAAGGAAAATAAAGTACCATAACCAAAACCGGATCAAATGTAGAATTCGGACCCCAGCCTTCTTTAGTTAGCTTTATAAGGCTAACTAACGAAAATATCACAACCTAACCTAACCAATCATCAAGGGCGTACAGTTAACCTAACGATTGGTTAGGTTAGGTCGTGATATTTTCGTTAGTTAGCCTTATAAAGCTAACTAAAGAAGGCTGGGGTCCGAATTCTACATTTGATCCCCAAAACCAAACCAACATTATATAAAAAAATTAGTGTTGGGAGGATAATGCAAAAGAACCGAAACTAAATATAAACTATGTAAACTTTTCAAGGTTAAATTGTGTTTTAACACCTAACAAGTGACCCACAACTTTTTTGTTTTGTTTCTAGTGCAGTTTTAGCTCCTCTTTCCAAATGTGCATTCGAAGTTTGTTGCAAATGAATATTAAAAAAGTTACAGCTACTTGGAGGAACTATCAAAATGGGTGTAGCAAAGGTTAGTTTGTAACAAACTGATGCTGGTCAGATTTTGACACCAAGAGTTTTTATGATTTTTGCATTAAGCACTTTGATGTAATCAAATTTTTCTGTTTCAAAAGAGGAAGTTGTAGCTAATAAACTACATCTGTCTAGTAGGTTTGATGAAACTTTAGCAGTGAAGGGTACAAGATGATACTACAGAATTGTACCAAGGTCAAAGAATCAGATACAGGCTTATCAGACTTTAGATAGCTCCTATTCAAGAGAGATCTAGTTTATTCAGAATTAGTAGAACTGAACAGGATGTGAGCAGTCTGCCAGTCAACAATGATAATGAAGACAGAGTATCATACTGACCAATATGTTGCCTGCAAGTATGATGATAAAATTTGGCTTGGAATAATTTTAGATCTACAGATCTACAGAAGCTAAGGCTAACAAAGACCCTAAGATCCACTCTAAGGTTAGCCCGAGAGAAAGGAAAGAGTAGCGGGTTAAGAGAAGAGAAGAGAATAAGGGGTTAAGTAAGAGCAACACCTATCACTCATGGGTTAACATTCATTCAGAAAAAGAGGAAAAGTGTCTCACCATCATCATCCGCCGGCCACTGCCGACAAGTCAGAAAAATAGTCGGAGAGAATAGGAGAGGGGTGAAAGATGAAAAGAAGTAAAATAAGAACGCTTACAAACCATGCAAACACAGTCTTAACTCACTGTCATACCATGCAAACTACAAATATGCAAGAAAAGAGTTAGAAACATGTAAAAAAAAAAAAAAAAAAAAAAAAAAAAAAAAAAAAAAAAGTAGGTAAGTTAAACAAAAAGTGGGTTAGTTTACGCTATGAGCTACATCTACATTCGTGTTAGTCTAATTTTTTTTTTTTTTTTTTAATAATTTTATTGTTGGCATCACACGCTGGCATGTCACAAGCTGGCATTCATCGTCAACAACAGACTCATCCTCGAGCACCACCACCAGAGCTTCTGTTGCTAACTTTGTTGTTTTTTAAATTAAACAACGTTAATACCTTTAAAATGTCTGTCAAGGCGGTTCTTAAACATATTAACGCTGGTAGAATGAACGACTGACGCGGGATGATTATTCCATTTATCAATTACTTTAAACGTAAAGAAGTTTTTAGCGATATTAGTAATAAAACGCCTGCCACGCAACTTAAATCCGTTATTGCGAGTATTAAACAATTTGTCAAAATTTACGTTATCGATGTTATTAACGATTTTGAAAACTTCAATAAGCTCCCCCTTTAATCTCCTAGTTTCGAGTGAATACAGGTCTAACTCATTAATCCTATCTTCATAAGGCTTATTGCGCAATGACGGAATAAGTTTCGTGGCACGACGCTGAACCCTTTCTAACTTATCAATATCCTCACGCAAGTACGGGCACCAAAACTGAACTGCATATTCTAAATGAGGCCTGACTAGGGACTTGTAAAGGGGCAATATAATATCCTTCGATTTAAATTCGAAATTACGCGCTATGAAACCTAACATCCTATTAGCTTTTGCGCAAGACTCCAGGCACTGGTTCCTAACCTTTAAATCCTTAGATACGCGTACGCCTAAATCTACTTCCTCGTCAACGCTCGCTAACTCCCTATCATCCATCGTATACGCGTAATTATTGTTGCGAGAACCTATATGCAAAACTTTACATTTGTCTACGTTAAATTGCATCTGCCACTTATCTGTCCACTCCATAATCCTATTTACATCGTCTTGAATCCTATTTCTATCGTCCTCGTTAACAACCTTACCGCCTATTTTAGTATCGTCCGCGAATTTTGACACGTTACTAGTCAATCCTACATCTATGTCGTTAATGTAAATTACGAATAGCAATGGGCCTAACACTGAACCCTGTGGGACACCGCTACCTACATCTAACCACCCTGATTCACTACGACCCTCTGTCTCCTAGCACGAAGCCATTCTTCTAACCAGTTAGCTACCTGACCGCGTATACCGTGCGCTTTAACCTTCGCAATTAGTCTCCTATGCGGAACTGTATCGAACGCCTTTTTAAAATCTAAATAAATAACGTCAGCTGCTCTATGCCTATCGTATTCGCGCACTATTTCGTTATAAAATTCTAACAAATTAGTTAAACAAGACCTATGGCGTCGAAACCCATGCTGACTACTATTAATCAAATCTCTACTTTCTAAGTGATCGATAATACGATCCCTAACTACGGATTCCAAAAGTTTACCTACAATTGACGTTAAGCTAATGGGCCTATAATTGCTAGCTACCGCGCGGTCGCCTTTTTTAAAAATAGGCGTGACGTTAGCTAATTTAAAGTCTTCAGGAATAATCCCCGTTTCGAGTGACTGATTAAAGATCTTCGTTAAGGGGCCTACGATAACTTCTTTCAAATCTTTCAAATGTCTGGGATAAAAAGCGTCAGGGCCTGGAGCCTTGCTAACTTTTAGCCTATCGATATAATGCGCAATCTCAGCCTCGTAAACAGTTATTTCTTCCAAAATAGTCTCGCTACTAAATGGAACGATATCATCCACGTCGGGGACATTATTTATGTCTTCTACGGTAAAAACTGTCGCAAAAAAGTTATTGAAAATACCCGCCATCGCCTGAGCGTCAGAAGCCAAAGCGCCATTAACATCCACTAGAGGGCCTATGTTATTTTTTACCGGCTTACGATTATTAACGTATTCAAAAAACTTTTTTGGATTATGTTTACTATCCGCAGCTATAAGTATCTCTAAATTACGCTTGGCATTCCTAACTGCTCTTTTAACCTGACGTCTAAGCTCGATATATCTATTAAAGTTAGCTACCTGGCCATTACGCTTACTAAGTTTATACGCTCTATTACGCTCGTTTATAAACTCTCCTATTTCCCTACTCCACCACTTCGGTCTACCACGATTACTAGCGCGCTTGGGCCTACGAGGAATAAACTCCCTTTCAATATTCCTAAAACTTTCTTTAAACGCCACCCAACGCAAATTTGTGTCATTACCCATAAATAAGTTATCCCAGTCCACTACTCTCATCCTATCCGCGAAACTATCAAAATTAGCCCTACGAAAATCAGGGACTTCTATTACGTTACTATCCTGGGTGTTTTCTATCAAAACTTAAACCTAAGAATTTGATGATCGCTACATCCTAAACTCTCGCCTACTTCTAAACCTTCGACTATATTCTCGCCGTTCGTCATCACCAAATCTAAAATATTATCACCGCGCGTTGGTTCGGTAACTATCTGTTGTAAAAAGTTATCGTCCATAAACTCAACCAATCTCAAACCCTCTTCATTACCCGTAAAATTCTCGTAATTAACATTAGGGCAGTTAAAGTCTCCGACAATTATACTATTCCAATTGTCAATAAAATTACCAAGAAGTGAGTAAAATCTAGTATCTATATCGATGGGTTGAACGGGAGGTCTATAAACAACAAAAAAATAAAACTAATACTACGCGCCCTAACTTCAGCACAGATCGCATTAATTGCTGCCGGAAAATCTAACTTAACCTCGATAGCCCTAAGGGAATTACGAATGTACAGCAAAACGCCGCCTCCAAATCTATGTAACCTATCATTAGTAAAGAGTTTAAAACCCGGTATCTCAAGTTCCCCCAACAAGTCCCGAGTCACGGTATTTAACCAAGTTAAATACCGTGATTATCAAATTAGCTTCTTGACCTCTTCAAGAAATCCAAATAATTATTATTTTCCACATAAAGATATTTGTTGGATAAGAAAGGAGGATGTAATTTATGCCATGTCACGTCCAACTATCCAGCCTGGTATTAAAATTATTTATTCTTTCCATCCAAAGGAAATCAAAGTAGTGGAGCCCTAAGGTGAACTTAAAATAATGCATGGACTTCTCAATTGGTGTACATATTGTATAAATATATGATACAGCTGTCTGTAAATACAAAACATCTCTGTTGAGTTAATTCATATAAATGTTCAAGTTAAATGATGTCTTTTTATAAGTTTTGTTTGACTGTACTTATACTTGTGAATAAAGTTATTCATTGGGTATGAATAAGTTTTTTCATTTCCATACTACTATCAGGTGTGTATATTTACATATCACAACCTTATTCAGTAAATTAAGTTATAATAAGAATGGCACATGAAGTGCTAATGAACAACTGGCTATAGAAAAAGTGAAATTTATGACTTTTCAGTGAAGCTAGCATCATTTAAATCTAAAAATACTTATCTTTAGATGCTTGAACAGTGTTTTCTTACTTTCTACTTTGGAGAGAGTTGAAATTCAATTTCATTCAAAGAAAAAGTTTCATTTATATCAGGGGGCAGGGAGGTCTCCCAAAATAAAAAAAAAAATTATCCAAGTTTTTATTCATTTACTCATGGGTGTTTTACATGCTTATGATTTATTTTATTGGAAATTGCCTTTCAGATGCACTTTAAATCATTCTTCCATCTGAATTAGGGACTGAGATATGACAATTTGAAATTTAGTAGTATGTGGAACCCCCAAAATAGGGGGCTATAATTTTATATTTTAAGTTTGTTGGTTTAGACAATACCATATACCAGATTATAGGAAAATTAAAGTTGGTGTGGACTGTGGTGTCACGCAATGCATGATTTGTCCTGGAATGCCCCAGAAGTAAACAGTATAGCTAAATCTTGATATATTCATTCATGAATCTATGCAATACTGTTATTTGTAAATTCTGGCAACGCAACTGTTTGCTAGTGAAGTGTGTATATATATATATATATATATATATATATATATATATATATAATATATATATATATACTAAATACTCAATGAGTCGGAATTCGGGATGAGTCAGACTCATCCTCTGTCAAGTGCTATTATTCTTTTGTTTATTTACTGAGAGAAGTGTTTTATTTCCTATGTCAAGTGCCATTATTATTTTGGTAATTTTTTACTATCACTCCGGTCTCTTCAATTCCTATAATTTATACATCAATGGATTCGTTATTACACCAGGAATGAGATATAGATAGTCTCAAGTGAGGGAACTGGCCCAAAACTAAGTTAGGACAGGAAGTTTGTTTTGGGGTATAAGTGTGAAAAAATACCCTAAAATGCGGGTAATTCCTTCAGTAGAGACTATCTAGGGCGCATTCACGATGTAAAAATGAATCCATTGATATATAAATTATGGAAATTGTAGAAACAGCCAACATGATTGACCTAAAAGGTATATATATACATTTATATATATATATTTTTTTTTTAAGTTCAGGAAGAACCGATTCGCCTCTATTTAAAAGGGCATATCTCAGCGGAAAAACAAAGAAAAAGGGAGAGGAAAGACAGAGGAAAAAGAAAGGGTGGAGGGGACAGTCGAAGTGGAAAAAGACCAAGGACTGCAGGGTCGAGCCCCATCATCCTTGGGTGCTAGGGCCGGGAGGGCGCACGTGAAACCTCCAGGAACAAGCACGTACAAACTAGCACAAAGAGCACTCAAGAGCACGAGCTTAGAACCCCCTTGCGGGGATATACATTTATATATATGTAGTAAAACGAACACTATATATTCACTGTATATATATATACCGTAAAACTATACTAACCTAACCTAACCTAACCTAATTTTAGGTACTACTCTTACCTGTATACTTATTACCACAAACAATACCTTCCTTGTTTTTCTTAGGGCATATAAATTCTTTTAGCAATACACCGTGTTCTACATAAAAATTAAATTCAGCCTCTTCATCATCAAAAAATTTGCATGAAGTTAAACACAGTGAATAATTACAACCATCGCAAACCGACGCCACCGTGACACTAAAATGTTATGAGTTCAGGTCAAACCACCCAATTTTGTTAGCGGTACCTTCCTAACCTTTGTGGGATCAGTCATTTTATCACTCACAAAACATGATCCACGATTTTATCGCTCAAAAAAATAATTTCTTAACATTAATTTTATAGCTTTAATCGGCATTTGCCTTCATATTGTACTTAATAAAAGTTGTTTAAAAAAATATAAAGAGTCTTATGGTAAACTTTATTTTCAGTTTCCAGAGACCGGACTGATAGTAAAAAATTACCATTATTTTTTCTTTTACTAAGTGAAGTGTTTTTTAATACTGTATCGTACAAAAAGGTAAACAATACAATTTTTTGTGTTTCACGCTCAAAATAACTCTAGCAACAGTAAGTGAAACAAAGTTTTATTGTTTTTTAATGTTTATTTTGTTTATTTTGAACATGTATTAGACTCTCACTAATCAAACTTAAAAAGGTTAGAGAGTATTTATGCCACTTTAGGGGTAAATAGGGGGAGTAATTAAGATAATTTGCTATGAGTCAGACTTTTCAATGAGTCAGACTGGCTAGAGCCCTATATAGTCCGACTTATCGAGTACTTACTGTATATATATATATATATATATATATATATATATATATATATATATATATATATATATATATATAAGTGCAAACCCATAAGGAAAAAGAAAAATTATTCCAAGTCCTTTTGTGTATTCAGAAGTATACCTCATCAGGGAATGGTGTACTTCTATACTTCTGAATACATGAAAGGCCTTGGAATAATTTTTCTTTAGAGAGTATTTATGCCGCTTTAGGGGTAAATAGGGGGGTAATTAAGATAATTTGCTATGAGTCGGACTTTTCAATGAGTCAGACTGGCTAGAGCCCTATATAGTCCGACTTATTGAGTACTTACTGTATATATATATATAAAAAGTGCAAACCCATAAGGAGAAAGAAAAATTATTCCAAGTCCTTTTGTGTATTCAGAAGTATACCTCATCAGGGAATGGTATACTTCTGTACTTCTGAATACATGAAAGGCCTTGGAATAATTTTTCTTTAGAGTATTTATGCCGCTTTAGGGGTAAATAGGGGGGTAATTAAGATAATTTGCTGAGAGTCAGACTTTTCATTGAGTCAGACTGGCTAGAGCCCTATATAGTCCGACTTATCGAGTCCTTACTATATATATATATATATATATATAAAGCAAACTCATAAGGAAAAACAAAAATTATTCCAAGTCCTTTTGTGTATTCAGAAGTATACCTCATCAGGGAATGGTGTACTTCTGTACTTCTGAATACATGAAAGGCCTTGGAATCATTTTCTTTTTCCTTGTGGGTTTGCATCATTCATTCATTTCACTTGTTTAATTGTGAAATTCATCATTTATTTATGCCGCTTTAGGGGTAAATAGGGGGGTAATTAAGATAATTTGCTGAGAGTCAGACTTTTCATTGAGTCAGACTGGCTAGAGCCCTATATAGTCCGACTTATCGAGTCTTTACTATATATATATATATATATATATTTTTTTTTTTTAGTTCAGGAAGAACCGATTCGCCTCTATTTAAAGGGCATATCTCAGCAGAAAAACAAAGAAAAGTGAGAGGAAAGACAGAGGAAAAAAGAAAGGGTGGAGGGGACAGTCGAAGTGGAAAAAGACCAAGGACTGCAGGGTCGAGCCCCATCATCCTTGGGTGCTAGGGCCGGGAGGGCGCACGTGAAACCTCCAGGAACAAGCACGTACAAACGAGCACAAAGAGCACTCAAGAGCATGAGCTTAGAACCCCCTTGCGGGGATATATATATATATATATATATAAAGTGCAAACTCATAAGGAAAAACAAAAATTATTCCAAGTCCTTTTGTGTATTCAGAAGTATACCTCATCAGGGAATGGTGTACTTCTGAATACATGAAAGGCCTTGGAATCATTTTTCTTTTTCCTTGTGGGTTTGCATCATTCATTCATTTCACTTGTTTAATTGTGAAATTCATCACGCACGAGGTGCGATCCAAAAGTTCCTGGACTGTATCAACAAAAAAATGTAGGCTTACCTTAGGTTCTAATTACTGCTATCCCCTTCAAAGTAGTCCCCTTGGGAGTTGATACAGCGGGCTCAGCAATTTTCCCACTGCTGGAAGCACCTCTGGAACTCCATTTTTGGGATGTTCAGCACCTCATGTGATTTAGCTTGAATCTCCTCGATGTCATCAAATCGTCGCCCCTTCAGCCGGATCTTCATCTTGGGGAACAGGAAGAAGTCACAGGGGCTAGGGGGGGGGGACCACTGCCATGTTGTTTTTGGCCAAAAACTGCTGCACAGACAGAGCAAATTTGGCAGCGATCCGCCTCATGTTGAGTTCTTCCGTGAGAATGCGTTGGCATGAACCAAACGATAGGCCAATGATGCTGTAGATGTCGTTAATCGTTTGCCAACAGTCCTTGTGGATGGCCTGACACACTTTTTCAACATTTTTGTCAGTTCTGCTGATTGAGGGCTGACCAGAACGTTCAGAATCCTTAACCAACATTTGCCCACATTTGAACCGCAAGAACCACTGCAGAGCAGAGGAAGGAAATGGTCTCCTACTACAAGGGGGCTGTCAAGAAGAAGAGCCAGCGGGATGACTATGATGAACTGATGCTTCTCTGCCTCCTTTTCTTGGGAGGGAAGCTTGACGGTCCTGTGAGAATTCGAAGCACTGGAGCCATGCACCATGCGCGATGGATGGCCAAGGCCATTTACACACAAGGTGTTCCTATTCAGAGATCAATTCACCTTGTTTCAGACTGAGAAACAGAACATCGAGGAACTAAGCCTGTTTATCACGCTCCTTTACAGCTGCTACTGGAACAAGGCCAGTGTTGCATACATGGCTCCATTGAATGACCTCACTTTCTTGCGCCAGCTGAAAGCTCACCCAGGAAAGATCAACGTTATTATCCTTGTTCAATAAATGTTCCAGTCATAAATTATCAAGTCATTATTCGAATTGTTTCATTTTGAGCGAGTGCATAAAAAGGTCCTAGAGCAAAGATAATTGGCACATTTATTCTTGTGGGGGAATAGAATAAGGGCAGATGTGACTGAATTTAAAATTCAAAAAAACGCTGTTGTGGACCACCCTAATATATATATATATTGGTGAATTAGTGACTTTGTTTTTAATACTTGTGGATTTTTTCCCTATTTTATTTTGTTAGTGTCATTATGGCTTTTAATATTATGTTTTAACTTTTTAGAATTTTTGCCTGAGGATGAGCATAGTTTGTGCTTGAAACGTTGCAATATACAAATATAGTCCCGTTCCAACTTGATGGATGTTTCTTCCTTCTTGTCTGTGGCTTTCTGCTTAATAATATATATAATATAATTATATATATATATATATATTATATATATATATATATATAATATATATATAATATATGCAAAGAAATCACAAAAACATACATATACATATATATGCAAAGAAATCACAAAGCAACATGTGATCTTTTTAATAAGCAAAGAACCACAGGGAAAAGGAAAAATGAAGTCAGAGCACTTTCGTGATATATTCACATCTTCAGGGACAAGAAAGATGTGAATATATCATGAAAGCACTCAAACTTAGTGTTTCCTTTTCCCTGTTTTTCTTTGCTTATATATATATATATATATATATATATAATATATATATATATATATTATATATATATATATATATATATATATATATATATATTATATATATATATATATATATATATATATTATATATATATATATTATATATATATATATATATATATATATATATATATATTATATATATATATATATATATAATATATTATATATATATAATATATATATATATATATATATATTATATATATATATATATATATATATATATCCCCCTCCCGCGGGCGGTCTTTCTGGGGTGGATCGCCCGCGGGCTCCTGCCTCCATGTGGCGAGGGGGGTCAGCCGCGGCTGGGGGCCCTGCCGGGTCCCCGCCCGGTTGCGAAGTGGACTTTTAGAATACCCTGCTATCCTACAGCCCCCTCTTTCCTGTCTTCCCCTCTTACCCTCTTCCTTGCCCCCTCTTTTTTCTGCTTTCTCTGTTCACTTCGCGCGCCCCGTGGGCTGCCGGGGCTGGTCGCTGGGGGTCTCGCCCCCATGGCGGGGCCGGACTAAGTTGGCTGGTAGGGTGCCCAGGCCTGGGACCCTGGGGGGCCTTGGTCTTTGCTGCCGGCGGGGGGAACTCTCGACGCTGCAAGGGCCCCTTTGAAACGGGGGTACCTGCATGGGACGAGGCACCCACCCCCGCCGGCGTGCGCTTGGTCCCCTTGGGCCCCGGGTAATCGGTTCCCGCGGCCCCGGGCGCGAAACTACAATAACAATTTCTATGGAAACACTTACAACTCTAATGGACCTCGTTGACGACCCGGCTTGTGCATCTGACCTCCCTCTGACTACCTCTTTGGACCGTGGGTCTGGTAAGGGCAGTCGGCAGCCCTCGCCCACCCCGTCTGCTCTTCTTGCCGACGCCTCCTCTCCCTCTCTTCCCCAGGCTCGTGGCGCCGCTGCCCGACCCCCGCCAGTAGCGGATGGACCTGCAGTGGACCCCCCGACCCCTGGATCCCCCCATATTCCACGTCCCGATAGGGACCCACCTGCTTTTTCGCCCTCAGGTGGGAGGCCCGCGGCCCCGGTCGCCTCCCAACTCCGGTCAGGCCTCATCGCCCCCGGCCCCCTCGGCCCCTGGGGGACGTGGGACCCGACGTCGCCGTCCGCCTTTCTCGTCTTCTCGCCCCCTCGAAGTTCCGTGGTGTTTGGCCAGACGGCTTCACTCGGCCTTAGGACGATGGACAAGTTCCTCGTCCTCCGCCCCTCCTCCTCAAGCCCCTCCCACTAACCACGAACGTTTCTTTCGAGCGATCCATGGGAAGACGGGGACGGCGCGTTTTGACCTTCGGCCTCAGAGGGATGGCTCCATTTTGATAAGGTCGCGTTCCTCTGCCGAAACCTCCTCTCTGCTCGCTATCCCGATGTCCTGGGCTGCGGGATCACGTGACTCCCCACCCCCGCCTCAATCAGTGCCAGGGCACAATTTACGCTGCTCGTCTTCTACCCATCCCGGTGGAAGACCTCCAGATTGACCTCGCCTCCCAGGGTGTTGTGAGGGTGTACCGCTTTCCGACAGATCGCGGTCCCCAACTGCCCCTTCTCCTCGCCTGCTCCTCACTTTCGACTCACTGGTGCCCCCCGTTTCGGTATTCTGGGGCTTTGGTGAGAGACGAGCGTGCGAATTCTCAGTACGACCATACGTGCCAGATCCTACGCGCTGTTTTCAGTGTAATAGGTTTGGCCCACGTGAGCAGCTCCTGCCGTCAGCCGGCCCCGTTGTGTGTCCGCTGCGGCGGCCCTCCCCACCCCTTGCCCTGTACTGCTCCGCCTTCCTGCACCAACTGCCATGGACCACACCCTGCTTCATCCCGCTCTTGCCCGTCCTTCCTCTTTGAAAGGGAGGTCGGGCCCTCTGTTCATCAGAGTTTCTCAGCGCTCGGGAGGCGCGGGAGCGGTGCGTGGCGGCGAGGCCCGGCGTGGTGCCTCGTACGCCGAGGCTCTCCTTCCCGGACCCCGTCCTCACCGGCGGTTCCCAACGCGCCTCCACCCACCGTGTCCGCTACTCCCAGTCCATCCTCTGCCGCCCAGCGGACTCCTACCGCGGTCCCCGTACCACCAGCGCGTCCCCACGTGCTCCCTCCGCGAACGCCGATGCTTCGTCGGCAACCCCCCCTGCCCCTTCTACGCCCTCTCCACCGGCGCCTTCGGCCACCCCCATTCCGGATCGTGACCCGCCGTCACCCACGCGGGCCGCACGACGGAGGGATAGGGGCCGCAAGCGCCGCGCCAGTGGTGACCCCGAAAGGTTCGACGCCATAAGCCTCGCATCACCTTCCTCTCCTAAACACAAACGCCCCCTTCGCCCTACCGCCCCGGTGTCCTCACCGTCCCCACTGCGCAACCGTTATGCACGCTCCCCACTGGGTCCCCGTCGGCCCTCGTGGTGGAGGCTGAGATACACCCCTCTCCGGCCCGGTCGATGGACCACTGGAGGGGAACTCGCCCGCCTGGTCGGCGTGGGTGGGACGTGCACGCCCCGCGTTTGACCCGCCCCATCTCTCTCCTCGACCTGCCAATGCCTCTGGGGTGAGGTATTATTTTCCACTCCCTCGTAGTCCTGCCTCCCCGCACCTCCGGTGAAGGGAGGGGCATTCTGGATACCTCTCACATCCCCTTCTCTGCATCGCTCTCCCCCGGACGTCCGGGAGACTCCTCCTCTGGAGGACTTGCCGGCGTCTGGTTCCACATCGCCCCCTCGTCGGGGGGACCTCGCCTTCGCCCTCGTTCGGCGTCCCTCACTGAACTCCGGGGCTTTCCGATTCCCTCTTTAATCTCGGGCCGCCCGATCGGCCCACCCACCCCATAATCATCCTTTACGCTGACCTTCCTACCCCTCCCTATACCTCGCTCCTGCAGTGGAACATCCGCGGGCTCCTGGTAGGCCTCGAGAGTCTCTCCTCTCTCCTGGCCTCCAGGTGTCCGGCGTGTTTCTGCCTTCGGGAGACGATTCTGGGATCCCGTTCCCTCCCTCGAGTGTCCGGTTACTGCGGGCTCCTTCCCCGCCTCTCGATGGGGCGGGAGGGGGGCGCCCGCGGTCTTCGTGCACCGCTCCGTCCCTTTCCGCCCCTCCCGCTCCGTACAGTCCTGCAAGCTGTGGCCGTGCGCCTTTTCTTGGGGCGCCAGCTCACGGTCTGCTCTCTTACCTCTCCCCTAACGTACGCCCTCCACCCGATCTCTCCGTGACCTAATTCTCCAGCTTCCCCGCCCTTTTCTGATTCTCGGGGACTTCAACAGTCGGGACCCGGCCTGGGGGACGTTTGCTCCACCTTTCTCTCCGGGACCCTTCTCTCCCTTATGGACGAGCTCCGTTCACCTTTCTGAACGATGGCTCCCCAACCTGCCTTCACTCGGCCCATGACAGTTTCACCTGTATCGACCTTTCCCTGGTTTCCCTCGAAATCGTGACGGAGTTTCACATGGAGGTCCTGCCGGATTCTTCCGGCAGTGACCATTTCCCAGTGTGTCTTACCCGACCCGTCTCCTCCCCCCCACCTCTGTCCGCCCGCGCTGGCTGTTCGCCGAGCAGACTGGGCCTCATACGCGAGGGGCACGGCGATTCTCGCCATCAATTCCTGCCTTTCCCTCCGTCAATGAGGCCCTCGCCTTCCTCGAGAGTAAGATCCTCTCGGCTGCCGCCAGTTGCATCCCCCCGTACCTCTGGCTCCCCCAGACCGCGAAGGTCCCATGGTGGACCCCCAGAGTGCTCCATGCCGTTCAGGAGCGGCGCCGTGCCGGCCGCCGCTTCTACCGGACCCGCCAGCTGGAGCACAAGATAGAATTTCAGCGCTGAAGGCAGTGGCCCGTCGGGTCCTGAAACTGGCCCGGCGTACCTCCTGGCGGAGTTACGTGTCCGGGATCTCCTCCTCGACTGCCCCCTTGACGGTTGGCGCAAGTGCGTAGCTTTGAGGGGACCCGTGTCCCCCCTCGACCCCGTGCTTCGGTCGGGGACGACGAGTTCGTGTCCGATCCGGAGGCCGTCGCGAACGCACTCACGGCGCACTTTGCAGCCATCTCCAGTTCCGATTCCCCCACTCCCGCCGCGACCACCGGAATTTCCACCTCATAGGAATGACCCCTATAATACCTCTTCCACAGACAGAGCTTATAATCACCTCTTCCACATGACAGAGCTTCGGGAGGCCCTCCGCCCCCGACGCTCCTCCGCCCCGGCCCCGATAATATCCCCTATGACTTGTTACGGCATCTCCACCCCTCTGCTCTCAGCTTTCTACTGGACCTCTATAACCGGATTTGGTTGGAGGGTTCATTTCCGGACCGATGGCGTGAGTCCATCGTCGTCCCCATCCCGAAGCCCGATAAAGACCCCTCACTCCCGTCGAACTATCGCCCCATTTCCCTAACATGCTGTGCCTGCAAGGTGATGGAGGCGATGGTCGCCTCGCGGCTGTCCTTTACCTTGGAGGCGAGTGACCAGTACCCTGCTACCCAGGCTGGTTTCCGGCGCTTCCGGTCTACCACCGACCCCCTCCTTCTCCTTAGCCATGACGTGCAGGAGGCTTTCTCCCGGCGTCAATTTGTACTCGCCGTCTTTTTCGACCTCCAGAAGGCCTACGATACTACCCGGCGGAGCGCGGTCTTCGACTGCTTACGCTCCCTGGGTTTCGTAGGCTTTCTCCCTTCCTTTATTTATAACTTCTTGTCCGCCCGTTCTTTCCGCGTCCGCATCGGTTCTGCCCTCTCTGACCGCTTTCCGTTGGAGGAGGGTGTCCCTCAGGGTAGTGTCCTTAGCGTCTTGTGTTTCTCACTCGTGATGAACACAGTCGCTACGGTCCTGCCTACATCCGTTCGTAGCTCCCTCTATGCCGATGACCTGGCTATCTATTGCTCTGGCCGCCTCCCGTCTTTGGCTGAACGTCGGCTCCAGCTAGCCATCAACGCGGTGGTTCGCTGGGCGTCCTCGGTTGGCTATGCTTTCTCACCCTCTAAGTCTTCCAGTATGCTTTTCCGTCCTCGGCGCCTCCGTCTGTCGCATACCTTCGCCCTTACCCTTGCCGGCACTCCTCTTCCCCTCGTCCCATCCGTTAGATTCCTGGGTATGACCCTCGACGGATTTTTCGGTTGGGTTCCACACCTTAGGCGGTTGCGGCAAACATCTCGCCGCACCCTCTCCCTTTTGGGTCATCTGTCCCACACGACCTGGGGGGCGGACAGGCGTACTCTGCTGCGCCTGTACACCTCCCTGGTGCAATCCCGTGTCGACTACGGCTGTGTGGTCTACAGCTCCGCCTCCTCTCCGGCACTCCGTATGCTGGATCCTCTTCTCCACCGTGGCCTTCGCCTGGCGTCGGGTGCCTTCCGCTCGTCCCCTGTCGCTAGTCTTCAGGTGGACTGTGGACACCCCCCCCTGCCCCTTCGCCGGGGCCTTCTCATGGCGAAGTGTTACCTTCGCATCTGCCGCCTCCCGATGTCCCTACTCTTCTCCGCGATCTCCCAGGCGCTACCCCGGCCTGACACGTGGCATTTCGCTGCCTCTCTGGCCGAGATTTTCTCGTCCCTGGGGATCCCCCCACCCTCTATTCTGCCGTTCTCCTTCGATCTGTCGCCCCCCTGGCGGACCACCCCTATCTGCCGTTGCCAGGCGCTCCGTGGCCTGCGTAAGGAGTCTCTTCCTGCCGTCCTCCGGTCTTCTTTTCTGGCCCATCTTCCCGTCCATTCGGACGACGTTCCCGTCTACACCGACGGCTCGCGCTCCCCTGCAGGTGTCGCGGCCGCCGTCTTCTCTCCGTCATTGTCACCTACCTCCCGGGGTATCCCCCTGCCGGTTCAGGCCTCCATCTTTTCCGCGGAGCTCTTTGCCCTTCTGGAAGCCCTCCGTCTGGTATCGGGTTGTTCGCGGTCCTCCTGTACCATTTTTTCGGACTCGCTGAGCGCCCTTCAGGCGCTCGAGCGCTATGATTCCCCGGACCCCCTCGTACGCCTTATTCAACAGGAGTACCATGTCCTGCACACCGTTCACCGGATCCGGGTCACCTTCTGCTGGGTTCCCGCCCATGTTGGTGTTTCCGGTAATGAGGCGGCGGACCGCATAGCCCGGTCCGCCGCCTCGCTGCCTCCCCTCCCCCGCCCGCTCCCCTTCTCAGACTATGTGCAGGTCTTTCGTTCCTTTTACGACCGCATGTGGCAACAGTCCTGGGACGATGCCACCGGAAATAAACTCTGGTCCATCCGCCCCCGTCTGTCATATTGGGTGTCCTCTTTCCACCGCTCCAGACACAAAGAGGTCGTCCTTGCGCGGCTTCGCATCGGCCATACGCGCCTCACGCACGGCTATCTTATGTTCCGGCAGGAGGCTCCTCGTTGCGCCTCCTGCCAGTCGCCCCTCACCGTCTCTCACATCCTTGTGGAATGCCCCACCCTGTCGTCAGTACGTCGTCGCGCCTTCCCGTTCCTTTCTGATTTCCCCCTCCCCGAACGTTTACGCCTTATGCTCGCTGAGAGCCCTCTCTTCTCGCTTGACCGTCTTTTCCTCTTCCTCTCCCAATCTCGCATCCTATCTGAGCTTTAGGTGACTTCTCACCTGTAGTCCGCTGTTCTCCCTTTTCTAGTGCCTTTTCTCCGTCTCCGTTTCTCTTTCTCGTATTCCGCCTCGCCATGATATCCGCTACCATATAGCGGGAAATGGCGGTAAACGCCCCAATACAAAAAAAAAAAAATAAATAAATATATATATATATATATATATATATATATATTTATATACAGTAAATACTCGATGAGTTGGAATTCGTGATGAGTCAGACTCGTCCTCTGTCAAGTGCTATTATTCTTTTGTTTATTTTACTGAGAGAAGTGTTTTATTTCCTATGTCAAGTGCCATTATTTTTTTTCTTTTAATACTGTATTGTACAAAAATGTAAACAATAAAATTTTTTGTTTCACGCTCAAAGTAATTTATTGTTTTTTAATATTTATTTTGTTTATTTTGAACATTGTATTACACACACACTAATCAAACTTAAAAGGTTAGAGAGTATTTATGCATCTTTAGAGGTAAATAGGGGTAATTAAGGTAATTCGCGATGAGTCGGACTGGCTAGAGCCCTATATAGTCCGACTTATTGAGTATTTGCTATATATATAAAATACACATTTTTTATTTTATTGCAGATTTGGTGCTTTATTTGGAACCTAAACTATGGTTAATGCCTAATAAGCTGTACAAGACTTCTTTCACAGGCCTTATTTTGAAAATTTGAGAGAAAATTCATGAATTATGAGTGTTGTCATCCTGCTGAGATTAACAAAGAAATTTAGTTATTCAAATTATTTAAACATACTTTATACAGTGAACAGTGTACAGGGTACTCTTTTCTAACTTATATTAACATTTCAAGGTTAAGTTTTTATGCAAATAGCCCTCAAATTGAAAATAAACATGCGCATAATGTGTTAATTAACCTTCCTGCTTATTCTAAAACAACTGTTGATATAAGAAAACTTGTCCTAGAATATTCTCCTAAAGAGAAGAATAATAGAAGAGACTTGAAAGATGATGATATACAACACTGTGAAAAGAGGGTGCTTACTCGTATTGATCAAGGCTTTGAAAATTTTTCTCAATTATTAAAGAACATTGAGAGTTGTGCAAAGATTGAAAGTATTGTTTCATCCAAAATGTTGAATTACATATCAAGTAAATTATACCAAGTATCAGATAATGAATTACTTGAATTACTACTTATTCTCATTGGTACCACATCTAAATATCCAGACACTTATAAAGAAAATTGTTTAATATTCAAGAAGTTGAGCAAAGAATGTATCAAAAGAAGTAAATGTTGGAATGAAAATCAAATTATCCTATTTGCTGATATATGGTATTCCCTAAATATACCACTTTCAGTGCAGTATCATTCTCATGCAATTAAGATGCTGTTTGCTAAACCAAAGACATTAGATCCTCATCAGTTTACTCAGTGTTTTTTCTACCTAAATTTGATCCGTCATTATAATTTTGATACTCAGCAGCCAATTATTGAAGAGAAGATTGGAGACGTTTTAAAGTGGATAGGAATAGAAGAACTGGGCATAATAGCCATGGCATTGTTCAAAACTAAAAATATTATTAAAAATATTCACCTTTTAAATAGAGTTGTTAGTCAAGTAGTTACTCATAAAGAAAGTGTATCAGCTATTTCTTTATGTTCAATACTTAAGCTCCTGCGGCAAAGTTTTAATGGATTGCATCAAGAACATATAAAACTTTGTTCAGTTGTCATGTATGAATTGAGATCTGAAATTAAGCATATGAATCATTTTTGCTTAATACAGTTAGCTTCTATTGGAAATCACCTTAATCTTTATGAAGAACAACTTCTTAATCATGTTATTGACCAGTTAGTCCCAAATTTTCCTTTATTAAGAATAAAAGATTGGAAAGAATCGCCTTCATTGTCATGAATTCCAGAACCACCCTAATTAACTGCCATAATTTCACTTTGTTACTAGAACAAGAACTCCACAGTCCAAAGCGGAGTGAAGAAATTCAATATCATTTCTCTCCTCTTTTGTCGTGTGTTTATTACTTAGCTTGTATGGGACATTATAACTCCTTTTTAATTTCTGAAGCTTTGAGGCTGAATGACTTGTCACTGGGTAAGACAGACCTTTTTTTATTTTTGGGGGGGTGGGGGTGTTAAATACAGTAAGGTTTCCTATCTTCAGCTCTCATTACTTTCGGTACATGGCCTGTATATCCAACATGGCTGTTAATCAGTCAAATTACTGGAATGCAAAACATGACAATATCAGTCCTCCATTTTTATTGAGCTAACATCCAGTGCAGAGCAATAGTATTTCTAATGTTTTACATAACTGTATTCATTTATAGTACTATTTAAGTCAATATAATGTGTCCTAATAATTTTACAAGTCCTTGATTCTTCTAGATGGGTGCAGAAGAGCCAGATGCTCTTTATATCCAGTGTGTGCCACTTTCTGATGGTCAGTCAGTTCCAGTTACACTGAAGATAGGGAATCTTATTGTATAGTGATAAACAAACAATGATTATTTTAGGTGTGAAGTACATTCATATGCTAACATTATCTTAAAAGGAAGTTAGTTAAAATCTAGATGAAACTCAAGACTAACAAGAATTTATTTTGCTTGCTTTTAAAGTACAGAGTACCAAGAAAGCCTTCATTACAAAGCCCACAAGACCTCGGCACCTTTATTATCTTGATATGATGTTACAAATTGAGGGTCCAGAAAACTACCAAGAATATAAACTATGTAGAAGTTATTCAAAATCATTAATGAAGGTAAGTTTATTAGAGTAGAGAAGTCATAAGGTTTAACAGTACCATGTTAATGTTGTAAGCCCAATAATTTTCCTTTAAACCAAGTTATATAAATTTAGTTTTCTTAATTTCATCCAAATTAAGACTGCTAAAAATTTTATAAAAATATATCTGAATTTTTGTTTTCTGTGCTTTGATTATAATGTAGTGTGATAAATAATGCATGACAGTTGATTAATATTCTGAATGAATATTTCTTAGGAATATTTACCCAGATTTCCCTCAGAAGCTTGGAGTCGGACTTTTCTTGAGGAAATGTTTATTGAATTAAACGAGATTATGCTGAGGATGATGAAAAAGGAATTCATGGAAGTGTCCTTCATTCTACCAATTTGTTCTTTGCCAGGTAGGCTGAAAAACTAGTAGACAGTTGAGGGATTATCTACACTAAAGTAGGACAAGTGCAAGATTGTATTAAATATATATAACTTTACCTAGAAGCCTGCCATCATTAAGGCCATAGCTGAAGTGAAGTTTGAGAGTTATGTACCAGTACAGGCTAAATGAACTTAGTGTACATCAGGCAGGGTCGAAATTTTTATTTCTTAGGTACATAGTGTGAGGTGGTTCAATCAATCACAGTAACACCCTGGTAAAATATTTTTGAATTCTGAGGACCCCCCTTACTGGTTTCAGTTTTTTCAGAAAATTCGTAAAATTCGAGATAATTTGTGATTTACTTCGAAATTTTTATTACAAAAGTTCGCTTATAAAACACATATTTATTTTTTAATGAAAAAAAAATTTAAAAATACAAAAATGCATGAAAAAAAAATTTAATACATAAATTTTTAGCTATTATTATAATGGTAGAAATTTAGAAATTAAGAGAGAAATTCAATAAAATTTTTGACCTAAAACTAATGTTTTTTTTTATTCCTTCCATTGACCCCTCCATTCAAAAGTATTTAAAATAAATTTATGCCGATTAATATAACCAATTCTTTCCTGGCTAGATTAGTTACTAAGTTCACTCCCCATTCAACGCTTTGGCTGTGACATGGAAAATCTAGTATTTCTAGAGGTTTAGTTCTAATCTGAAGCAATTGCTCATTGGTAAAATTACTTAGCAAAGGTGGAGGAGTGATTATCTGCTCATTCCAATTAATCAAATCAATATAATCATTTGCTAGAAAATTTATAGATCTTGGTAGCTCAAAATTTCTGCTGCAAAAGGCTGCATTGTGGCTTCTTTTCTAGTAGCCATTTAATTTAATAAGATTTTAACTATATTTTATTTATTACTGATATTTTAAAATTAAATAACGTATTTTAATACAAACTTTTAACATTCTAGGTACCTAAATAGGAATCTGGAAAGAGAAAACAAAAATAATGTAATATTAGGTCTTATATCCAGTGCTATGAGTCAGCACCAGATTTAAGACCCTACCCCCTACCCCCCGATCTCAAAAAAAGTTGGTGAATGGTCTATTCTGATGTAATTCGTGCCGGGGAACCCGATTTTGGCCATCCGAAAGCAAAAAAAATAATATTTAGGGTCGATTTTTATGATTTTCGATTTTTGGCCTATTTCCCATACAAATTCATATGGAAAAAAGTGAGTATGGGTAGGGGGGGGGGGGGTAGCGAAGGTCCCACAGCCTTGATTTTTGTGTGGATATACTACTATTACAAAATTATCAACCTCACAATATGTACCTAAGCAAAATCTTGACTTGACCCCTTTTTGACCCGGCCTAAATTTGTACATCAAAGAATATTTGGAGGTAATTTTTTTTTCATTCCTGTCAGTTTATTTTTTTCCCTCTAAGTAATGAATGTTGACGTGAACACACGCATTGTTGATAGGTATTCATTGTTTTATTTAATTTTGCTTTTTATACAGTTCTCTTTAATCGAGCCCATTAAGAAATGTACATTTGCTGAAATGTCATAAAATTCTAGTTCCATGTGGTTGCGCATACCGTATTTCTGGAGCTGTTTTAAAGTGATTTTGCCAAGGAGATACTTTAAATAATGCGATCCAGTATGGCAATAGTTATTCAAAGCCAACCTCACCCACTATGTGGTAGTTAAACTACCATTTTTTTCTGGTACCGCTGTAGTATTCTTTGAACTTCTCCTTTCGATATTTTGAACTTTATTGCAGTGTACTTCTTTGGTGGTATCTTTTATTCACGCGTTTACTTCGTGATGCAAAGGACTGTTAGAAGTGTTTCTTGAATATCTGAAAATGATAAGAGGACCATAAAGAATTGGTTTTATTTCTTCTTAATGTATCTGGCGTCGTATAATAATTAAAGCAAGAAATAATAATAAATTCTATGTAGTAAATGTAAGTGATCGTACCTAATTAAAACAGTTGCTGCAGCAATAAACTGCATAACAGACTTTACCAGACTTCGCTAGACCAATAATAATAATTGGGGTTAACTTCCTTTATAATGTCAAAGTTCATATAACTGAAAGGGACCTACAGCTTTACGTAGGATTTGAACCACGAGTCACTACATCATTTAAACGTCACCCATTCAACTACTGAACAGAACAAACGTCGCTTTGCCTCGCAGAACCACGATGTACCCCCTGCTCCACGTCATACTAGTGATAATGCAGATATAATTAGTTCTATGGGGGCATAAAAGACTTTCATGGAAAAGATGAGCATATGCTCGTATTTGGTTCATTTGTTCCATCTGGCTCGGCTATAGAGGTTGATATGCATGAAAACATACATACTTATGATTAGTACTGTGATTATTTTTGTACTTCAGGAATTTTGTTCTGCACTGATGGAATGGGAACCTTGAACCTTTTCCTCGTAAGGATTTCAACTATGCTGCGGAAGAAGTGAAACACATTTTAAGTTCTCAGAAGTGTTTGGTTTGGCATTCAGTTATTTTGGTTGGCAAAAAGTCTTTCATCCATGGCAGAAATAAATTAAGAGGAACGATTTCTGTTGAGATTCGACTTTTAGAAAAACTTGGTTATAATGTCATCATAGTAAGTTTGAGTAATAAGTTTGAAAAAAAAAACATAGATAGACAGAGACAGAGCTTTCCAATTAGATCAGCGATGTTAAGTGACGTTGGATGTGTGTAGTAGCTGGATGGGTGACGGTCCCCCTCGCGTTCAGATGATGTAGTACCCCGTGGTTTCGATCTCGCGTAAAGCCGTAGGTCCCGTCACACGACCCTTGCCACCATGAAGGAGGTTAACGAACCCCCAAATAATATTTCACTCATCTTATAGTTCGTGCTCTTGTTAATATTTGTATTTACTACTTATTGTTATTTACAATACATATAAAATATTTTTAAACATTCCAGTTATTTGGTTAGGTAAAGAGATGAAACTTAATTAGGCTTTTGTTAAGAAAACCATTGAATATAAAACATTCAATAAATATGTTTAATATTTAACCGTAATGCGCGAGTGAGTCATGATTATGAATTAAGCTCAATTTTATATTCATCAGGTTGATAGCAGGAGCTTTGATGACAATTTGACGATGGAAGAAAAATCGAAACAGATTTTAAAATGTGTCAACAAATGCGTCAACGAGAAATGGTTCAAGAAATTAGAAAAAAATTTAATTACTTAATTTGAATATTTTCTATGAGATTATAATTAATAAATAATAAAAACTTTATTGGTAAAAATGAATATTACAATAGTACAATTTACGAGGGCCATTCAATATATTTTGCTCCTTTTTTTTTTCTTTCTAAGTTTCCTTGTAAGTTCCAGAAATTTTGTACACAAGTAGTTACATACCTTTTTTAAGTTTTTATTTTTCCACATAGTCTCCATCCATTTATATGGCTTTCCTCCACCTCGAAACAAGGGCCTTTTATTCCTTGCTGGTAAAAGTCCGCTGAGTTCCCGCTGCAGCCACCTCTTAACCTCCTCAACAACCTCATCGTCACTCTGAAACTTTCTTCCACGAATAGCATCCTTCATTGGCTCAAACAAATGAAAGTCTGAAGGTGCCAGATCCGGGCTGTATGGAGGGTGGGTAACACAGTCAAGCGCATTTTTGTGATGGCCTCTTGTTTGCAAACTGTTGTGCGGTCTTGCGTTATCGTGCAAAAGAAGGACGTCTTCCAGTTTTCTCTCCGGTCGAACTCGCTTTATACGTCTCTGTAGGGTAGCAATATATGCCTCTTGAGTTGGTTGATTGTCCTTTCTTCATAATGTCCACCAGAATCACCCCTTTCATGTCACAGAAGATGGTGGCCATAACCTTTCCTGCAGAGGGAGCCATCTTTAACTTCTTGCGTGGAGAGAGTGCGTGATGCCACTCCATGGATTGGCGTTTTGTTTCAGGTTCAAAGTGGTGTGCCCGAGTCTCATCCCCAGTCACAATTCGTGAAAGGAAGTCATCCCCTTCTGTTTCGTATCAAGACAGAAGGGGATGATCTCTCACGTTTAAACCAGCGTCCAACTGTGCTTCGATCAACAGCAGCATCTCCGTAAACGTTTTGTAGACGTTTGTGAATATTTCCAACTGTTTCCTTCTCTGCGATAACAGCTCTGTTTACGACGCACATCACTGGCATACGCCATTTTCGAGACTGCGTTAACCATCGGTTTTATACAAGGCGTTTAAAAGCGGTTTTATACAAGGAGGGGAGGTTCAAACTGGAAAAATCCGGTTGTATGAAGCGCAGAAAGTTCAAATTTACGGGCCGAAAGACACTTCAGCCCCATGGCCTATTATTTAGCTAAGAGAAAAGGGTGTGGAAAAATATATTGAGTGGCCCTAGTATATTTAATTTTACAGGATATTTTTATTTCTACCCTAGTAGGATGGCCCGTAAGCTTTAAGCTTTTCTGGGAGAGTCTCATTGATTATTTTATACTGCACGCACCAGATTGTTTTTCGGGGGTCGGATGATGTTATGCTATACTACCAAAGTTAAATAAAAAATATTTTTCTAGTAAAGAGACAATACTAGGGTGGAGTGAAAAATTTTTTTTTTTGAATTTCAAAATGCTTGGGGTCGGGGAAAGTTGCGTATTTATGCGAAACGTACTGTGTGAAATTTTTGTAATCGTACGGCTATAATTAAATTGTGTACACTGAAATCAAAGTTTTTAGAAATTGGCAAAATTACTAAAATTTCGCCATTTTTATTTTCAGTGTTTTTTGGACACGTAATGTGTGAAATTTTTGTAATTTAATTTAAAAAACAAAATAAAAATGGCGGTTTTACCAGTTTTTAAAAACTTTTGAGTTCAGTGTGCACAATTTAATTATAGCCGTACGATTACAAAAATTTCACACAGTACGTTTCACATAAATACGCAACTTTCCCGACCCCAAGCATTTTGAAATTCAAAAAAAAAAATTTTTCACTCCACCCTAGTATTCTCTCTTTACTAGAAAAATATTTTTTATTTAACTTTGGTTAATTTTGCGCGTGTGTTATTTCATGCCTAAGCAACGATATAAATGCTATGGGAAATATATAAATGCATTATTTAAGACAGCCGATCTGAAAATATGTATATTATACATATTTTCAGATCGGCTCTTTGTCTTAAATAATGCATTTATATCGTTGCTTAGGCATGAAATAACACGCGCGCAAAATTTTATGACTAGGCTAGGGTTTAAAAATACGTTTTTGACTACTAAAATATGATTTTTATCGCTCTGCCGGGGCAGAAGATGATTACCTATTAAGCTAAGATTTTGCAGAGGCTATTTTCTCATGCATGCGCAAGTTTTTTGTCTCTATTAGAATATGGAAATCGAAAAAAATGTAAAATCGATCCACCCTACTATTCACTCGATCTAATGTTTGCAAAAATTGCATATGGCCTCGGTTTCGGTCTCGACTTTTTTTTTCCCCTCTTCTGTTCTCGGCCATGGTGGTCTCGACTACATCACTTGGGTGTTGGTTCATCAGCTGTCTTTCCGAAGTATGTCGAGTCACACTCCTTACCTTCTTATGCTTCCAATTTACTACAGAACTGTTCGCTATTCTTGCTTTACAACGTACCGTTCATATTTCTCAGTCAATTTCTCTAATACATAAGTTCTCAAACTGCCCTTTGGGCTGTCCAGCAATATAATTCATCTCATCCTTTGGTACAGAAAATACAGCAATGGCTCTTACTTCCATGATATAAATCTTTCACTTTCTGTTGGATTCCCGCTCATGTGGGTATCCCAGTCAATGAGGAGGCAGATGCGACAGCCAATTACCTTCAGCTACACTCCAGCTTCCCCATTCGGATTAAATCTCAGCGATACGCAGACTTATATTTTTGGTGGCAGTCGTACTGGGACGATCTAATATTAAATAAGCTACGCCAAATTGAACCCATTTTGAGGATGTGGCACTCCTCAATTAACAAAGTTCGACGATGTGAGGTGGCATTGGCACGTCTCCGTATCGGCCACACGTTTGTCATGGCTATCTTATGTCGGGTAACCCTTTACCCTTGTGATAATTGCGTGGTCTCGCTAACAGTACAGCGCTTCCTCGCGGAATCTCTGGATTTTAAAGACATTCGACTGATCGATCATCATGAATTACTAGAGAGTCAAATTTCAGTTAAATGATCCTAAAACACGCCAAAAAAAAAAAAAAAAAAAATTTGCACAGTTTGGTCACACATTTATATTTCAAAATTAGTTGAACAAACTACTGATAAGCAGCAATATTTCTTTAAAAAAAATATAGGTTCTTTTGTAACAGGTTTCGAGTATTGTTAATTGTCTCCAACCAAAATATTTGGAGGGGGTCATACTATATTGCATTTGTCAGTTGAGGTCGTTTGGACCGTCCTTTCAATTGGCATATATTTATTTTATTTGTTTACAAATATAGACAGTTTACAAAGATGAGCATAATTTCATTATTAAAAATGCTGCACACAGTTGTAAACTGCCTTTAGCAGTTCACTCGTGTGTGGATGGTTACAAGATATATCGCAAACAATAATTAGGTCATTGCATCAAATGTCAACAAAAGTTCACGCTTTAACTTTTGAACCACTTTACATAATTAAATTAGTGAAACTTCACACACGTGTATAGCTCATTACAAGATGGTGTGTTCTGAGCAAGACACGTTCCTGTATTAAAAATCAAGGTCGCAAATAGAGATCCACTTTCAAATTGAGCTTCATGTCATAATTTTGTTGGCGAAGCGTCATACATACATACAACATTGTTTTGAGCAAGACTCGAGGTCCCTACAGCAAAGGTTAAGATCACGGAGATCAAAGGTCAAATGGAGCTTTTTCGAGTCTCAACAAACTGATGAAACTACATACACGTATATATCATTACAAGACGACGTGTCGCGAACAAGAATTAAGCCCCTGCATTAGAGGTCAAGTTTCCAAATAGAAGTCGAAGGTTAAATGGACGTTCATGCAATAACTTAAGAAACGCACATATGAATTACAAGATGATGTTTTTAGCAAGACCTAGGACAAGTCCAAATGGTGGTCCACACCATAATTTTTTACCTATTCAACATGAATGGATGAAACTTCACATACATACGGATGATCATAAGACGTCTCTTGGGTAAGAATCAGGTTCTTGCACCAAAGGTCAAGGTTTCAAACATGAGGGGAGCAGTGATGTCGTTTCGACACATTTCTCGTTGAAAACTCTCTAAGCGGCTTTTTTTATACAGGGTGTCCCAGAATTAACTATCTATTTCAATGAAATAGGACAAATTTTTTAAAAACACACTTTTATTTATGTTTATCATGTTTAATATGTGTTAAAAATGTATAAATTTCTAAAATTTTTTCATAATTTTATTTTCATAATTTTTTCATTATCTGGTCCAATGAAAGACCGTCTGAAGTCATAGAATGGCAAAGAGAGTCTCCAAAAGTTAACGTGTGGCTTGGAATGACCAAATCCAAAATTTATGGCCCATTCTTCTTTGCGGAAGCAACTGTAACAGGTACCGTCTACCTTGATATGCTTCAGCAGTTTCTCGAACCACAGCTTGATGATGGCATTCTTGATAATGTTCTGTTTCAACAAGATGGAGCACCATGTCATTATGCTCTAATTGTTCGAGAATACCTCAACAGACGCCTTCCGAATCGGTGGATTGGACGTAGAGGACCTCGACCTTGGCCTCCGCGTCCTCCGGATTTGACACCCCTGGATTTCTTTGCATGGGGTTTCATAAAAACAAAGGTTTATCGCCAAAAGATCAATGCTTCTTGTTGAAACACATTATCAAGAATGCCATCATCAAGAAGCTGTGGTTCGAGAAACTGCTGAAGCATATCAAGGTAGACGGTACCTGTTACAGTTGCCTCCGCAAAGAAGAATGGGCCATAAATTTTGGATTTGGTCATTCCAAGCCACACGTTAACTTTTGGAGACTCTCTTTGCCATTCTATGACTTCAGACGGTCTTTCATTGGACCAGATAATGAAAAAATTATGAAAATAAAATTATGAAAAAAATTTAGAAATTTATACATTTTTAACACATATTAAACATGATAAACATAAATAAAAGTGTGTTTTTAAAAAATTTGTCCGATTTCATTGAAATAGTTAATTCTGGGACACCCTGTACATTCATCCCTTAATCTCTTGACATAAGAGATCAAGGGATCCAGTTTTTAAAAAGTTGGAGAAAAGATCATTAATTAAGGTTAAGCTTTGCAAGGGAAAAAATTATTGCACCGACCTAACTTTGAGATGATACAACTTCTTGAAGCGTTTGTGGGCGTAGGCACGCAATTCACAGATGTAAGGAGTTAATTTTTTTTTTTGGCGAGGTAACACTTTTGGTAACTCGGCATATTAAACAATTTATATAAAAACCTACAAACCCTTTTATTCTCGGGGAAAAAAAAAAGATATGTTGGTCCAGAGCATGTTAAAATTCGGTTAGGTTAGGCTAGATTGGCGAGTACCTCACTATTTAATGACAACAGAAAACACCTTTCGAGCACTCAATTCCGTCGGAAACATTTCTTCCGCCTGCCTCTCTTCGATGTCACTAAAGTCAGGTCAGGTCAGTTCAAATAGTATTTCTGATATATCGATTTTACAAAGTCCGTGTCTCGCTTGAGATAGACACACAGATAATATTATTATTATTATTATTATACAAATATAAATCATATCTTCCACATGAAGCTTAGTTTCAGGTTTCTCTAAATAAAAGAAAAAAATGGAATCTAGAGAAAACAATGGAAAAATGAGGGGTAATTAAACTGGTTAATTTTAGAAAATTTATATGTTAAAAAAATAGTTCCTTAGTTTCAAACTTATACACATCTGAAAGATCTTAACTTCGAACTTCAGTATCTGCATCAGTACGAATCAGTTACTTCAAATTACTTAAAAATACATGATTTTATTCTAAAAAACAAAGATATTTTTTTCAAAATTTAACTTATAAAATTCACTTTTCACCAGATAAATTTTCATATTTACAAGTATTATATTACGTTGATTTTTATCAAGTATGATTAAATACACTAAATACATTAACCTTTTTTAAATACATTAACCTTTTTAAACCTTCGGAAGAAAAAATACAAAAACCATCTTCCAGATAAACAAAAACAAAAATTTACAAACCAAATATTTAAAAAGCTTGTCTGTTATCTTGTCAGCTTTTAAGACTCAGTTTGGGAAACAGTCCGGAAACCTCCTTCAAACCAGTTTTCATTCCAGTAAAAAAGGAAAAGAAAAAGTGATGCCAAACGTAAACACATACACTTCAACCAAAGCAACCAATCTCTCTTATTTTTAGTATTTTTTCACACTAAAAAAATTTACATAAATATATACTAGTGGAAATAAGACAAATTAAACTTGGAATGAAGTGGTTGTTCAACAGGCATGCTCTGGTCCAATGAAGATGTCCCAGACTCGTAACCTTACCAAATTCGTTTAGACTCTTACTAAGATTAAAAATGAGATTAAGTGTGGAAACGCTTACAATTCTCGAACCATATTTCTACCTAATTACAATCCCTATTTTTAACCCTGGATAGGAGGAATTCACGGGTCCCACAGACCCAACACGCAATTAATTTCTGACCCATGATTTCCTATCAAGGGCTAATTAAGCCTTAAATGATCCTCATGCGAAATTAATTCCAAATTAATTACACGATAATTAAATCGATATGGTTTTTTTGACAATCGAATGAAATACCTTCACTCGACTATATTTAAATAAGAAAAACACGAGCCACCGCCATTTCCCTTTCAGCCGTCAATTTTACTTTCTGCACTTAATAATGAGATTACCTATTAAAACGAAGCTCATCATTATATTATTGGCAGGCAAATAAGTTTGGATTTTATTAAAATAAGGTAACAGACATCACTGAAAAAAGTACGAGTTTGCTTAAGTACTCTCATGGATTCCTCGTAATAGTAGTAAACTATTGAACAGCTTTGATACAAGTAGTCCTTTAAATATTAAGTACTGTATATTGTTTAAACTTATTGACGTAAACCACCATACTTCAGCCTAATTATATTTTGAAAATATTTAAATTAGTTCCACATGCAAAATAAGTACAACAAATAATAATGACAGTGAATGAGCGTCTGCAAAGCATTATATTAAATAAGTACCTTAAAAACTAGGAAGTTGCTAGCCATGTAGAATTTTCCAAGCCTACCAAAAACAATTGTATCAGGACATTTTCTACTTCAGATACCATTCAAACTTCAATATTAGCATAAAAAAAACTTTAAAAGCAAGTGTGTGTGTGTGTGTGGTGAATAAAATAAAATAAAAACGTGATATAAAAGTACAATGAAAAAAAAAAAGTAACTATTAAATTTAAAGTTTGTGCACACAAACAAATGCTCTTCCAAGACGAAATAAAATATAACTATATATATATATAGTAAAATCACAGAATAACACGTGATTAATAAGCAAACCACCACGGGGAAAAGGAAAAAATTTCCTTTTTCCCTGTGGTTATATATATATATATATATATAATATAATATATATATTATATATATATATATATATAAAACCAATTAAATGTCTTCACAATTCTGTAAGACTGATTCAATTTTTAAAGGTTTCAAGTTAAGAAAAACTTTCAACTGATTTTTATGATGGAAAAAACTTTGAGGGTTGTGCGAAACCACAAAACACGTAATTGCTTTACATTTCATGCACGTAATTTGTGTTTATAAAACGTTCTTACGAGTTACCATTTGACGCGTCTCTCTCTCTTCTTTTATTATATGGTTCTAAAAAGCACATAGTAACGCAATTTCTTCTACGGCTCTTAAGTTTTAAGTGGAAGAAGAAAAAAAACCCGAGATGATAGAGGAATTGAGAAGAACTACACCACTGACTGAGTCTCATGGAAGCCCATTATAAGTTGTTGTTATGAAGGGTTAACAACCGAGTTCAAATATTGATCAAAATGCTTTAAAAAATCAACCCAGAGTTAAACTTCCCCTATTATGTTGATATGCATTTATGAATAATAATAATTTACTTCCGAGTACATCATAATGGAAAATTATTAATAACCCTACCAAAGAAAACCGGAACTTTGTAAGTAAAATCTGGGACCCAACAAAACATTTAGCCATGATAGGGGGAAGTTTTAAGCTATTGTCAAAGAGGAGTCCTTAGCCACAAATAAGAGTACACTCAAATGATGGGGTAAATTACAGTATTTTTTGGATGATATAATAAAAAGAGAAAGTAAATTTCGCTGCGGGGGAGGGGGGGGGGTCTAGTCAAAACCATGATGATGATAATACAATTACAAACGCGTAATAAATTGAAAATATTTTTTTATATATAAGGGGTCCCGCGTCTTAAGGTACCTAGGCGCCAAAATTAAAATTCGCCAGAAATCGCCTCCAAGTTCAGCAATTCTCGCAATAGTATCTCTGTTATTAATTGAGCTAGAACGTTCCTTTTTGGCTAAATTAGAGTTCAGTATGCTAATGAAGATGAGTTTTTGGAATAGATTTTCATATTTTATATATTTTTTTTAATTTTTGATTTTCTTATTATGCCGAACTTTGGGTGAACTTTTGGCTGGCGATAGAGGTGAAAAAAGTAGTTCGCTTCATAGGTTTTCAAATACTTCTAGTGTCGTAAGGTCATTATAACCCAAACCACGCGATAGAGGAAGGGTGAAAATAGTGATATCCATCAAACACGTTCGCCTGTGGTGGCGCTTAGGTATCTTGAGACGCGCGACCCCTCAAAATATATATATATATATATATATATATATATATATATGAACTCGAAGTTGAGTTAATGATATCAAATTTTTGTTTACAAAAAAAAAAAATTATATTATATATATATATATATATAATTTTTTTTTTGTAAACAAAAATTTGATATCATTAACTCAACTTCGAGTT
Organism: Bathynomus jamesi; assembly: GCA_023014485.1. Classification (NCBI taxonomy): domain Eukaryota; kingdom Metazoa; phylum Arthropoda; class Malacostraca; order Isopoda; family Cirolanidae; genus Bathynomus; species Bathynomus jamesi. Next base: position 94,901 of record JAJOZX010002991.1, read on the forward strand.
CATTTTCAAAACGTGACCATGGCTAAACACACGCTCCCAAAGAAAAAAAAATAACATGAAAGGAATGAAATATAAATATGTTTTCAACGACGAAATGACAAAACCCCTTTCAAGAACGACTTCCTAATTCCCGTTTATCTTTGCACGCAACTATATTTGCTACACAAAACTACTTTCAAGCGCATTTGCATTTTGATATAAAAACTTGCTAAACACAACTAATTAATGTAATGTAAAAAATTGCATAATAGTAAGCAATCAGTAAATGTATTATTTCAGCGTTTTCTACTGAATATATATAAGATGGTTAAACATATTAAAATCAATGGAATAACAATGCAATAAATAATACTTAACAAATACTAATATATATATATTACACACTAAGGCAATTATGGAAGAAATTCAACTATGTATAAAATATAAAAGTTAGTAAAATACCCAATAATAGCATATTAAGATAATAGCTGTCTGATAAAAAATAAATGAAAATCTAATTTACGAACACAATTTTGCTTCAACACGAAAATACTTTGAAACTTATATATCTATGAACTTGGAATACATTGGGGAAATGGGTATACAATCTAAAAAGTGTTAAATTAAAAAAAAAAAAAAATGATACTGTATATATATATAGTTACGCCCGTTTGTGTAATTGCCCATTTCACGAACTGGGCAATATAAATGCCCATTTCATGTAATGGGCAGTAAGTTGCCCAGTTCGTGAAATAGGCATTTATATTGTCAGTTCGTGAAATGGGTAATCACGTGTATGACCTTTAAAAACTTATACAATTCCACAAAATGGGCGAGCAACATTCCGCCCATTTCACGAACTGGGCAATATAAATGCCCATTTCGTGTTATGGGCAGTAAGTTGCCCATTTGCAACGCCTAAAACATTGCCAGCACAAGAAATGTTGCTGAAACACCTCCGCCACCACCGCTAGAAACGACAACTCGCCTGCGCATAAAACAGCCGTGCTGCAAATATCACCTAAGGATGTATCACAAGACGATACTGTCATACACCCTGCTGTACTCGCACGGCAAAAAGCTCATTAGGGCATAGTGCTACAAGCAGAAAAAATGACGCGAAGTAAAAAAAAAACGTTGCCAGTGGTCGACGTTGGTCATAATGTAGCAGTTACAGATCTCAATTTGATCGTAGTAAAGGTGATCCTCCTAATATAATAGGTATAATTCTCGCTAAGGACGACGATGGCTACACAGTAGGAACAAAAGTCGGAATATAAATGGTAAACTTTCAAGGAATCATTGAATCTGTTCACTAATACCGGTCTTAAATCTAGCGATCTTCCCTCAAACAAACTAAGCATTCGCGAAATCATTAAACTACAAAGTGTTTGTAGAGGACAAGGGTTCAGGAGATGCCATTGTAGAAGTAATTGTCTAACTAAACGATGTTTATATTTGAAAAATAATCTTCGTTGCAACAGCGCCTGTCAGTTACAAATCCTGTGAGAATGTAGGCTAATCATTATCATTTGGCCTTATCTCTTTTTAATGTTTACTTTTGTAATAAATGATTCAGTCGAAATTTAATTTTTCTTCATACAGATGCCCATTTCATGAAATGGGTAAGCAAAATTCCGCCCATTTCACGAACTGGGCAATATAAATGCCTATTTCATGTACTGGGCAACTTACTGCCCATTTCATGAAATAGGCAATTATATTGTCCAATTCATGAATTGGGCAATGACACAAACGGGGAGAAAAAAAAATATATATATATATGACGTGACAGAATTCGCGCATCATAGGATTAATTAATATTTCATTTTTAGATATGGCTAGAAAATTGATAAAAGCACCATAAGTTTCGGTATTATACTTTATTCTCAAAATATATCAACACATTCGAATTTCGTTAATTTCCAATCATCTCAAAATGAAATATTACTTAACCGTATAGAGCGCGAATTTTGTTGCAACCTGTATTATTATTATTATAATATATATACTTCAGGATAGGACTTTTTAACCGACTGTTCAACATTCTGAACAAAACTAAATTTTCGTCTATGGCTGTAAATACAATTTCATGAAAAACATATTTTTGTCATTTCAAATACACGTTACAAACACCCTAAGATTGTAAAAATACCTTTTTTTAACTTCCTAAATATTTCCTAATATGTATAATGTAAAAATTCACTAGTATAAAAATGCAAAGTGTTGGTATTATTTTTGAAGGAAAACCACACAAAACTTAAGAAAAAGAAATCAGCAAGATATTGCACTAATGTTCACTTATCAGCTTTCCTCTTCAGTCGTTCAAGTACAATTTCGGAGTATTAAGTCGAGTGGTTACGAAGTAAAAACTGGTAACTGTACTACTGGTACAAATTTCTCACTTGATCGTGTTAGTTGAGGGCATAAAAAGTTGAAGCAGAACAGACTGATTGTATCACAAACTGATCTAATTCGAGTCTACTAATCAGAGCAACTTCAGTAAGGCGAATGAATGTCCCGATCCCGCTCCAATAGCCTGAAGCGTCCCTTAGAAAAAAAATAAAAAATAAAAAATAAGCAAATAAAGTAATTATTTTTGTCACGCGTGTTAGGTTTTACCAAGAGTACAACATTCGAGCTTTTGTCACCTCGCTATACGCAGTGTATAGAAATGCTTGAAGGTGTGCAACTACGCAACCTAACTTATCCCTACAAATTAGAATACAGTATAGAGAAAGATTCAAGGAAGTGGGCGTGTTTAATTTTAAGAGAAATTGTTTGAGGAGTTCAAAATGCTTTTAGTAATTGATTAGATTTTTGGAATGAATTGCCATACAATGTGGAAAATAGTAGCTCAAATATTTTTTAAAAATACAGCAGACATTCGGTAATCCGACGCTCGGCTATTTCGAATTCGCCTAATTACCAACTGAGACCATTCATCGCTTAATCCGACAACCGACCATCCACAATTTTCCCTCCAAAATCAAACCAACCGCCAAAGATTCAACCAATCCGGGAACTCGGGCAAGGCGCGCGCGTCCCAATCCTAGAGCGAGTATCAACGGCTTGTGAGAGCGCGTTACACGACGTCTCAAGCGTATAACTACTACTAATAAATTGCAACTGGCCTGGCGTCTCTATTATTAGACCATCGCTTAATCCAAGAATTAGGTATTCCGACGGAGTTCTGGTCCTCATCTGGTCGGATTACGGAATGTATACTGGAAACTTTCATGAATGAAAGGAATAATTTGAAAATAATATATATTTTGGCTAAAGCTTAATAGCTGTAACTACAACAGTAACTCGTAAATAAAACCTAATAATAACTGATATTTTGCAAAATTCTATAAAAATAGAGCTACACACTATTTATCCGAGTTGGATAACCTTGATAGGTGTAGTAGTTTCATATAAAATTATTTTATACGCTTTTCTAACAAATAATTCTTAAATGAAGTACTTTCTCAGTATTATAATATGAAACAAAACTAGTATATAATCAAAGGTAAAGTTCAAATCCTTTTTTCGTTTTTAAACAAAAGGGTGAACTGGACGGGGGGTAAACGGCAAAACGCTTCGAAATAACTTACAAACTTCGTATTACTCTATAATCTTACTACTTAGTTAAAGTTCCTCAACTTACTAATTTTAAAAAAAAAATTATAGACAAACCTCGTAAAGAAATTCTGAAAGGCTGCAAAACATTTTCAGTATTTCCGTTGCCGCAATTCCCGTGTTCATTCCATCCCCAACTCACCAAAGAAACTCTCCGTTGAGCCTCTTCAATCACTGCCAGGTTATGTTCCGAACCGCAGGCGAGATACCGAATGCTATTCAGTCTAAGGCAACTTGGGATGTACCTTTCAGTATTAGAAAGGAGAAAGCAATTCAAATACTTTATAAGTAACGGCACAATTCACTACATTTTCCATGCAGGGTGTTGTCAGAACAAAGTTCAGTCAATTTATCGTGTACGTTTACCTACAAGTTCGGCAGACTCTACCACCCTTTCACCGAACGGATTAGGTATCTACTTCTTTAGCAACTTTCTATCATCAAGTGGGGAAAAGTTCGGGAGCAGCTTTTGCAGTTCAAGTAGATATGCTGTATCATCAGTTAGGGAAGTAGGGTCGTAAATTTTTTTTTATGTCAAAATAGGGTCCTAAAAAGGTTAAGAAATGCTCCTCTAAGGCCTAGGCCGAACATTCATTAATATAGAATCTTTTATAATCTTTACGCGTACGCTTGATATGTTTCTTTGTTTTCATAATATTAAGCAATTACTTTATTGTGTAAATACTTCTCTATATTTTTCATTTGAACCATAAAAGAAGCTGAAAGAAGTTACTAAGTCTATGCCGTAGTCTGTAGGTCAAGTTCAATTAAGAGAGTCATAAACAGTAATTTATTCGAAAGCGTCCCTGACAAAATTAACCTAAGTGCCTAAAAATTGAGGGCTACAAATCTTAGAAGCACAGAGAAACAAACAGATTCAAATGCCTTTGTACTTTAAAAACGGAATGAGAAGAAAACTAATGGACATGTGCATCCATTTGAATGTATAATTTTTCTTGAAAAAAAAAAAAAAAAAAAAACTATTTCGAGCTAACATTTAGAAAAGAAGTTTGCGATTTGTCTTCTTCAAATGTAAAATGAATTGTAAAATTGTCATTCAATTTTTTTTAAATCGAATTAGGATCTAAATCGGGGGTTCTCAACCGGTGGGTAATTACTCCAAATGGGTAATTTGGGATATCCAGGGGGGTAATGGAAGCCATACATATTTTATTTAAGAGTGGTGTTTAAAGACAACTGTATCATTATAAACTGCTTCTTTAACATTTGGCTGATTTACGCGTCATTAGGGGTAACGGGGTGAGCGCCAATGTTTCAGGTGGACAATGGAATTAAGTGGGTTGAGAACCGCTGATCTAAATCATCAAGTAAGGGATCAATTATACCAAGAAGGAACTTCCGGCCAATGCTTTGCGTGAATAAGTTGCTCAAAGTAGCAGGGAGAGGGGAACCCATACTAATGCACTCTTCTCTCTCTCTCCGTAAAAAGAGAGAGAAATTGAATGAAAAATACGCGAGTGAAAGTCAGTTTGCCCAATGTTGCTTTATATTAAAATTTCCCTAATTCATTCCATTAACTATTAAAAAAAGAAACCACAAACGAACTCCTCAATTCGAAATTTTGTAATATCAACTAAGTTTAGTAATGCAAGACAGATGACTATACAATACTTCATTACTGCAAGGACGAAATTTTGCTGCAACCAAAATAAAAAATGGTAACACTCCAATAACAAGAACTATGACGGTGTTGTGAATTGTCAACATATTACATATTTGCTCGTTGCTTATTATTATTGTTGTTGCTATAATTTATTGCTTACTTGCCTTTGTGAATTGTAGTAACTGTTGTTTCCTTCTGTTTTCTTTTGTAGGTTATGGTATCCGCATTTATAAACAAGTTCTTTGCTAAATAAAGCCTATGCTGAGGCAACAAGACTTTTATTACAGTCGGAATGACATTAATGTTCCCTCCTCTATCGATGACCTTGACATTTGGTGCAAGAACCCGAGTATTGCTCGTGACACATCGTCTTGTGATGATCCATACATACGTGAAGTTCAATTAATTTATATCGAGTAGTTAGAAAATTATGGCGTGTACATCCACGATCAAAACAGTCTACTCATGATCCATACGCGTGAAGTTTCCTTAATTTATACCGAGTTCCATTTGACCTTTAATGTAGGAACCTGATTTTTGCTCATGACAAATCGTCTTGTCATGACCTACGTGCGCGTGAAGTTTCATCAATTTATATTGAATGGAAAACGTTATAACCCAGATACGAAAGTGTGACGAACGGACGGGACGAACGAACAAGCGCAATCCAGTATGGTGTCTCCAAATTTATTTGCTTGGGGACATAAAGAAAAAAAATTCCTTACTTTTGAGCAGACAGTATCCGCATAATCGAAGACCAAGTCTCACCTGTAGCGTAATTTTGATACTTTAGAATTTTTTGAAATTGGAGACGGCGTTTCTCCTTCATCATCGTCCTCCAAAGGACCCAGCTGGCCGTAATCAGACCTTCCCCACACGTACACTTCGCCCGAAGACAACCCGACCGCGCAGTGTGTCCACCCTGCTTGAATCCAAAGAGCACGTTGACCTCCGAAGTAGTTCGGAGGTATAGTAAGAGGGCAGAGAAGAAGGCGACATTGCTGAGGGAAAATAATGGAACCCAGTTTCAGGCCAATGTCAAGCAGCCAAACACCTTAAAATCTTTGGCAAGGTCACTGAAATTTTTTTTTAACTAACGTTGTGTGTGAATGACAAGTGGCGATTAACGGCAATAAAGTGGAATTTATTTAAAATTTATTTAATATGAACACTTCTAAAAGATTTTAACGATATTTCTGAAAGTTTATTAAATCTGTTATAAAAACAGAAAATTATATTCAAAGAGTAAATGTATTCTATCTTTAATAATAATAATAATAATAATAATAATAATAATAATAATAATACCTAAGATTTTTTTTTATCCAACAACTGTCTACATACTTACAATGGGTCATGGGCAAGTTGCCCCCATTTGTTATCTCCCCAGGCTAATACTTGACCTTCGAGGGTGATTGCGTAAGTTGTATTCTGACCACAAGCAACCTTTTTAACCTAAAACAAAAAATATACATATATACTAACTGATGTTTTGAGCAAAAACCTTTTACGCCCCACAGAACTAGTTATATCTGCATTAACACATGATGTGGAGCAATCTGATCAAGTGTATTTTGTGCAGCCAGTCTATATAGTTTCAACAATTGTCCGAGTTTGGTTGGATCCTAACATCGGCTACAGTATTTATTACTACTAATTTTTTGGTTTAATATTTATCGGGCAGATGTGCTATGAAATAATAATAATAAACAAATGATTTCTGGTCATGTTATCTTTATTAAATATTCAAGAAAAATGTGTGATAACCCTCAGCACCATAAAGTGAATAGAGTTAACACGTGAATTAAGAAGCCAGACACTCGCTCTCCGTAATAGGGCAACAGCCAAAGAGCTCAAAAAATATTCGAAGGAACAGTTTAAAGAACCCGCATCGGATGCCGGAAAAGAAGCTGCTACTAGAGCAGACCAAGATCGGACCTTTGAATAACGTGACAAATTTAACGACAAACCGTGATTTTCGAGGTGCGTAAATGGGGACGTTGGTCTCACCTAACGTACCACTTTCGTTATATACCCTTAACATTGTCAAGTTGAGAGTAACCTACATCCCTTTAGATTAGTGTTACTTTATCTCTTTCTATCTTTGCATGTAATTGATTTGATTAATTGTGTAACTGATTATATTAAATTTCAGCTGGATTAAATACAAAAAATTCAAATTCAAATACTTCATTCTTGACCACCACAACACTAAAAGAATTCAAGTCCTAAAATCTGAGCAATTTTGAAATTTAAAAAAATAATAAATAATTTTCACAATAAATATGTACATAATAATGTTTTGACAAAGAGAAACTAGAATGGCACATCAAACATTTAATTCACTTTACTTTCCGAAGTTTACGACCACGAAGACCAACATAAAACCTGAGAGAGAGTTCACCTCGACCATCGCTCGGCTCACAAATTCCTTGTCCTATTAGGTAACTAAAGTTCCCTACAATTAAGAAATGAATGAATAGCAGCGCTTCACCGGAGCTTCGACTGCCGGATTTATATGATTCGAAACAGTTAGAGAGAGGATGCGAGAAAATGGAAAGAGGGAAGGAAGGGAGAAAAGGCACAAATAGCAGTAAGGAGAGCGAGAGAGCAAGACCCAACCTGGACCCAACTAAATGGTGGGTAGGAGACCAGTCTGACAGAAAAAAGATAAGTCACCCAACAAACGAGAAAGAGTGAGCGGAGCCGGAAGGGAAAAATAGGAGTGAGTGAGTCGGGAGTGTACATCGGCGAAAGCGGGGCAAGCCAAAAAGAAAACTAAAACGAAGAGGGGAGTGCCGCTAGGGCTATAGGGGACAAAATTCGTCAAGATGGGTGTGCGAAAGGCGAGTTTGGTCAATACGCAGGGGCTCCAGAGCGATCTCAGAATGTCAGTCACGCTGGCAGGAGGAAGGCCACGGAAGAACCAAGGGCTTCAGGGCCCATTTGAAGTTCCCGGTTACGTCCTTCCTCTGACGTTGCCACCAGCGGAGGACAGCATCCCGAAGTACCCACGTGAAGTCCGATGCCAGAAGAAATGTGTCGGGGTCAGAAGGCGAGGAGGACACCACTCTCGCCGCAACGTCCGCGCAGTCGTAGCCCGGGACGATGACGTGAGAGGGCACCCAGTAAAAGGCGACCGACTTGCTGAGGAGGAGAGAAGGACATGCCACTTCTGAGTCTGTCGCACCAGACACGGGAAGACAAGGGAGGACAAGGCCTCAAGCGCATTACGGGAGGTTTGAAGAATGGGGAAAGGCGGCGAGAATTAAAACGGAGAGCCGCCAAGAGAATAGTCGAGCTCGATCGTGAAGATGGAAGTCGCTGAGAGAAGGGCTAGGATTTGGTCACCGACGGGAAGGCTACTGCGCAACCCACCCCGAGCAGCAAGCGAGAGCCGTCAGTGAACAACACGGGGGGTAGAGTCAGAATGGCAAGAGAAGTGGGACTGAAACAATTGTCTGAGGGGAAGAGGAGGGAATTGTGACTTCGATGTGATTGAGAGGAAGGAGCAGATACATAGGGGAGGAAAGGTCCACGGGGTAAAGGCGGAAGCGGGGGAGGGAAGAACCCGTAAGTACTAATCTCTCGCTTTACGGAAATTCAATTTACGAGATTTCGCCTTAACGGAAATGATTAATAAGGCAATAAAATTCAGTATAACAGAAGTAAGATTCGTTATAACGGAAAATTGAGTAAAAAAATCACTAACTCGGTCACTAAAATATCTAATCTATTCTAATTTTACACAGGCAGTAGCTCGTACTAGCGGGTCGTGCTCACCACACCCTTACCTCCTGTCCTCCCTCCCACCGTCTCATGTCTCCATTGATAGGGCGAACAATTTCAAAATATATGCTGTCTGAGCCAGGAGCAGACTGGCAGAAGCGAGGGCAGAACACAGTTCCGACATGGAGAAGAGAAGGTTGTACAGGAAATGGAGAGAAGATCGAGTAAGCATCGCCTTACGCCAAAAGAAAGCGTGGTTATAGTGGTCGTGTCAGGAGATAGAAGCGATGGACAAAGCCAAGACCTCGGCGATCGCAGCAGGGGACGACACTGGGCGTCCATCAACAAGAAGGTCTAGGGGAGGGTGAGACAAGGACTTGTGGATATCTTCCGAATCATGCTCCAGATCTGGTGAGTACGGGTGCGGGAATTGAGGGAAGAAACGTATACCCACCAGAAAGAGCGGCGGGCATCGAGCCCGCCCACGTTTGAAGGCAATGGAGTTAGCAACTATGTATTGGATTGCGCTGAATTCTGCGGAAGGCAGACTTCTTAACACGATCGACCAGGGCACATGCCGGGATCCACCACAGAATCGAAAGGGTGGAGGAACGGGAAGAAGCAGACTTGGGAATGGAGGATAGAGCGACGCAAGTAATATGACTGATGAGGTAGGTGGAAGCAGCATCGACCTAGGCAATGTTACCGGGAACGGAGGGATTCGAGACTCAGACCGAAAGATTCCAATCAGCCTTGGCGAGAGACCAATGGGAAGAAAAGAGGAACAACCGAGGGTCTGGGACGTACAGAGGGGAAAGTGGTCACTGTCATAAGTCGAGAGTGACTGACCAAGAGAAGTCAAGAGAGCGGAAGGAGAGACAAGCAGAGCAATGGGGGAAAATGTGCGGATCTGAAGGTGAAAAGCTATGGGCTGGCCAGTATTGAGGAGACAAAGAAGGAAAAATCACGGTGTTACCTCGCTGATTGGGAACTGTATCGCCCACAGAGATGACGCGCGTTGAAGTTCTCCAGGAAAGAAAGTGGGGGAGGGGAGAGTGCGAAACGACAGTAGTGAGATCAGCAAGAGAAACTTCCTGCGACGGGAGGAAATAAAGGAAACACACTGTATATGAGCCGTCGATCAAATCCCGGGGAGCAACAGCCTGGAGAGGCGGGAGAAAGAGACACGGGACTGGGGACCAGGATAAGGAAGTTTGGCAAAGGGGTCCGAACGCCGGGGACTGGCGACGGGACGTTTAACGGATTGACGAAGAAGGGAAATAATATAATGGGGATATTTAGCCTGTTTCGCAACATCTAAGGTCATATGACGGAGGGGACCTTCAACTTTACGAAAAACTGAACCACGAATCGCTACATAATCCGGGTCCACGGAAGACGGTCTCCCATCCAACTACTCTCCAGACCCAATTTCGCTTAACTTCGCTGATCGATAGGAAGCTGTGTTACGACACTGGCCATGACGTAGCCCAGGAAAAGTGGGAGCAAAATGGGTAACAGTTGAGGTCGACATGGCAGCAAAGACTTCGGGCGGATGGACAAATGAAGAGGATACAACAGAGGGGGAGCAAGAAGGGTTAGTGGGAGAGGAAGTACAGTCCGGAATGGCTGCAAGGGTTCTGGGTAGAGGGACGGACGGAGAGGATATCGCTGAACAGGCCAACACGTTAATCGGGAGAGGGGAGCAGGAAGTTGGGATCCACGCAGGCTTGAACCGATAGGATGGTAAGACTGCGGCGCAGGAGGGCCGGGAGTTGAGCGCTGGGCGGGATGGGCGTAAAGTCTGAGCAAACGGGACTCCAGTTCGAAAACGGTATTGGACACGGAACCTTGCTTCCTGGAAGTTGACCTTGTCAGACTCCAGAATAGACAGGATCTCATGCTCAAACAAGTAGGTCGGACAGGAGGAAGAGCCCTGTAGTCACCCCTGCAGTTAGTACAGCGAAGGGGTTTAGAGCCGGAGGAGCTATGCACGGTAGGGCATATCATACTTTCCCGAGTCCGAATTTCACTCTGGCTAATATGTATTTTTATGTAAAATTTATTTCTAAGAGGGGTTTCTTTTCTGCAACTTTTCCCAAAAATCGCGTTATCATGTTCAAAATTGCGGTTTTTCTGTTCTATGTTGAAATACTGAGTATTCAATTGAACACAACCTCATTTTTAACCCTTTGTCGTAATTTGTTGCCATTTAGACACATTAACTTTGCTTAACTCTTACACAGGTTTAATACATACATACATACAGGTACAGGGTGGCAAATGTTCCGGCAGCTGCAGTTGCCACTGGCTTCCTGAACGACCTCATCAAGGCCGGTCATCTTTCCAAAGACAAGGCTTACTTGGCCAGAGATGGCATGAAACTCTGGAGTGCCAAGGAGGAAGTAATGGCCTCATCAGTTGAAGCTCTCACGCAGAGGTCAGAGGAGAAGATCTCTGGGATATTCTTTGATGGCAAGCAGGATAGGAACACAAAGGTGTTGAAATATGACGGTGACAGGGAGATTTCATCCTGGCAAAGTGATCGAGGAGCATTACACTATCACGTGGGAGCCTCAAGGAAAGTACCTCTTCCATTTCACTCCCGAGAAACCTGAGGAAGGAGAAAAGCCTGCTCATAAGATCGCTCAGGGCCTGCATGAGTGGCTTCTGGATCACGGAGCTGACGAGAGCCTTGTAATGATTGGAGGAGACTCTACCAACACCAACACGGGGTGGTCTGGAGGCGCCATAGCCCTATTGGAGAAGATGCTGGGTCGCAAGTGCCACTGGATGATCTGTCAGCTCCATGTGAACGAGCTCCCCCTGAGGCACTTAATCATCAAGCTGGACGGCCCTGTAACTCCCCGGTCAGGCTTCAGTGGGCCTATTGGAAAACTTCTTGAGAAAGTGAATGAACTTGAGGTCAACTTCAACTTCAAACCAGTGGAAGGAACTGAAGATATCATAGAGCTGCCAGTAGAGATAGTCAAATCTCTCTCCACAGACCAGCACAACTGCTATCTTCTGATCAAAGCCATTAAGTCTGGAAGTCTCAGTCCACAGTTGGCTGGTCTCAAGTGCGGACCTCTGAACCAATCCAGGTGGCTCACTACTGCACAGGCCATCTTGCTGTTGTGGATGAGGGAGCACGGACTGAATGGGGAGGTGTTGAGGAGGCTCGAGGTCCTCGTGAAGTTCTGCCTTAACTTCTACTTCAAAATGTACTACATCAAAGTGAAGCACCACCTCAAATTTGGTCCTGCACACGTTTTTTCAAACCTGAGGCTGCTGAGGAACCAGACTACCGAGGTCAGGAACATCATCTCTGCTGCAGTAATAAGAGGAGCTTACCACGCACATCCTGAGAACATCCTGGCTTCATTCCTGTGCAGTGAGGATGAGCATCAGAGAGCTTTTGCTGTGAGCCAGATAGAGAAGATCAGAGAAGGAAGAGACTTTGGTGATACGACAGTGAGGCCCCATAAAAATCCCAGTCAATCTGCAAGCCACTTCACCTGAGGATCTCATCAACTGGGAATCAGAGAATATTTACGAGCCTATTTTCACCTGCAAGATGACCTTGACTGAGCTCGAGGATCTCAGGAAAACTCCACTCAAAGTGGATGCTTTCTCTGTTCATACTCAGTCCTGCGAGAGAGCTGTACAGGAAGTCTCAACTGCTTCCCAAGCTGTGTACGGTCACGAGAGGAGAGATGGGTGGGAGAGCCAGGATAGACCATCGAGAAATGGTCCCAGTGTTCAGATCGAAGCAGGACATACTTAAGAGCTTTTCAGGTTCGAGTGGCTGATGAAGAGGCTGAAGCCATCGTTAATGCTCATAAGAGCTGAAAGTCCTCATAAGATCATAATATAAGATCTTATGAGGCCACACTTTTCAGGGATCCAGGAAGAACAGCCGTGTAAACCTACACGTGGAGGTGGCAAGTCTCCCGCTACTCGATCAGAGTAGAGCTGGTGAGCCGCGCTTATTCTTTGAAGAAAAACTTAAAATTCTTAAGTTTTACGTGAAATCTAAACATTTTTTCAGCACCCAGAGGTGTTGAAACACGCAAGAAAGCAAGGATGAGGTCAGAAAAGCAGCTTTTAGACTAAATCATATGTAGAACAGCTGCGCGCTTTGGTTTGGGTGCCCTGAGGCTGCGTTAGGCAGCCTTCAAATCAGAAAATCGCGATTTTGACCATGAAAATGAAATTTTTCGTTAAAGTTGCAAATAATAAATCCATCTTAGAATTAATTTTTACATAGGAATACATATTAGCCACTTTGTTTTTCCAAAATTTCAACCCTGAACCCAGAGTATGATATGCCCTAATGCACCGGGGATGCGCAATGAATGCAAACGGCTGTCGCATTGCGACACGTTTTACTGACATGCCCAGACTTCTGGCAAGCGAAACAATGACATGGCCTGGGGACGTAGCGGCAGACCCTACCCTAATTTTTGCAGTCAACCGGAAATAAGCAAATTTAAGGATCAACAATGGGGACGGGACCTTTACCCCCTGGAACGTACGGGGGTGCGGGTGAGTCGGGTAAACGCGGGCCACTTTCTGAAGAGATAGCTGGTGAGGAGATGTGACTCCAAATACTTTGAGAGATGGGGAACATGAACCACAACCACACAAGTGTTAAAGGAAGAATAGGGAGAGCAAAAGCCAGAGAAAGAAAAAAATGAAACCATCTGGTACTGAGCTGGGGAGATTTCGACGACCAGGAAGCCGTCGTCCTGGGAACACATCTGACGGGGATCGCCGCAACGAGACACGAAGTCGTCAGAGACCTCAGAAACATCGAGGCGAGGCGGAGGAACAGAGAACCAAAAACAGAGCCATCGGCCTCCGCGAAGAGATAGAGAGGCCTCTGAGAAGACGACCCAGAGGACTTAGGACAAGAAGAACGCGAGTGACACGCGACCGAAGGGGGGACGACCCCCTCAAGATGGAGCTCTCACAGGTAAAGGACTCGAGGGCCTGGTCGCCCACCACTCAAATGCTAGCAGAACCATTTAGTGAATGTATAAAAGTGAAGCTAGAAGAAAATGGACCCAGGGGACGCGAGGAACTGCCTATCGGCGAGAAAGGGGGAATGGGGTATCTATCCCCAGAGGGGGCACACCATCGTTGCAAAGGCGGGGCCCCTGATATGAATGCTTGACCCCCCCCCATTTGGCTCAGAGACCCAGGCCCCCACTCATCCAGCAAGGTGGCGCCCTAAGAATGCAACCTCTGGAGGGTAGGCCTGGAGACCCATAGTGGAAGTCAAGACCTGGATGCTGTCAGTACAGTCTTCACAGCAGCCTGTCCAGCATGGGTGTCCCTTCCGGAGGATGAAAGCCTCCGCCGATATAGCTAACTGGATCAGAAAACACTGCCCCCACCACCACAGTAAGGTGGCCACCCGAGAGGGGTGGAAAATCCCTACAATTAAGTCACATGTTACCTCCTTAGTAATTAACGAGTATACTTTTCTTCACCTATATCTTATGCGCATTCATTAGTTATGGTTAATCAGCAAGTGGATGTTAAATCACAAATAATGCACAGTTTCTCTAATTCAAATTTGTTTCAGTTTCCAATAATTTAACAGCAATCAAATGCATGACTCTTACTCTCATATCGAGAGGTTCAACTACTCTGGGCAAGGCTTGGCTCTTCACCATCTTCCCTTCTACATCAATGTGGCCCAGCTGTCCTTTCTGTCCCTGTCCCCAGGAGTACACGCGGCCTTCTTTCGTGGCGATCACAGTGTGCCTTAACCCAGCAGCGACACTCACTACATCAGGAATTTCTAAACAGATAGGCAGGCAAGAGAAGGGAACCTGCAAAAACAACAATAATGAACTTCACATTTTTTGTTTATAACATTACAAAAGCTTGTAAAGCTTCACAAGTTCATGATAAATAGTAACAACATTGACCTTGTAAGAATAATATAATTAAGACAAAAACAACTGATAACATTTTCATAAGCATTACACAGATTCAAAGGTTTTTTTTTTTTTTTAACCAATTCTTAAAAGTAAATAGAGATGCACATTCCTTGAATTGCTTTGGTACTTCAGACCACACTTTTAATGCAATGGTTAGAAAAAAAATTGCTTATTTACATTAGTGCAAACATAAAGTAGTCTGAACTCAAAATTTCTCTTCATATCATATCCACAAGTTCACTGTGCATCATGAAGAAAATCATGCAAGAGACAATCTCCATTAAGAGAACAAAACAATTTCAGAAGACAGAAGTGATAGAATTTATTAATATTTAGTACTGTATATGCAATTCTTTATACGTACCAAGAATATGATTACAGTATCATACACTTATAATAACTTTTAAGAGAAGTGGACAGAGGTTTCAGCTAATATATGAAGATTAAATTAAGGAAAAAAGGGGGAAATAACTTAAGGTGGATAAAAGGAAGTTTTTGTAAGGAGTATAACAGACCATTTCCTTTAAACTTTTGCAACAATAGTTGATATGAACATTTTAAATTTTAAGGACTTCTAATATCAACATCCCTGTGAGGGATCTTTGTCAGTTCCCCCATCAGGTGCATCCCCAGGTGGTGGATAGGGGAGCGGCATTACGCCTGTGGACCAGAAACTGACAGGGTATGTTCGGAGACCTTAAGGTGGCAGCCCCACCACTGGACTTCACTGATGTGGGTTAATCCCCTGCACAGCCTAAATGCTATGATTACAGAAACTGAAACTGTACAAAACTGGATGGATCTAACGTTGATGAACTTTGGCGTGAAATATCGGACACGAATTGGATGTTGGAATATACAAACTATCAGGGTCGGGGAGTCGGAGAGTCGGAGAGTCGGAGAGTCGGAGAGTCGGAGAGTCGGGGAGTCGGGGAGTCGGGGAGTCGGGGAGTCGGGGAGTCGGGAGTCGGGGAGTCGGGGAGTCGGAGAGTCGGAGAGTCGGAGAGTCGAAGAGTCGGAGAGTCGGAGAGTCGTGGAGTCGTGGAGTCGTGGAGTCGGAGAGTCGTGGAGTCGGAGAGTCGTGGAGTCGTGGAGTCGTGGAGTCGGAGAGTCGTGGAGTCGGAGAGTCGGAGAGTCGTGGAGTCGGAGAGTCGGAGAGTCGGAGAGTCGGAGAGTCGGAGAGTCGTGGAGTCGGAGAGTCGTGGAGTCGGAGAGTCGTGGAGTCGGAGAGTCGTGGAGTCGGAGAGTCGTGGAGTCGGAGAGTCGTGGAGTCGGAGAGTCGTGGAGTCGGAGAGTCGTGGAGTCGGAGAGTCGTGGAGTCGGAGAGTCGTGGAGTCGGAGAGTCGTGGAGTCGTGGAGTCGGAGAGTCGTGGAGTCGGAGAGTCGTGGAGTCGGAGAGTCGTGGAGTCGGAGAGTCGTGGAGTCGGAGAGTCGTGGAGTCGGAGAGTCGGAGAGTCGGAGAGTCGGAGAGTCGGAGAGTCGGAGAGTCGGAGAGTCGTGGAGTCGGAGAGTCGTGGAGTCGGAGAGTCGTGGAGTCGGAGAGTCGTGGAGTCGGAGAGTCGTGGAGTCGGAGAGTCGTGGAGTCGGAGAGTCGTGGAGTCGGAGAGTCGTGGAGTCGGAGAGTCGTGGAGTCGGAGAGTCGTGGAGTCGGAGAGTCGTGGAGTCGGAGAGTCGTGGAGTCGGAGAGTCGTGGAGTCGTGGAGTCGGAGAGTCGTGGAGTCGGAGAGTCGTGGAGTCGGAGAGTCGTGGAGTCGGAGAGTCGTGGAGTCGTGGAGTCGCACGTTTCAGGTCGGAGTCAGTAAAAAACTTCCGACTCCGACTCCAATTTCTGTGTCCTGTGTCACCCTTAATTTCTAAATCATAAATACTAACATTTAGGTTATTTAGTTTTTTTGGTCAATAAACCTTATTCATTGATAGCCCCTAGATTAAGTTTTTTTAATATTTTTTTTTTACATTTTCAGAATATACAATTAATATTTATTTAAATATAAAATATAAAATTTCACACTTAGTGTGGTGGTGATGAAATGTCTTATTATTATGATAATTATAGAGTGAAACACTAGAGGAGTCGGAGTCGTATATTTAAAATGTGAGGAGTCGGAGTCAGATTTTTAGATTTTTTACAATGTGTCGGAGTCGGAGTCGTACAGTGTGTGGAGTCGGAAAGTCGAATTTTTACCGACTCCACAACCCTGCAAACTATGTATGAGGCCTTGAGGCTTAAGCAAATTATGAGAGAGGCTGAGAGATATAGGGTGGCGGTTCTGGGATTGAGGGAAACGAGGTGGACAGGAGCTGGAGAAGTATGAGTGGGACCATACCAGAAACTATTGTACTCCAGAAGACCAAGTGGAGAAGAACATAGAGATGGCATAGGCATATTGCTCACAGGAGAGGTGGAGAAAAGTTTATTGGAATGGGAGCCAATATCTCTGAGAATAATAAGAGTAAGATTTAAAATGAAGGCTTGACCCATAACAATTATTCAATGCTATGTGCCTACAGAACAAGCGGAGGATGAGCAGAAGGAAGAGTTCTATGAACAGCTCACTACTTTTTTGGGGGAGTTAAGAGAAAAGACATTGTTATCCTGATGGGGGAGTTAAGAGAAAAGACATTGTTATCCTGATGGGGGAGTTAAGAGAAAAGACATTGTTATCCTGATGGGGGAGTTAAGAGAAAAGACATTGTTATCCTGATGGGGGAGTTAAGAGAAAAGACATCGTTATCCTGATGGGGGACCTCAATGCAAAGGTGGGAAGAGACAACAAAGACGGGGAATATGTAATGGGCAAGCATGGTATAGGAGTAATGAATAGAAATGGTGAATTTTTTGCAGATTTCTGTGGAGAAACAATTGATGGCACCGTTCCAGCATAAAGAGTGTCATAAAATTACCTGGATGTCGCCTAATGGCAGGACGGAAAACCAGATTGATCATATAGCCATTAGGAAGAAGTGGAGAGGATCGCTGATAGATGTGCAAAATAGAAGAGGAGCAGATGTAGCGAGCAATCATCATCTGGTGATAGCTGAGGTGAAATTGAGACTGGCGAAAGCCAAGGAAAGAGTTCAGAGAGGAAAGAGTTGAGAGAGGAAGGAGATGGTTTGAAGTAAATAGGCTCACAAGAAGGGAGGTCAAAGAAGAATACAAATTGGCTGTAAGAAATAGATTTGCTATTCCCCAGGATGAAGATGAGGAAGTCTTGACACATGGAGAAAATGAAGAGGATAGAGTAAAAAGAGTGGAAAGAAAGTGGGTGAGATTTAGAGACACCTTACAGAAATCTGCAGAGGAGACAATCAGTTTCAGAAAGGAGAAAAGAGAGAGGATGACTGAGGACACATGGTATGCGGTAGGAGAAAGAAGGAAAGCAAAAGAAAGAATGAATAGATGTGAAGACGTGATAAGTAGGATGGAGTTGGGGGAGAATTGGCAACAACTGAATTGAGAGGTCAAAAGAAGGGCCAGAAACAATAAGAGAACTTGCGAATGAGATGGCGCAACAGGCAGACACAGCAGTGTGGAGAGGAGATATGAGTGAATTATATAAGATAACGAAAACACTGACAGGGAGAAATTAGAGAGAGACAAGACAAGTAAAATCAAAGGATGGAACTATATTGACTGCGGAGATGCAACAATTGGAAAAGTGGAAAGAGCATTTTAGAGAAGTTTTGAATAGAAATAGACCCGAGGAGTTAATTCAAGAAGAGGTGAGAGGGAAACAGGAGTTGAATATACTGCACATAGATATGTTAGACCACCAAGTAAGACTGAAATCCGGAGGGCTATCAAGAAGTTAAAAGGAGCAGAGGCAAAACTGTCGAAGGTGGACCCAGGGATGATGACAGAAAAATCAAATTACATGGACTCTTAGGTATAATATGGGAAACTAAGAAGTTTCCCAAGGAATGGAGAGAGGGTTTACTGGTGAAAATACCAAAGAAAGATCTCTCGCGATGTGACAACTGGAGTGGAATCACACTGTTGTCTATACCTAGTAAGGAGGTAAGTGGATGCTAGGCTAAGAAGAGAACAGGCAGGATTTAGAGAGACCTGATCCTGTGCCAATCAGATCAATACACTGAGAATTATTATGGAGCAGAGCTTGGAATGGCAGTCCAGCCTGTATTTGGTGTTTTTAGACTTTGAGAAAGCTTTTAATAGTGTGGATAGAGGGGCTGCATGTGGACAGTGATGGAAAACTATGGAATACTGGAGATTATTAATATCATTAAGGAATCATACAGAGGATTTTCTTGCAGAGTGGAACATAATATGAAGTTTACAGGGCCTTTTGAGGTGACAACAGGAGTGAGACAGTGTTGTCTGTTGTCACCAGTGATATTCTTGTTAATGCTGGATACTGTAATGAGGAGAGTGGTTGAGGTGGGTAGGGGGGGTATTGGTTGGGGATTGCTGGATGTTTTGGAGGATTTGGACTATGCTGACAATTTGTGCCTTTTGTCACAGAGGCATGAGGATATGGTAGCAAAGCTAGAGGACCTGGGAAGAGAGGGAAGAAAGTTAGAATTAGAAATTAATAAAAGAAAAACTAAGACTGAGATTAAATGGCAGAGATGGAGCTTTCAGAGTTGGGGAGGTTGAGCTGGGAAAGGTTGACTTTGTCTACTTGGGTAGTGTAGTGGCAAAGGATGGAGGAGCGGAGGAGGATGGTAGAAGGTTGACTAAGGCTGCAGGTGCTTTTGCGCTGCTAAACCCAGTATGGAGATCAAACCACTTGTCAAGGAGAGTTAAAATAAGAATATTTAACAGTAATGTTAAATCGGTCATCCTGTATGGTAGTGAATCATGGAAGGTAACAAAAGAACTGACAAAGAAGGTGCAAGTGTTTGTGAATCAATGTCTGAGAAGGATTATGGGAATTAGATGGCCAGATAGAATTTCAAATGAGACTATGGCAGATCACAAATCAGGAAAGGATAGAAGAAAAAATTAGGAAAAGGAAGAGGAGACGGGTTGGACATACTTTGAGGAGAGAAGAGGGAGAAATAGCTAAGACGGCTTTGGAATGGAATCTGCAAGGAAGAAGAGTAGAATGGTGATGACTTGGAGGAGATCCTTACTGATGAAAACTAAGATAATTGGAAGAACCTGGCCAGAAGTTAAAACCAACCATACCCGATGGCAAAGCACAGGTGATGCCCTATGCTCCATGTAGGAGTGAAGAAGACGCAAGTAAGTAATATCAGCATCAAATACTAGAGAATTTTTAAATTTCTATACCATAAGATTTTATTGAAAATAGAATTTGGCACCTAGGGTATGAACAACATGGCTTTTATTTTTAAATATTATAAAGAAATTTACTTTCTATATTCCATTTACATATTAATTCAAGCTTTTGATTGATTGATTGTATTCTGAGCTGACAGCAATGAATTATTTGAATAGTACAAGACCATCATCAGCATATACAGAAATCCCCCGCGTTAATGACCTTCACATTAGTGGAAACTTCACTTGGACAGACTAAATCGCTGTCTGGTCATTAACATTCAGTTTAATATAATACAAGTCATTAAAGTGAATATTTCTGCTAAAAAAGTCTGTTAGCATCACCAAACTTCACTTTAGCAGACTCTGAGTCGTTAAAGTGAAGGTGACACCACCAGAATATTATTGGAACCAGCCCTCGGATGAGGTTGGGGTCAGCTGTTTACATGTGCATGTGTTCATAAGTAGGTAAGTCTATGTATGCATTTTCATGTTATGTGTTGAATGTGGAGATTCGAGGGATATACATACATGTGTAACTGTACTGAAGTATTTTGGTTACGGAAAACCCCACTTTAATGTCCCGTAGTCTGGTAAAGTCTGGGGGTCATCCATACTTCACTTTAATGTTCCCTGGTACATTAAAGTGGGGGTTTTCCATACTTCACTTTAGCAACCACACACTCCACCCAAAGTGTACGTTAATGTGAGGGTCTACTGTATAATGATTTTAGCATGCCCCATAATTTTTTTAACTATACATATATCAATAATGTTAATAATGAACAGGAGAGGAGAGGGCACAATACAGATCCCAGCAGAACACAAACACTTATAGATTTTAAAGCTGAGACTGCCCCATTTAAATCACCATATTGTGACTGATTGGCCACATAAGATGAAACAAATCAAAAAGCATCTTTCCTTACACTATAATACTCTCATTTCAGAAATCATACTCCAGGGGAGATCTACAGATCTACAGAAGCTAAGGCTAACAAAGACCCTAAGATCCACTCTAAGGTAGGGGGTTAAAAGAGGAGAATAAGGGGTTAAGTAAGTAGCAAAACCTATCATTTGTGGGTTAACATTCATTCAGAAAAAGAGAAAGAAAAACTGACCATCATCATCCATCAGCCACTGCTGACAAGTCAGAAAAAGTCAGAGAGAATAGGAAAGGGGTGAAAGATGAAAAGAAGTAAAATAAGAACGCTTACAAACCATGCAAACACAGTCTTAACTCAAATACTGTCATACCATGCAAACTACAGACATGCAAGTAAAGAGAGGATAAGAAAAGGGGGGGGGGGGGGGGGGAGTAGAAAAAGTATAACAAAAAGTGGGTTAGTTTATGCTACGAGCTACATCTACATTCGTGTTAGTCTAATTTTTTATTTATTTTTTAAAATTATTTTTTTTTATTGCTGGCATGTCACAAGCTGGCATTAATCGTCAACAGACTCATCCCCGACCATCACCCCCAGAGCTCCTGTTGCTAATTGTTTTATTATTTTAAACAACGTTAATATCTTTAAAATGCCGATCTAAATGGTTCTTAAAGATATTAATGCTGGTAGAGTTCACGATGGACATGGGAGGAGTATTCCATTTATCAATTATTTTAAACAAAGTTTTTAGCGAAGTTAGTAATGAATCGTCTGCCACACAACTTAAATCCATTATTACGAGTATTGCTATTATCGAAAGTGAACAGTTTGTCAAAATTTACGTTATCAATTTTATTAACGATTTTGAAAACTTCAATAAGCTCCCCCCTTAATCTCCTAGTTTTGAGTGAATGCAAGTCTAACTCTTTAATCCTATCTTCATAAGACTTGTTGCGCAATGACAGAATTAGTTTTGTGGCACGATGCTGAACCCTTTCCAACCTATCAATATCCTCACGCAAATACGGACACCAAAACTGAATGGCATATTTTAAATGATGCCTGACTAGGGGCGGCTTGTAAAGGGGCAATATAATATTCTTTGATTTAAATTCAAAATTACGTGCTATGAAGCCTAACATCCTATTAGCTTTTGCACAAGACTCCAGGCACTGGTTACTAACTTTTAAATCCTTAGATACACGTATGCCTAAATCTACTTCCTCATCAACGCTTGCTAACTGTCTATTGTCCATCGTGTGCATGTCATTATTGTTACGAGAACCTATATGCAAAACTTTACATTTGTCTACCTTAAATTGCATCTGCCACTTATCCATCCACTCCATAACCCTATTTACATCATCTTGGAGCCTATTTCTATCATCCACGTTAACACCTTTACTGCCTATTTTACTATCATCCACCAATTTTGACACGTTACTGGTCAAGCCTACATCTGTCACTAATGTACATTACGAATAGCAATGGGCCTAACACTGAACCCTGAGGGACACCACTACCTACATCCAACCACCCCAATTCACTACCATTAACAGTGACCCTCTGTTTCCTAGCACGAAGCCATTCCTCTAACCAGTTAGTTACCTGACCGCGTATACCATGCGCTTTAACTTTCACAATTAATCTTCTATGCAGAACTGTATCAAATGCTTTTTTAAAGTCTAAATAAAAAACATCAGCTGCTCTATGCCTATCGTATTCACGCACTATTTCATTAGAAAATTCTAACAAATTAGTTAAACAAGATCTATGGCATCAAAACCCATACTGACTACTATTAATCAAATTGTGACTTTCTAAGTGATTGATGATATGATCCCTAACTATGGATTCCAAAAGTTTACTGGCAATTGACATTAAGCTAGCTACTGTGTGGTCGCCTTTTTTAAAAATGGGCATAACGTTAGCTAATTTGAAGTCTTCAGGAATAATCCCTGCTTCCAGTGACTGATTAAAAATCTTCGTTAAGGGGCCTACGATAACGTCTTTCAATTCTTTCAGATGTCTAGGATAAAGCGCATCAGGGCCTGGAGCCTTGCTAACGTTTAGCTTATCAATATAATGCGCAATCTCACCCTCGTAAACAGTTATTTCATTCAAAATAGTCTCGCTGCTAAATGGAATGATATCACCCACATCAGGGACATTATTTACATCTTCTACAGTAAAAACTGTTGCAAAAAAGTTATTAAAAATACCCGCCATTGCCTGAGCGATGTTTTGGAGAAGTCAAAAAATGTTTTGTAGAAGTCTAAAAACAAAAATTGCAACTGTGTACTTTTTTCATAAGCGAATCATTCAAGTTTAAAAGCATATTAAGCCACATCCTGAATTCATCTTTCTCTAATGAATCTGTACTGATAATTATGGAAAAGAGCACTATTATGAAAATTGACATACAAATTATTAAAAAAACATTTTTTAATTTTGTGTAAACAGAGTTGAGTTGAAATAGGTTGATAATTTTTAGTCAGTAGCTTCATTATTTTCAAATAAAGGAATAACCCTGGCTATTTTCAAGGATTCGGAAAATTAAGGATGCTGGATACAGATTACACATATAGAGAGAGAACCTGAAATTCAGTGAAATAATTTAACTGAGATAAGCGCATGATTGGAACTGTCTTAAGTTCTTTTAGAATTATTGATACATCATTAGGAGTAACTGGTTTTAAGCAGAATGAATCTCTACTTCTTTCAAGTTTTGCTATATACATTTGTCAGGTAAAAACCTTTGAACAAAGTAATTATTCAATTGATCTAACTTTGAGAGGGGATCAGAGACTGTTGTCCATTCACTTTCATGAAGTTGGTGTTGCCTCAAATGAACATTAATTAGTTCTTTGAATACAAGAATCTAAAAAAGTTGGTACTTGTTGTGTGTACATGTACATTCTACAAGGAAAAGAAGGAGCCACAACAGCTTTACAGCCAACTCGAGGTAGCACCAATAGCTTTTATACAACCATAGACAAACTCTCAGAAAAGTGAGATGACTCTCCCCTCTTCCAAATCCACCCAGCCTAAAATGGGTAGGTTTAGAAATAAGAAAGAAAATACTGGGTGATTTGTTAAAGAAACACTGTTGAGAATTTTATAGTACAATTGGAAACTGGAAATATACACACAATCACTCATACACATTTACATCAGCAAACCAATCAATGTACTGTACCTAAGATTTCACTTACAAAGTAATCTTGTTTCAATGATGGCTGTAACAGTAAAATACGAAGATGATTTACTGAAGGAGATCTTCTAACACTGGGTCAAGATTATTTTTAAACATATCAATGGAGATGCTAGAAACAACTTTAGAAGCTTATTCCATTACTGGTATCCCCCGTTTAGAGCACTTTCTATTATCGCACTTTCATTTTAAAGTGGTTTTTATTTTAGGTACTTCCCTCTTTTCAAGCAGTAGCAAATTTCGATTTAGCATGGTTTAGAAATAGAAAATTGGAGTATCAAATGAAGACCAAGACACTGAAGAACCTATCACTCATTAAATCATAACAAAAAACCTAGGGAAGGTGTTCAGTGTGTCATGAAGTGCAGTCAATGATTGGAGTTCCAATGTTTGGAAGGACTTGGATCATTCAACTGTGCTACAGAGTAATTTACAAGGGGGGAAGAAGGCTGCTACCCAGACTCAGTTGGATATGTTTAAGAAAAGTCACCCATCAACTCCAAGCACCAGCAAAAGCATCCCTCCACCAAATGTTGCTGCTACTGATGTTGATTCTCCACCAACTGTTGCTGCTACTGCTACTAATGAACTGGTAGTGCAAAACACTACCAAGAATGATAGTGATAATGCATGTACAAATACGCTCCACTATCCTCCCTCCAACAATTAACTCCCCAGGAAACCCACCAAAATTGCCACCTTCAATAAACAGGAGTCTCCTATGTAATTAGGGAGTGCTACCTTAACTTTATTAGTATTTGTGTAATTACAAACAATTTTTCTATAGTTTTTTCTATCAGTATGCTCTCATTTTCAGGTTTATTTAATGTTTTACATACTTCTTTAATGTTTGAATGTCCAAGTTTTATACCATAAAACATGATTTAAAAGTGTCTATGTCCAGGAATGCATACCCTCTAATTTTTTTTTTTTTTATTTAGTAAGGAGGGGGCTAAGGGTGAGCGCCTGCAAAAGTGTCCCTCCACAGAAGACCGAGAGAGTCAAAAAGGTCTCCAAGGACAATGATGCCATTTTCTTTTTTTTAATAGAAATTTTGTGAAGGTTGTGTAATGTGTAAGATGCGTGTATGTGTAGTGAGGAATAGGGGGAGAAGTGTGTGTTTGAGAGCATGTTGGACTGCTCACAGGGTAGATGAGACATGTATTCCTATGGGAAAATGATTTTTGCTTAGCATGTTTTCATTTAAGACACCACCATTTTTCAGGAATGCCTTAGCTGCTCCAAATGAGAGATACCTGTAATTAACAATCTTGCATGTAAAGAAATGTCTACAGAAGTCTGTATTATACCATTCTGGCTACAAGTTTCCAGCTGCTATTATGAGTCAGGTTCGGGTTTACTGTAAAAAGTTAAGTAATGAACATTGTCAATCTTATTCTGAAATTTAAACACCTGGATGAGTGTGGCTCTGATCTGATGTTTCTCTCAGGAATATAAATTAAGATTAGCATTTGATCATTAGTTTAGTAACTTTTGTACATATTTTCTCAAAGGTAGGGACCAGAACTGCACAACATTATTGAAAAACTATCAGCCCTTGTTCAACTGACTAATGTCCAGATGATCCAGTGGAAATTTCCAATGGAATTAATGTCTAAACAATAGACAATCAATGCGCCATGGTGGTGTAGATGTGCCTCAGTGGAGTAGTGGTTAGCGTCACTGACTACGAATCCATCAGCCCTGGGTTCAAGACCCAGTGACGGCAGTCAGCATGCAGCAAAACCCAGCTATTCATCCTTCCACACAATAAAGAAAGTGGTTGGTAGATAAATGGGTACCCTGGTGGCCTAGTGGTTAAGATGCTGAGCTGCTGGTGGGGCATGGTTAGGATTCCACGTTAAACTTAGGTCAAAGGTGGAGTGAAAAGCTTGACCTTTGTCAGAATGAACAATTCAGGCAGAAGCTAACCAAAGGTTACAAATCAACTGACAGATTTTCATTCATAAGTTTGTGTTTGTTTAAATAGAGATGTTGGTTACATTAAATTAGCTGTCTAGCCTCAGTTTAGTTGCCTGCCCATAGAAAAAGTAGGATATGTATCTTTAATTTCTTGTACTCTAAGTCCATAGTCAAGATGAGGTAGTTGTAGTCCTGTGAGCCTAGTTGTTGTTTACAGGCCTGGGACTATTTGACATTACAGAGAAACCACTATATAGTAAAACCTGCCCTATCCAGAAATCTTTAGAAACCAGCAAATTTCATATTAGGTCAATACAATTCACCAATCTAGAAACCAGGAAGCATCCTGATGCCATCCAGAAAAATCTAAAACATCCTTAACATTTTTTAATAAAATAAGACAATTTTACTTGTTTCAATTGTCCCATACATATTTAGCATAGTGTTTATGTTGATTACAATATAGTTTACAGTGGTGTACAGTGCAGTATAGCCAAAATTTGAGTTTTATTATTATTGTCCATTGGTTTTTCCTAGGTTAATGGTACCCTCAGATAACCAGAAAATTTAGACAACTGGAATGGCCTAATCCCCAAGCTTGCTGGATAACAAAGGTTTTACTGTATATCATCATCAGGGGCCCTTGGGCTTATTTACCGTTGAAGTAGGCCATTGAGCCTACCTTTTGTTAATAATGCTTGAATACACATTCACAAAAACTGTCAAAAGGCTTAGCACACCTTCTCTGTCTTGAGCTTTATGCAATACTGAGTTAGCTTGTGAATCAGTGGAATGTTCCTTATAAGTTTTGCCAATGTCAGCAGTGGAAAACTTGGTACATCATTGAATGTAGTTTTATTGCTGTAGGTAATTTTTCTCCCCTCTCCAGTAGGCTTAACCTTAAAACTGAGGCAATCCATAATTATACAATATAAATTATTATTTTGTATTGAAATATGACTAATATGACTCGTAAATTGCGCAATAGGCATGTTTAGTTTCCCAGAGTGTACTCAAGATGGGACCTAATTAATGCATCATACAAAGGGAGAATACAGTTTGTTATGGTTATGAGAATTGTCTTTGATATAGTCCAATATTTTATTATACTACTTTTCAACTTCATTGCAGTGTTTGGAAAACTTGATATCACTACTTATAAACACACCAAAGTCCTTTTTGAAGTGGGTCATTGCAAGTTCTTGCCCATGCAATGAATAGTTAGCACACTGGTCCCTGGTTCCTATGTGCATCACTTTGCATTTGTCTACATTAAAAGGTGTATGCCAAGTGAGATGATCTAAGTACAGTATTTTTTAATTTCAGAACACCTTCTGCATTGTCGATTTGTGTGCACTTTGTCAAGCACCTTTTTGAAGTCCAATCCAAGTATACTAGGTCTACTGCCCTGGCTCATCACTGTAATTAGATTGTAATTAGTGATGTACCAATTCCCAAATTTTGCAGATGCCGATTCTTTGCCTATATTTTAAAAAATCAATTCCCTTCATAAATTTTGCTAATCTAATGTGAAAACTTTCAATTTCCATATTTTTACATTTCAAATTTGTTTAAATGCTTTTCCTTAGCTCACTCCACAATATACAGCACCAGAATTTGTTACTCATATACTGTAGCTAAAATGATGATAAAAAGTTTCATTACTCAATAAAATGCTAAAATAATTTTATTTTAGTTTCATAAATTCAATACCAATATTTAAAGTAATTGGTTTTCCTTATTTTGAAGGTATTTTCTTTCTTCAACAATGTCAACAACAACAAAATTTTTCAATTAAAAAATGGATATTTAATTTGGGTTTATAAAATTATTAAAATACTTAAAATAAAGTCAACATAATAAGATGATTTAATATATAAATTATTAATATATAATTATTATTAATATTATTAATATAAAGTAGGAGATTACAATAGCCTATAATATTTAGAGATTAGCTAGTTAGAGAAAATGTAAATTTATGGGCAACTTAACTTATTAAGTTAAGTGTTGCCTTTTTCATGAATGTAAAATATTTTTATAGAATTACACTTACAAATAAGTATAAATTATTGTAAATAGTGAGTTTTGTCTGTTCAATTTTCAATAAATATAGAATTTGTTTTGTAATGAAAATTTTAAAATTTCAAAGAATCAGCAAGAGAATCAGTGAAAGAATTGCCCATGCCAATGCCCCAAAAATGGCTGATTCTGCAAGTGTCGATGCTGATTAATCGGTATACCACTAATTGTAATTAGAAAAAGTGTGAAAGAATTCCAACAAGTTAGTTAGGGCAGATCTATGTTTACAGAAACTATGCTAGGAATCAGTTAGCACATTATGCATTTCCAAATTATATACTATCCTAGGAGAAATTATTGATTATAAAAGCTTGTTTATGACTGATGTTAAGCTGATGGGCTGGTAATTGCCAGGTAACTCTCTCCCCTTTTCTGAAGAGAGGAGTCTTTTGGTCAGCCTCCAGTCCCTTGGGGTTTGGCTCAGGGTGAGGGACTTCTTAAAGGTATGAACAAGAAAGTCAGCCATGTTCTCCTTAACCTTTCCAAGTCAGAGTGTACAAGTATCTGGACCAGAGGGCTTAAAGGTCTGAATTTTATTGATGGCTTTCAGAATTTCATCGTGAGAACATGATTTGGGGTGAGAAGGAAGAAAACAACCCAGATGTAAAGTACAGAAGTTAGTGAAAGAGAAAAGCACCAAACAGAACAAACAATGCAATCTAAATACATCCCATCTCTCTGAATGAGAATTTTAGCAGCAGGGATAATCATGGTTAACTCTCTAGTGAAAACAAGGAAATGGCTCAGCACAGTAGCTATGTCAGCGAATTTTAATTCCCCTGCTTCAATTTTTATTGGACCTCTGCTATTTTTAATTGGCTTTCTGTTATTTACATGACTAACATATTCTTCGGAATTAGTTTTACAAATAAAAGTAATTCTAAGTTCTTCTCTACAATTCACATTTCTAATGTGTTTTAATGCACATGGACTTATGCCTATAATCATGGGTCATTTTCCATTATTTGCACACTTTGTTACTCTCCTTTATAACAACACTAATGTCATTGCTGAACCACTTAAGATCAACAGAGGAGATAGTCAGCCTATTTTTTAAAGTTACAAACATGCTTTATCTATCCATGAATCTCTCTTTGAATGAACACCTAGTATTGTCTATGTTACTGCTGTCAAGCAACACAAGTCATCTTTGAGTCCATCAAAATCAACCCTGCAAATGGCCAATTGCTGCGTGTGTTTTAATGATTTAGGTACTGGGGCATTAATACTGAAGAATACTAGATTATGATATCTGTTTCCTAAGGACTCAAACTGCTAGATCAGATATCAGGTTGTCTTCAGTAGCAGTATAAAATCTTTATTTAAAAAAAAAAAACTAAGGATATCAAAACCATAACACATTCTATTTTAAACAAATACAAAAGACGGAGTGCATTTCAAATGCAATAACCACCTTTTCCCTTTCCATCAAATACAAATGATACTGATCTTAACTTCTACCTTTCTTTTTCAATAAATCAAATACATACAATAATGTGTGACAATTTTCAGCTTAATAATGAATATAAATTAATTGAACTAACCTCTTCAGTGGGAAGTCCTAACTGTGAATGACTGTTGGAACCCCATACCCACACCTGACCACGGCTACTCAAAGCCACAGAATGAGTCCAACCACATGCAACAGCAACCACTTTCTGATCTTCTAGACCTCGTATCAGCTCAAAATTTGGCACTGTTTTCAATTGTGTACCATTCCCAACCTTTCATCAATTAAAAATAAATAAATAAATAAATAAATAAATAAATAAGTGTGTGTGTGTGTGTGTGTGTGTGTGTGTGTGTGTGGTGTGTGGTTGTGTGTTGTAACCACCTCAGAATTAATTAAAATAAATGTATGTTATTCACAGAAAACTTAAGATGCACCAAGACATATTATAAACATATGTAAGGGGTTCCAAAAAACTTAGCCCCCCCATTTGCAGCTTACATGTTTACTTATATCAAAATAATTTTAGTGATTATAAAAATATATAAAATTCTTTATTTATTGCAGGTATTAAAATTACTCTAGCTGATAAAGTGATAATATAATGGCTCTCAATTAATTGGTGATTCAGAGAGGCAACGTGTGATAGATCGCATACGAGCAATAACATTTTGGGAAGCTCATGATGCTGGAGCCACCTTTATAACACGTTCATGGTTGCCAAAAAGTTGCGAAGAAGTGAGGACTTCGTCAAAAGAAATTGGAATAAACTTTGGATGAATGTGAAATGGATACAACCAAATCTGGGCACCCAAATTTGCCACTCTCTCAGGAAACAAAGGACATTATTGAAAGCAGTACGCATAAGCGGAAAAACAGCTGTGCTAAACTTTCTAGAGATCGAAGTGTTGAGAGGAAAGATCGTTAGTGGTGAGATCATTCGACTGTACCGTCATAGGCAAGGTTTAAAGCTTTGGCATGAACTTCCAAAGCCAAGAAAAACTCAACTTAACATCGATGACAGAATGTGGTTTGCCCATTATCTTGAAGACTGGGATGTGGATGATTTCATGCATTTAGCTGTCTCCAATGAATTTTTTGTTTACATAACATGTCGGCCTAACTACCAAAATGATCGAGTGTGGGCCACAACACCAGATGAAATCGATGACAATGAACATTATCGCGAATTATTAAAAAGTCCAGACTGTGTTGGTGTGTTTGTTTTGTTCACTGTGGTTTGCCATTATCTTGAAGACTGGGATGTGGATGATTTCATGCATTTAGCTGTCTCCAATGAATTTTTTGTTTACATAACATGTCGGCCTAACTACCAAAATGATCGAGTGTGGGCCACAACACCAGATGAAATCGATGACAATGAACATTATCGCGAATTATTAAAAAGTCCAGACTGTGTTGGTGTGTTTGTTTTGTTCACTGTGGTTTGCCCATTATCTTGA
The DNA here is from genome assembly GCA_023014485.1 of Bathynomus jamesi. Lineage (NCBI taxonomy): Eukaryota > Metazoa > Arthropoda > Malacostraca > Isopoda > Cirolanidae > Bathynomus > Bathynomus jamesi. The sequence goes on from JAJOZX010002991.1 coordinate 126,078, forward strand.
AGACTGGGATGCGGATGATTTCATGCATTTAGCTGTCTCCAATGAATTTTTTGTTTATGTAACACATCAGCCTAACTACCAAAATGATCGAGTGTGGGCCACAACACCAGATGAAATCAATGACAATGAACATTATCGCAAATTATTAAAAAGTCCAGACTGTGTTGGTGTGTTTGTTTTGTTCACTGCAAAGAAGCTCATGTGGGTGCTGAAGCCAAATGGTCAGAGTTGGGATGGAGAGTATTTTTGTGATATTATCCTATCCCAGCATGTCATTCATTTTCTAAGAAACCCGAACAATGTTATAGATGTCGATCAGATCACACTTCTGCATGATAAGGCCCCCTGCTTTAAGGCATTAGCCACTCAACAGTTGTTGCAGAACCATGAGATTGATTTCTTTGGAAATGGAGAATGGCCAGGAAATTCTCCTGACCTGAACATCTGTGAACACATTGGATCAGTTATAAAGGACAAGGATGAATGTGTCTTGTTTCAAGAACCTGCAGCAAATCAATTTTCGAAGGACACAATGACGCAACACATTGAAATTGTTTTAGCAAATTTGTGTAACGATCAAGATCTATTCACATCACTTTTGGCAAGCTACCCAAAGCAAATTCAGGGTGTCTTGAAAGCCAATGGCGGGAACACCAAGTTTTAATTGTTTCTCATTAAATGCAGGATTAAATTCTCTTTTGTAAGGTATGTTTAGTTTTACTGTACCTCTAATGGTTTAGGCCATGGGCAGGGGGGGTTAAGGTTTATTGGAGCCCCGTACAACTTGGACTACTTTATGCCTAGGCCTAAAATGTAATGTAGGCCTTATAATAAAAGTCACAAATAAAAATGAGTTTCATCAAAATACTGATTTTAAAATTTACATACTTACTATCTTAAATGCAAGCATTTATGTTCACAAAATAAATAGCAACATTAAATACAAATTCAAATTGAGTACGTACTTGTCCACTAACATTCCATCCAGCTCCATAAAGCTTCCCTTGAGTTGTCAAAAGGAAAGTATGTCCACCTCCGCCATAAACCTCCGCAATGGATTCCTCAGTAAGGTTGTCAGGTAAATCTTCAACTCGTGTTGGCTGCAAAACCTTTGAACAAAAATGTGTTAATGACTGTCTGATAAATAAAATTAATAAACTTAGACCAAAGCATTACACGATCAATCTCTAAAATTAAATGCATTCCAAAACAATGAAATTTATGAGACCTAATAAAAAAAAATGAAAGGTATAACATATCACCAGTAAATATTGGCATATAGCAATGGTGGCCAAACCCCTGCTCGCAAGTCAATTTTGGTTTTTATTGTATTTATCATAAAAGACAAAATTCATAATACAAATATAATTTTTTTTCACATAATAAAAAAAATATGAAAAAAAAAGGAAAAATTGAATTGACAATAAAATGCGTCATGCATACGACAATTTCTTTTGCGTGACAGGCACTAAGCAGGATAATTACGTAATTAACACCAATCACCACTCACCAGTGTCCAGTACCCCTCGAGCTACCCTGTGGGCCGCATGTAGTAACGAGTGTGTGTGTTTTAAAATTGGCTTCTTAGATCAAATAGTGGCTATTTTTCTCAGCTATACAAGTGAAAGTTATACAACCCCTTACTTGATTAAAATGACTGAGCAGACAAAGTGTAAGAAATGGAAATATGAGAAGAAAATAGAGTTTTTAAACAGGAGTGGGAGAAGAGCTTTGCCTTTACTGTTGAGGTGGGAAACCTGTCTCTCTTATCTGCCACGTGGCACTCAATCACTTTAAAGCCAGTAACTTAAAGCATCATCATGAAACTAACCATACAAATTTTATTACAGAATTTCCCCCAAATCAGAATTACAGAATTCTAATTTAAGTTATTTAACAATGTTGAAATCTAGCTTAGTTGCCCAACAAACTGTACTTTCATCATTGTGTAAGACATCTGACTTAACTACTGAAGCTAGTTTTGTTATGGCATGGAATATTGCTCGTGCTTAACTTCCCTACAGTAGTGGAGAATTTGTGAAGAAGAATATTGCCGATGTTACTGCAATTCTGGCTCCAGATAACACAAAGCTTTGAGAACAAATAGCAAGTATTTCTATTTCCCACCACACTACAGAGAGACTTATTTCCCAGATCAGTGCTGAAATTACATGCTTGTTGCAGTGATTTGAAGAATTCTGTTGCATTCAGTTTGGCTCTCAATGAATCCACAGATATTAAGATAACCCTCACCTCAACTAGCGATATTTGTTTATGTTATGTTACTGGTGATGGAAATGTGAAAGAAGAACTCTTGGACTTAATGACCCTAAGAGAAACCACCAGAGGGGTTGACATGAAGAACGCACTTGACGAGGCATTATCAAATGCTCAAGTACCATTGAATAAACTTGTCAGTGTTGCAACAGATGGAGCACCAGCTATGGTAGGACAAAATGTAGGCCTAGTTGGGCTCTTGACCAGGGTTGGCAAAAACCCAGGGTTTTCACAAAAAACCCAACCCAACTGAGTTTTTAGGTTTTTGGTTTTTTGATGGCTTAAAAATTTTTTAGAAAAGTTTGATACTTATGTAGTGCCTAATATATCTATTATTTTATTAATTTATTTATCTAATCTACAATATATATTAAAGAGACATCTTTATTTCACAGAAAGTTCAGATATGAGAGATAATAATGACATATTAGAATTTTCTCCATTTTAATTTTAGATCTTTCCTTTATTTCTTAACAGCAGATTTCAGCTTTATTTAGACCTAACTCAAATTAAAATTTTTAAGATACCAAACTCAAAGAGTTATAGAGTGGAAGATCTAAAGCTAGCGAATGGAATGAGGTGACTTTATTAAGTGATCAGCCTACTAGAGTACTATGCAATTACTGCAAAGAAAGTATCACTCAAAAAATTGTGTGTGTGAAACATCATCTAGAGAAATGCAGTAAAAGAAAAGTGGAATGTTTTGAAAATGAGGCAAGAGGTATGCTGAGACTCGAATTTGGAGCATCAGTTGAAACCGATTCACTTCCTCCAACTTTGGCTTCTGGCAAAGCTGATCCAAAGATTATAAGTGAAAATGTGCCTGAAATGAGTGACACCAGTGCAGGTTCTTCTTCATCCATATTCTGTCATTCAACACCAATAAAGCATAAAAGGCAAAGATCAATTACACCATTTGTGGTAAGAATGACTGTGGACCAAAAGGAAGAATTAGATTTACAAGTTGCAAGGTTATTTTTATCAGCTAACATATCCTTCAACGTTTTAGAAAATAAAGAATTTATAAAATTAATCAAAGGTCTAAGATCAGGATATGAACCACCAAACAGGAAAAGGTTGGCATCTGATCTTTTAATAAAAGTTAATGATGAAGTAATCCATGAAATGAAGAATGACCTTAATCTTGATGATTGTACCATTACCCTTATACAAGATGGCTGGAGTTCAGTAGGTAATGATCCTATTATTGCGCACAGTATTCATAATGGAAAAAAGCCATATCTGATTTCAGCAGTAGATGCTGGAAGTACAAAAGAGAGAGCAGAACGTTGTGCTGGGTTTTTGGGTGGGTTTTTGGGTACCAACCCTGCTCTTGACACGCGATCCCAAGTATCCTGTCTCTCTCTTTATTCACTGTATTATTCACCATGGTCATTTGGTAAGCAAATACTTTAGGTATGATAGTGTTATGAAATGTGTTCTAGAAATTGTGAATTTCATTCGTTCAAATGCAAAAATGCACCAAGCATTTAGAAATTTTATCAAGGAGCTGGATCTTCAAGATAAGCCAGATGACCTTTCATTCTACTGTATTGTAAGGTGGTTATCAACTAGTAATCTCCTGAATAGGTTTGTTGCACTGTTGGAGCCTATCATTGATTTCTTGAAAGAAAAGGGAAAGTCATACCCACAACTAGAAGATCACGAATGGGTGCAGGATCTGATGTTTTTTACTGATGTAATACAACACCTTCAAAATCTAAATTTGGCACTTCAGGGAAAGGATAAGGTCATTTCTGACCTTACACAGACAGTTTTCAGTTTCCAGAATAAAATAAAGCTCTTCCAAAAAGATCTAGTAACAAAAAAATTTGACCACTTTCCCCACCTGAAAAACTGAGCAAACACTTTTCCTGATACTGAAATAAAAGACAGTAAATTGGAGGAATACAGAGGTAAATTAGAAGGACTAATTGATGATTTTCAGTTCAGGTTTGATGAACTAAAGAAGCTAAAACCATGCTTCAAATTTCTTGTAAATCTTTTCCTGATTGATGTTGTCAATGATGGCTGTCCTGTTACCACACCTTTTGTTACGGAAGCTGCTTTAATATAAAAAGAACTTTTGGAGCTAAAGGACGACGTGGGTTTAAAGTTGATACGTAAAAGCTTATCTGCAGTTGAGTTTTGGAAGCAAGTACCAGAGACAAAGTATCCTCACCTCAGGAAAACCAGTTTCCAACTTATCTCAGTTTTTGGGACAACTTATTGCTGTGAAGCACTCTTCTCAGTGATGAAGTTTGTAAAGTCAAAACATCGTGTTGCCCTCACTAATGAACGCCTGACTGAGCTTCTTCATACCGCCTTAACATCACATCAGCCAGACTTTAAAGCATTAACAGCCAAAATGAAAACCCAAACTAAGCCTTCTACAAGCAGTAATTAAACAATTTAATAATGTGAGTATTACTATATGTATATGTTTTTAATAATTAAATTCTTTTTAAAATATTTTGCGGCTCTCGTACATCTAAAAAACGTCATATGTGGCTCTTGGGTCTAGGAAACTTGGCCACCCCTGGCATATAGCTACGCATTTTGACACAGTAAATAAAAAAATTTAGTAATAAGAGTAAAAATTAGGAATGTGTCATATCATGGTTTTGAAAGACAGCTGGATAGTCCCAGATAGCTCTTTTTTTAAAGATAAAAAAAACACATTTGTTCTTCAAACCATTTTTATAGGGTCTGAATACTTTTTATTAATTTGACAAAATTGTTTTCATAATTATGAAACACTGGTATTTTTAGTGATAAAAAGTTCTACAAAATTTTATGTTGCTCCCAAGATTTTTGTCTTTGTTAATTACCTATTAATTTTTTTATGTAGGTGGTTAATCAGACTATAGGAAAATGATTTATTTCACATCAAAATTTGTTTAACAACTTAGTTTGCAACATTAGAATGGTAAGATTAATTTAGTACCTATACCATGTATTGTATATTAACTAAATACCATACCATATATAAAGTGGAACCATAATAAGGTTGCCATTATTTAACACATTCACTGCCAGTGGCATATATAAAGAACCCCTTCAGCTGAGAATTCTTGCGATGGCAGTGAATGTGTTAAATAGACCTTCTTAGTTTTCTTGTATCTATTGTGTTTGTGACTATGTTGTGTCTGTCTTTGGTTAGCTTTTTATATCTATCCCTAATAATACCACCATTTTCTGTAGCGTGTATTCAGTAAAGAAAATGGGGGCTGTGGCTGACTGAAGTGGATTACGGAACATTCTTCACCAACAGTTCATCCCCAACAATTTTATATATATATATACTGTTTATTATGTATTTTTGCTCTCGTCATTTTCATTTAAACCAGGGCTGTGAAGTCGGAGTCGGTCAATTTTGAGTGGAGTCAGAGTCAGAAGTGCATAGTTGGATGGAGTCGGAGTAAATCCTTCAATTATAACCATAGCAGCCTAGGGCTAGGCCTAGCTCAATTTTATGAATAAAATAGATTTAACCTAGTGTTTTAATATATATAATATAATATATATATATAATATATAAATATAAATAATATACAGGGTGTACATAAAGTCAGGATCTATTTTTGTGAAGCACTTGGAAATTATATGGAATTCAATCATGAAATGATAAAGTGGTAACATTTATTAAATAATTAAGAGTAGGATTCAACGTGATGCCCATCAGTATCCCTGCACAGCTCAAATCATTCCGCAGCATTTCTAAACACATTCTGGAGCATTTGCGGGGTTATGTTATCTGCAGCAGTTCGTATACGTGTACGTAAGTTTTCAAGACTTGTAATCTTCGTCTGATAGACGTGCGATTTGATAAAGCCCCATGCAAAGAAATCTAAAGGGGTTAAATCTGGTGATCTCGCTGGCCAAGGTCTGTTGCTTCCGCGTCCAATCCAGCGATTTGGAAAATGTCCATTTAGATAATCCTGAACAATTTTGGCATAGTGACAAGGAGCACCATCATGTTGATAGACGACGGTACTAACAATCCTATCCCCAATCAGCTGAGGTGCAAGGAATTGCTGCAACATGTCCAGATAAATAAGCCCCGTAACTGTAGCTTCAGCAAAGAAAAAAGGACCATAAACCTTAGATTTTGTTAAACCCATCCAGACATTCACTTTAGGTGAGTCTCTTTCCCAATTTTGGATGAAATCATTTGGTCTTTCATCTGCCCAAATTCGACAGTTATGGCGATTTACTTTTCCACACGTATGGAAAGTGGCTTCATCACTAAAGAGAATGTTGTCCATTAAATTATCACTCCAGATTTGTTCTACGAGATCAGCACACACAGCACTTCGTTGAGGGAAATCTTCCTCATGTAAATCATGTAAAACCTGCAAATGATAGCTTTTCTTCTGCAAATTAACTTTCAGAATTTTGTGCACAGATGATGTCGGGAGGCTGAGTCTGTGTGATGCAGCATGAAAGGACGCATGTGGCTCCTCAGTGATAATTCCGCGTACTGCATTCACGGTAGGATCTGACATACACGGTCGTCCTGATCTTGCTTCATCATTTACAGATCCCGTTCGTTAAAATTTGTTCACCAATTTTCGTATTGTCTTGTCTATTGGCCCCGGCTTATGAAATCTCCTTCTAAACTTCTCTCTGATGTCATTGTATTTCTTTCCCGCGATTCACCAAATTACTATTGCCACACGCTCTTCTGTATTCATTCTAAGGGCTTCTAAAAAGAAAAATAGAAAAAATAATTATTTCACAAAAATAGATCCTGACTTTATGTACACCCTGTATAATATATAAATATATAAATATAAATAATATATCCCCGCAAGGGGGTTCTAAGCTCGTGCTCTTGAGTGCTTTGTGCTCGTTGTACATGCTTGTTCCTGGAGGTTTCACGTGCACCCTCCCGGCCCTAGCACCCAAGGATGATGGGGCTCGACCCTGCAGTCCTTTGTCATCCTTGGTCTTTTTCCATTTCGACTGTCCCCTCTACCCTTTCTTTTTCCTCTGTCTTTCCTCTCACTTTTTCTTTGTTTTTCCGGCGAGATATGCCCTTTTAAATAGAGGCGAATCAGTTCTTCCTGAACTTTAAAAATAAATAATATATAAATATAGTTGCTTATAATTAATAAGGATTATAATTAATTAATTAACATAATTAATAAGGAAATTTAAAAATTTGTACTAGCAACTCTAAATCTTTTTCAGATTTTTAGATTTCAATTTGATAATTTTGATAAGCATCACTGAAAGATGATTTAATGGAAGCGATCCTTTTTTTAAGAACAAATTCAGTTTAGGTTAGTACATTTTGTTACGGATGTTTATAATAATACAAAAACATCTTATTAATTTGCTAAACCAATAATAATCTTATTTTGTTTAAGCTTCAATCAGTTTGTATTTTGGGATTTATTGTAATTTTTTAATAGAGAGAAAAAAAGGCATTAAGGCATAGTTATAGCCACTAAGTAACCTGATGAGTCATGTGGTGGTGACGAAATGCCTTGTTTATGAATCTCCATTGGCCTAATAAAGCTAATTGTAATCAATTTAGCCTTAACATTCCATCGGAGTCGGAGTCGGAATTATGCAAGTCAGATTTCTGGAGTCGGAGTCAGTGTTAAAATTTTTGGAGTCGGAGTTGGAGTCAGCAAATTTTATCACCGACTCCACAGCCCTGATTTAAACTAACGAAAATATCACAACTTAACCTAACCAATCATCAAGGGCATTCAGTTGACCTAACCGGGCATTCAGTTGACCTAACCGGGCATTTTCCATTTTATTTTGTTTTTCCGCTTAAAACAGAAAGTGTGTTTTTCGTAGGTAGTCCCGATTTACAATTTACAAGTTACAATTTACAAATACAAACATTTTGTATTTATGTTTCAAGGTCGTCAATGACGTCACATAAAATTCGTCTTCTTAATTTTATATGTCAGCCAACAATTGATAGTCAGTATTTTTCAATTTATCTTTATATTTATTTCTCTCTTTCTGTAATTTAAGTAACTTTTTAAGGTTAAGTTAAAGCCGCTATTAATTTTCCTGGCTATGAATTGTTGGGCTTGATTTGTATATGGCTATGAATTGTTGGGGATGAATTGTTAGGGATGAATTGTTGGCGAAGAACTAGCCGGATGCCGACTGAAGTGCCTCCACAAAATTCAAATTATCACAATGGCTTAAAGTAGTAGTATGTGAATTAGGTCATATAGCTTATATATTATTTCTACCTTGCTCATTATCATTATTATTTTTATTATATATGTAGAGATTAATTTGGCTGGTTATTAATTATACCATGTTACCTCGTAAATTAAAATAAACTGAATTTTAAAGATGAAATTAATAGAAAAAAGTAGCCTATCAAATGTAAAATTTCTAGCAATAAAATATTTGAGTGCTCCACTTAGTTCAGTTTTCTCAAAAACCATTTAGTGCAGCAGGGAGAATCTGTTTCAGATAACAGAAATTGTTTGTCTCCTGAAAATGTGGAAGAGCCACTTGATAAATCACGAAGTAATAATGCAACATGAGGAAATTTTAATGAAAGTGCCTCTGAATAAACTACTGCAAACACTTTCCTCCTGCCTCCAAACAGTTGGACATGTTGGTTCAATGTTGCAAAATGGTTACTGTTAATGATGATAAGAAATATTTTTAATTTGTCTAGAGTGTATGCTCATTATGAGTCAAAAAAAAGAAAATTGTTGTCCTACATCACGCAATTTCAAGTACCGTTATAGTACCTTCTGCCTATAGTGAGATGACCAAGCTTGAGTGGAGTATTGAGAGTTAAGCATAAGAATTACGCAATCTACAGATGATTTCCTTACTTTTGTAAATGATTTTCCTCTTCATAACACTTAGTATTTGGTTTGCCTATTCCTAGCCTCAGTACTGCTTAGAAAACTTTAATCACTACTAACTATAATGCCAAGATCTTTTTCCTGACTAACATCATTAGCACATTTTACTGATCCTAACAGCTCCCTAAATTTACTATAATCACCTTTTGAGGAGCAAGAAACTAAATGATCATTGTTGACTATAACCAAATTTAATTCTATCTTAAAATGAATAATAGAATTATCACTATTACCTATTAATTCTCCTTCTGCAAGTTCACTCATAAAATTTATAGGGTTTCAGCATTTACATAATAATTATATGTTCCAACAAATTTTTTAATAATGAGCAGTAATTCCTGCTTTTCTTCACATCACAACTGTGTCAAATAAAACTACTGTAAATTATTTACTTAATCATAAAATATTAAACTGGGACTACATTACCTCTGTAAAGTTAATATTATTTTCTGCCAATGATAACCAAGAGGAATGAATCCCATCAAAATGGAAAGGAAGATCATGGGATAAGAAAATGTTTCACCCAGTTGGCACAATATAACTGCCATTATTAAGAGGTTATTTTCCATTAAAATAGCTTTAGTCATATATCACTGTTGCTGTAGTTTCCAGTACTCATAAATTTAGATCTAGGTAGGTAAGATATAATTAACTCTATGACTATTTAAGACTCTCGCAATAGTAACTGGCCAGTCTGCCTGTAACTGTCCAATTATTACATACTAATTAGTGATTAATGAAGCAGGTTCTTCCATACTGGTACATCCCCACAGGGCTGCGAGAGGGCGGGGAAGCTGGGTTAAATCTCTGGGGACCAGAAAGAGGGGGGATAAAATCTAAAAATATTAATAAAGCAATTGATTAAATAATGGAAGAAATATAATTAATGAACATACTACATTTTATAGAGATTATCATTACTATATGTTTTGAATAGTGACTTGGACATATAATCAGTTTGCTCGTTATGTAAAAAAAAAACATTCATAATAAAATACTGAGTAAACAGGGGGCCCCATGGCAGCTCTCACCAGCGCTGCATCCCCATAAAAATACATAGAATTTTCATTTGAGGCCTCCTTGGTCTATTTGTGTGTTTAGAGCACATAAGCTTTGCAACTCCTTGAAGTTAAAATTTAACCAAACATTTGAAGTTGATAATAATGCTTCCTAGTTATCTAGGCCTATCTAATGTAAATTATAGTACAGGCACTGATGTGTACAGTACATTTCCCAAAGTATTTTCACACTAAATGGAGATTGGAGAAATGTAATAAACAGGGAAGAAGCTCATTTCCTTAGAGTGAGGGTCACCTTGAACCTAAGAGATGACAGGATAAACAGCTAATTCAACCCAACTCAGGAGCCAGCAGACATGATTGAACCAGAGTTTCACCATTCAGAGTCCACCACCATAACCACAGAGCTACTGGGTACAGTACCCAAACGCAATAAATACTAGTAGGGATGCACCGGAACTGGAACTGACGAACTTTAAAAAGTAACTGGCCAATTACTCTTTTATAGCTCTATATAGGCCTAGTTATATTATGTAGGTGTACTTTTATTAATGTAACTGGGGGATAATTTGGCAGCCCTAGATGTTACTTAGTACAGTAATGATGATAAATAAAAAAAAATTTTTTTTTCAGATATCATTTGAAGTTTAAAGTAAATTTTCTATAAAGCCCTAAAAATTTAAATAATACATATAGAGTTAAATTTTTTCATATCATATCATTATTAGCCATTGACTAATACAGAAGCATTATGTCCTTTATTTGCAATTTCTTTTCTGTTAGAAGATCAAGCTGAAGATGATGCAGAATGCAAATTATGTAAAAAGGGCATAAGGAGAGGTGGAAAAGGTTGTCTTCCTAAAAACTTTAGTACCACACCATTACATTAAGCATATGAAAGCAAAACATACACTTCAATATAGAGAGAATGAATAGGCAAATTCAAAAAAATCCAAAATAGCAGAAAGTGGAGATGCTCAACCATCCCTAAAACAAAGGAAACTGGCCGCAATAGAATGCCAAATGTCTCTGGGAGAGCGCTTTAATAAAAAAAGATTTGGGATATTAATGACCAACGAGCCATTGATATTCATCACAAAATTATGAACATGATTGCTGTGGACAATCGGCCTTTTACCATTGTAGAAGATTGAGGCTTCATCGAGTTAATTGCCCACCTTCAGCCAAAATATATGGTACCAAGTAGAAGATATTTTGCTAATGTAATGCTTCCTCAAACTTATGAAGATGTAAAAAGTCAAATTTTAAAGGAACTGGATACAGCCAATGCGCCATATATGTTTATCTTTCACATCAGATATCTGAACCAGTCAACACTCAACTGAATCATGTGTGTCACTAACTGGGCATTGGATCAATAAAGATTTTGAAGAGAGGAATGCAGTACTCTTTGCTAGATATTTTCCTGGGACACATTCAGGAGAAAATATTGAGCATATGATTTATAATATTAGGGATATACCGATATATCGGTATTGGTATTGGTGATATCAGTAGGTTTTTATCCATATCAGTATCAGCCGATATTTCAAAAGTAGGATTTTTCCAAAATTATGAATAAAAGACTATTTAGAGGATGAAATCTCCAATATTTTATTGTTTTATCACTTCACATAACTTATTTTTTCACAAGGGTTAAATTCTCATGTAAAAATAGCAGCTGCTCTGTATGTTCAGGAGAGAGCCAATTTCTAGCAGCACTGGCAATGTTTACGAGTGTAAATCCTTTGAGAAATAGGTTTAAAGCCTAGAAAACCAAAAAACACTCTTGTAGTCATGCTCACAATATTAACCCAGCTAGCTGGTTAAAAACACATTTGCTAAGCCTAATATAGGCCTGCAGTCCAATTGTATAACAAACAAAACTATGACATCTAATGCAGTGTTGCCATCTTTAAGGAAAAGGATTATTGCTTTGTCACCAAATTTTCAACACAGAAAATAAATTATGAATAATGTTACAAAAATATGACAAACTAATAAACCCTAGCTGGATATCAGTATCATTATCGGCCAATACTGGTTTTAATTATCGTTATCAGTTATTAGCTATTAGCTAAAAAGCAATATTGGTACATCCCTATATAATATGATGACACAGTGGGAAATTAATACTGAAAGACATGTTTTAGTTAATGATGGAGCTGCTAATATGGGGTAATTCTATGAGAAATAGACAAATGAAGTACACAGTCACCTCTTCAAAATTCATGAAACTTGGTGTGAGGGTTGGTTTAGGTCCAAATTACAAATTTCTGAATTTTTTTGAAAATTGGTCAAGTTGGTCAAATTTTATGGCTTGACCAAATTTTGGTCAAATGAAAAAACCAATAATTTTCAAACGTAAATATCTCAGCTCCTAATTATGCTAGTGTAGTAAGTCTTAAACGATAAAATATGTAAAATTAACTGTAGTTTCTAAATATGTATCATTTTTTTAGGGTAACAAAAATAAAATTATGATTTTTTGGAAAAAATGTCTTTTTTTTTTGTGATTTGGCAGCGAAGATATCATTTTTCGAAAAAAAGACCAGGAATAAAAAATGTTTATTTGATGTATGTACACCATAATAAGTAATAAAAAGTCAGCTTATCGATGATTATTATGAAAAAAAATGACAAAAAAAAATCCTCCAAATTTTAACAATTTTTTGCTTTCTTTCCAGATTTTCAGTATATATCTAATTTTCTAGTACAGTATACGTAAATTTACCTAACCCTTAAAATGCCTCAAAACACAAAATTTTGTTGCGATCCTATGAAAAAACACTCAAGAAGAATTTTCTGTAACATCAAAAAAGTAAACTCTGCCATGGCAGCTGCAAGCTATGGAATTTTGGAAGAAAATCAATTACTATGCAGCAATTGCTATGTCACAATTAAAAAGAAGCCAATTGTATTAGAACATATTCAACGTTCATCCAGAGAGCCGGAACCTGCGCCAATAACTGAGCCAGACATACTTAACGAATCTATGGAGCGAAGCAGTAGCGATTCCACAAATCCACCACCATTGGAAGAATTTGTCGTTCAAGACAGGCAATTCAATAAAGATTTGCTCAGCGACAATATTTTACCTTTATTTGATGAAAGCCCTATTAAAACAGGTAATAAAATAGAGACTCCGTTCAGGACATTTGTTTCTTAATGCCAAATTCGTAGTTTTCTGTTTTTAAATATTAGCATCAGCACTTGAATACATATATACAAAATATTTGATATTTGATTATTTCATGCAACCTAAATTTATGAATTTGTTTTACAGCTGGATTGAAGCCGGGACAAAAACAGATAAAGGCTTCTACGAAGTTGTAGATGTAGAGCTTTCTTTGCAAAAAGGTCTGAGTGAACCTATTACTTCTATCAAAGGTACTCAACAATTACATCGCTTTGTCCCAATTTCCAAGAATTCATTGAAGGTTTATCCACTCTCTCAGAGTGCACATTCAGTCGAAATAAGAGAGCTCATTAGAGTTTCTGCTTCGGTTCAAGAACATAACACTGTCTCTCAACGCAAAATTGAAACAGGCTCTTTTGTGGGTTGTATGCATGAAAATAAACTATGGCTCGGATTAGTCCAGTCCTTTGACTGGGAATATGATGATTTTCTGATAAAATTTCTCCATCCCTCAGGCGTATGTCCCTCATACATTTTTCCTGCACAAGATGATGTTTGTCACGTTCCAACAGAAAATATATTTGGGAGTATTGAAGCAAGTTTACGAGAAGGAACAAGAATACAATACATTTTTCCGCTTCAAGAATTAAATAACTTTTCAAAGAAGATAAAATAAATTCTATCGAATGTATACTATTTAAGATTGTCTATATAATATTTCTAAAATTTTTATCTAAGATTTGTGTATCTACTTAATAGTTATAAAATCTTTTCAAATTCTTTTTTCTTATTATTATATTATTAGTGTCTAAAATTTGGATTCACTGGATGAGAATACTGTCTCTTAAGAAAAATTAATTTGCTTTAAATTAATATACTTTTGACAATTCACTTTAAGGTGAAAAGCCTTATATATATATATACTGTATATATATTTAATTCATTCTCAAAGACTTGTGTACGTGTAGTATTAGAAGAGTATTTTATACTCTGATAAGCACTTTATAAATTAAACATTATTATTGTCAATATATTCTGTCCCTAAATATAAGAGGGGTTATGTATGTACAATTTAGGGTGCATCAAAAATGACAACTTTCAAAAATTGATTTGGCCCTACGTTATTATGGTTACATTCCCTAAAAAAAATTCACATGCAAAATTTCAGGTCAATTGATTAATATCTACTAGGTCCACCTAGCTCCTAAACTTTACAAAAATTACAATTTTTGGGATAAATTGCCTTAAATTATTTTTTCACATATACCTTTATTTTATTGAATTGAATGATCCTTAAGGTACTATAGGCCTAGTATGTTTAGTTTGCTTGTGTTTAAGCCATAGCTACTATTAATAAACATCATTTGCCATCATGAAATACCTATAGCTATTTTTTCTTATTTTCAGGCATGTAGACTACTTTAATATTAATCTATGTTTCTATCAGAGGTGGGGAGTCGGAGTCGGGAGTCAGGAGTCAGGGTCAGGAGTCAGGAGTCAGGGAGTCAGGAGTCAGGGCTTTTTTGAAGAGTCGGGAGTCGGTAAAAATGACCGACTCCTGACTCTCTGATTCAATTTCTATATGCCAACAATTTACCAGAATACTACTCTGCCCTAAATAAATATCTTCATGAACTAATTCTAGATTCACATTTCCACATTTGATTTATTGTTCTGGTAAATCTTAGCAAATGATTTCATATTTCTATTTTAGGATACTAGGTACCATATAAAAAATTAGCAATATATTAATTATTAATTTAATTAGCCCCTATTAGTAATGAGTCATGGGCCTAGTAGAAAATCAGCAGTCTTTCAATATTTTAAGCTAAATGAGGATGAAAGTATTTTTATTTGTCAAGTAGAAAAGGATGGTAAAGAGTGTAATGCAAAAATTAGTGCTTACACTAGGAAACATGCTAATGCTCCAACTAGAGCCTCAAACTTGAAACGCCATCTACGAAACAAACATCCCAATATTTATAAGGTTGTAGATCAGCATGATAAGGAAAGAGTTGGGAGTCGGAGTCAGTTTTTAAAAATACCGACTCAGGAGTCGGGAGTCGGTTGTTTTTGGCTGACTCCCCACCTCTGGTTTCTATTACAGGTCAATTTTTGATATATGTTGGTGACAATAGTTGATATATGATATAATGGATAATAGTGGTAAAGCCAGTGAAGCCACTTCTAGTGGTAAAAGTTGTTCAAGTGGTGCAGATAAAGTTGATGTAAAAACACAAAAAAAAAACTGTATATTTGGATTAGGTCCTGGCATCACAAATAATGATGCAAAGATTGTAGGATGTTGCTTGCCAACAAGTGAACAAGTTCTTAGATGTTTCCTATTTCACCAGCAACAGGGTCTAAAAGAGAGAAGAACTAAGCGAGATATAGCTAAAATTGTTTTAACAGAAATTCAACCATTCTACAATAAAGCCAACATACCAATGATTACTGAGAAAAAAGCATGTGAGAAAATAATTTCATTGTCAGAAAAGAATGCGAAACCGAGAGAAATTCCATTGAAAAGAAGAGAGCTACGAAGTACAAAGACAAGACTAGAAGATATGGAAATGCAACTTAAAATGACTTTTCCACTGTGGATTAAAAATGCCAAAAAAATTATAAGTAATCCAGAAGATATACAATTTCTTCAATCCATGCAAGGGGATAGAATTGCTTCTTTTGGAGCTCATGATCAAACTTTAGCATCCAAAATGAAGCGCATTAATTTTTGAAAATGTGAAGAAAATGCGAGAAAAGAAAAGGAATTGAGACACACAAGCTTCTTGCAGTTATGTTGAATTAGAAAGCAGTAGCACAAGTGATACAACTACCATTGAGAGTGAGTCAGAAGCTAATGATGGAGCTGAAAAAGATGGAAAATCCACACAGTCAACAGTCTGTTTAGGTACTCAAGCTATCATTCCTCATGACACTCTGAAAAGACTGAAACTTGTTTCTTTGGCATCAAGAATGAAAATGACTCTGGCACAACAGGCTGCATTCACAAAAGCTTTTGTTGAAGAATGTGGTGGTAACACTAAGGCAGTGGCAACTTCATATGCTACAGCTGATAGAGCAAGACACGAAGTAGCCCAAAAAATTTCAAGTTCCATTAAAAAATCCTGGAATCCTCCTAAATTGGCCTCTCTTCATTGGGATTCGAAAATAATTTCTACTCTGCAGGATAAATATGTTACAGAAGAACGATTAGCCGAATCAGTTGGAAATTCAATGGATCTCAAACTACTTGGTATTCCATCATATCATCCTAGTGCTGGTGGCAGTGGCCAATCTGGGAAAAACTTGACTGAAGAAGTTATGAAGCTACTGAAATTGTGGAACTGCTCCGATTCAATAGTGAACTTGGTTTTCAACACTACAGCAACCAACACGGGACATGTGAGCGCTGCATGCATAACTATCCAACAAGAGATTGGACAGCCTTTATTATGGTCTGCATGCAGGCATCATGTTGGTGAAGTTATTATGAGTCATGTGTTTCAGGACATGAAAGTAGAAACTTCGAGTGGACCAGAAATTAATGTCTAACAGATTTCGAGAAAAGTTTCAGTGGATTTCCAAGGATGAAAAATTGAAAAAAATTGACTTCAATCAGTACTCCAAAGCTGTCCAGGAGATTCTTCAGGAATGGACTGATTATGCAATTCAAATAAGTAATATAGAAAAGCAACATACACGATATGACTACAAACAATTTTCTGACTTAGTTGTGTTATACTTAAATGCAGGACCTAGTGATAAGGATATAACCCTTCAGCAACCTGGTGCCTATACATAGAGCCAGATGGATGAGTAAAGCAATATATGCTCTAAAAATTGCATTACTAGAAGATAATATCTCGAAACTACCTTCAGTAACAATCACAAACAAGCAATAAATTCTGAAACTAAGAGACTTTGCAACCTTCATTTCACTGATTTACTACCCATGGTGGATGACCTGCTCTTCAGTTTTTGATGCACCATGGCACGATTTGCAGCTTTACAAAAAGCTTCTTAGATACGAGGAAGTAAACAAGCAAATAGCAAAAAGTGCTCTAACATCTTTGAAACGTCATCTCTGGTACCTTTCATCAGAGATGATTCCTCTTGTATTATTCAGCGATTTGGTTCCAAAAAATTAACTTCATGCTATAACAAACCATCTACTTTCCTATAAACCACACAAGATTGAGACAGTGGTTCCAGAAGGTAGACATGGATCTAGTTTTGGAAAGCCTAATTTCCCTACCAATCTACGATCGGAAACCACACTAGCTGACTTGGTTAACAAAAACCCATGGTTCATATTCTCTTCACTACAGTTAGACTATGATTTTTTAATGGTTGAGATTGTTGAATGGAAAACAACAGCATCATTTATATCTTCCAAAGAAAAACTTTTGGCTATAAATGTCATAAATGATGGCTCTGAGAGGGCAGTAAAACTCTGCAGTGACTTTTATGAGGCTGCAAGGACTGAAGAACATCTTCAAAATGTTCTCCAAGTTGTAGAAGCTGACAGAAAAGCCACTCCTAATCTGAGAGAGAGACAAGCTTCTTTATCATCTGTTTTAAAAGAAAAAGTGACAAAGAAGAATAATTAAGATATCAATAAGCAATAAATCAATTTTTACAAGTATTTTATCATGAAATACCATTTTTAATAGGTGGAGGTGGAGGTGGTCGGTGGGATGCTTGGCAAGTTGGGTCCTCGTCCCGCATCCTGGTAACTCACTTCATGATTCTCAGAATAATACAAAAAAAAGTCTAAAAAGACAGATAATTTCATGAATTGAGGCTAAAACTTGCCTAAAACTAACTATATTTACAATTTTTTTTTTCAAACAAAATCTACAACGCTTACACAAGATTTTCTAGTAAAACCATAAAATTCCACAATTGTCAAATTTTCATCTTCGAGGTGGTGGACCCACTAAATATTGTCAGAACAGCTTGAAACATGGACACTGAAGGTTTGTTGGGGATTGTAACCATAATATCATAGGGCCAAATCAATATCCGAAGTTCGAAATTTCACCCCTTATAGGCTGATGCACCCTAATGTACATTGTACATACGTATATTTTAAAAGATTTTTTCTCCTTTGGTTTATCTACATGTATTTTTTATATGAATTGAAAATTGTCTTTTTTTGGACCAACAAGTCTGTAATAAATCTTTGTCGTCTGAAAAAAAATTTAGGGCTTAATTTCAAAGTCAGTTTTGAGGCTTATAATAAACTATAAACTGACTTTTTATTACTTATTATGGTGTACATACATCAAATAAACATTTTTTATTCTTGGTCTTTTTTTCGAAAAATGATATCTTTGCTGCCAAATCGCAACAAAATTTTTTTACATTTTTTCCAAAAAAATCATAATTTTATTTTTGT
This sequence comes from Bathynomus jamesi, assembly GCA_023014485.1. NCBI lineage: Eukaryota > Metazoa > Arthropoda > Malacostraca > Isopoda > Cirolanidae > Bathynomus > Bathynomus jamesi. The sequence goes on from JAJOZX010002991.1 coordinate 144,780, forward strand.
TACCCTAAAAAAATGATACATATTTAGAAACTACAGTTAATTTTACATATTTTATCATTTAAGACTTATTACGCTACCACAATTAGCAGCCGAGATATTTACGTTTGAAAATTGTTTTTTTTTTCATTTGGCCAAAATTTGGTCAAGCCATAAAATTTGACCAACTTGACCAATTTTCAAAAAAATTCAGATTTTTGTAATTTGGACCAAAACCAACCCTATCACCAAGTTTCATGAATTTTGGAGATGGTGGAGTGTACATTTGGCACTTTCATTTGTCTATTTGTCCTGGAATTACCCTATGGTCAAAGGTAAATTTTTATTTTACTACTGTTTAAAAAAAATTCAAAAGATAAAATCATTTCTGTTGTTGACCAATTACTATCAATATTATTAACCATAGTTATATGGTATATAAAAAAAATATCTTTCATAGCTACAGTGCCCGCGAAAAGTATCCGATCACTCAAGAAAATACAATATTTTCCCTTGATATTCAGAGACACGTAATTCACTTTCTATTTGTTCTAGCGACATCTGGTAACTTTGAGGTTGCTCGCTGATATGAGAGCTATCCAACGCATTCTCAAATTAGTGTTCTGGTAGCCTTTGTTGCGGTGGCTGTGTCTCAAATTTGTCAGATTTCACTGTTTGTATAAATTTCTTGATTTTTTTTTTTTTTTTACAGAAAGTGGTGTAAATAAAATTTATATATAATGTGTGCTAAAAAACAACTTAAGAGTGATTGTCGAGGTGCTATTGTTGCTTTGCATGCATGTGGGAAATCACAGAGACAGATAGCTAAGGAATTAAACATATCCCAAAGTACCGTTAATTTATGGGTTTCACGGGCTGAGAACAATGGTGGCCTAACCACGCCAGTCCCTAAAAAACGATCTGGCAGACCGAAAAAACAAATTCGCGAACAGACAAACTTATGAAACGTTTAGTATTGAAAAACCCAACAATAACTGCGAAAGAAATAAAATTTAATATGAATAATTTGTTATCTGGTGTTTCTGAACGAACTATCCAGGAGCGGCTCCAAAAAGAACTCGGATTACCATCTCGCCATGCTGCTAAGAAACCGTTCATTAATGAAAAAATGCGTAAAAAACGTGTCGCATTTTGTAAAAAATACATTCATTGGACTGTTGATGACTGGAAGAAGGTTTTATTTAGCGATGAGTCGACATTTTTGACATTCAGAAGTTGTCCAAAAAAGGTTCACCAGCTATTGGCTCAAATAGGATGGACCCTAAATACACCCTAAAGACAATGAAACACCCTCCAAGTATGATGGTTTGGGGTTGTTTCGGTTACTATGGGCGTGGAAACTTATATTTTCTTCCGAAGAACACAACTATGAATGGTGCACGGTATTTAGCAATGCTACAGGATAAACTTCCAATGGCAATGGCAATCCAAAGGACAAAAACATACATGCATGATGGTGCACCATGTCACAGGGCCAAAATAGTGACAAAATGGATTACTGACAATAAATTTGATATTTTGGATTGGCCTGGTAATAGTCCAGATCTCAATCCGATAGAAAATCTGTGGCTAATAATAAAAAATAAGGTTGAATGCCACGACACTGGCTCAGTCGAAAAATTACAAGAGGCCATCAAAAAGGTATGGTGCAAGGAAATATCAGTGGAAGTTTGTCAAAACTTGATTAAATCCATGCCAAAACGTCTAGAACAAGTCATCCAAACCAAAGGACAGATGACAAAATACTAATATAAGGTTAGTATACATTTAAACATTGTTTTTTATGTAAAAAATACAAATTTTAAGGGTGATCGGATACTTTTCGCGGGCACTGTAATGGTATTAAAATGAGAATAATTTTAGTATATGAAGTCATATTTATTTTTCTGAAATATAAATGTAGGCCTAATTATAAAATTAAATTTATTAAATTACAATTTTAAAATAAATTTACTATTTGAATTTTTATGATTAGGGCCTATATTAAAATATTAATGTTATGTAGCCTAATTAGATATTCTAACAGAGAAAAACATCATGAATTACAAAATCATGAACAATGAGATCCATTTTCAATGTATCAGGTCATCCCATAAGTAATGTCATTTTTTATGATAGATTAAGTTTAAACTAGTCCTACTCGGTTTAAGCATAAATTTTCCAAAGGTTATATCTAAGAGGACATCTATCGTGTTTCGCTACATACTTTACAGACCTTGACCAGTGAAGACGTGTGTTTTGCTTTATGTGAACCCCTCATAAACATGGCGGTATCAGAAGAGCATATCAGGCATATAATGCTTTACGAGTTCAAAAAAGGGAATAGTGCCACTGAAGCAACGCGAAACATTCAGGATGTTTATGGCAACGATATTCTGCATGTGAGGAAATGTCAAAGATGGTTTCAAAAGTTTAGGAATGGTGACTGCTGTTTGACAGATACAGCACACTCTGGATACCCTGCTGACTTTGATGATGACCTGCTGTTAGCCGCACTTGAAGAAGACTGTTCAACAACTGTTGAAGAATTGGCCCAGAAACTCAATTCATCCCCATCCACCATCCATCGACATTTGCAACAACTCGGGAAAGTGCCTAAGTTAGGAAAATGGGTGCCACATGAATTGTCGGTTGACAATCTGAGGGTGCGGCTAAACATTAACACAGCTCTTCATTCCTGTGAACTCCAAGATCCATTTTAGCACCATTTAGTGACTGGTGATGAAAAGTGGATACCGTACCAGAATGTTAAGCGCCGTCGACAGTGGGTTTGTGCTGGAGAACCAGTGACACCACAGCCAAAACCAAATCTTCACCCTCAGAAGGTGTTGCTTAGTGTTTGGTGGGATAAAGGTGGTGTAATACACTTGAAACCTTACCACACAACCAATCACCACTCAAGTCTACTGTCAACAACTGGATCGATTGAACACTGCACTAAAAGAAAAGAAACCACCTTTGGTTAATCGGAAAGGAATCGTGTTCCACCATGACAACGCACATCCACATACCACTCGGATCACTTCTGCAAAAATTGAGGAGCTTGAGTGGGAAAAACTTCCACATCCTCCAGACCTTGCGCCTTCAGATTATTATCATCTCTTCAGGAGTCTGCAAAACTATCTTGACGAGAAACGGTATACTTCTTTAGATGACCTGCACACCAGTCTTTGTACGTTTATTGCCTCAAAACCACCTGAATTTTATAAACATGGCATTGAAAAGCTTGTAGGACGTTGGCAGAGTGTCACTGATTCCGATGGAAAATATATACTAGATTAAAAAGTTTCAGTCGAGTTTTTCTTTGTCCTTCAAATTCCGATCTAAAAAATGACATTACTTATGGGATGACCTGATAAAATGGCTAATTAGTTCCAAAATGTGTAAAATATCCTTAAAATGCCAAAAAAGTTTTATTAATACATATTATCAAACAATGATTCATATCAAACACTAATAAAAACCAATAACGTTACTGTAATATTACAAAAACAATGATATTTTACGTAAATAAAACTTTATACTGTAGCTATGTAATATAAAGCAATATTATTACATAAACAATTATGTAAAGCAATAATATTTTATGAACAACTAAATAACACACTAAATATAGTACACTGGCGTTGAAGAGCACAAAATGACACAACCTCACTCACTGAAAGACAGCATGACTGAGCCTGCATCAACCTGCGTGGGCAGCATTGCAGATGCCACATGATAATCACAAATTTGCGGAGCCAGTCACAAATTTACCAAAACATAATAGTAAAATGGGTCGTCACAAATTTGCGAACAGTGAGCCTCACAAACAATGAGGGCCCACTGTATATAGATTAGATAACTAACTAAATAACCTTTTCTTTTCTTCAGGTACCCAAATGGCAAAAATAACAACTGTTCATTGCTTCCTTCATCTACTACATCTTGTGGTGAAAGATTAAATTTTCAGTCAGTGTTCAATCATTGACATTTGTGGAAAAGCTTGTCACATCAGTACACACTCCAATCACTCAAGTTTGGGTCACAATGAGCTAAAAAATCTGCAGTCTGATCAAGGCATTAAACAACCACTGTTTCCAGTCAAAGATGTTATCACCTGTTGGAACAGCACCTACTTAATGTTTGAACATTTATTTACTTTGAAATGACCAATTCAAATTTACACAGCCAATCATGATCTTCCTATCCTAAGTGTGAATGAATGAAACCTTCTTAAGAAAATGCTACATGTGCTGCAACCATTCTATGAGATTACAAAATCTGTGAGCTCTGAGCTTTGCTCTCTAGGTGATGTTATTCCTCATGTATATAATTGCTCTGGATCATTTTCTGTCCAAGCAAAGTAGCAATGCTGGAATTAAAACTACAAAAATAGAACTGCATACTGCCCTACACAAGTGTCTTCTTTCTAGCTCAGGTGGTCTCAATGTGTTGAATGAGAAATTTTACATAATAAGTAGCTACAGTTCTGGATCCACAATACAGCCTGAAGTATATGAAAGACCAAAAAAATGAGGTTAAAGCTTTTATTTTAGAAAAAATTCAGAATTTTTTACCAACAGAAAATGCAAATGAACATGAAAGTTTATCTAGTGAAGGTGATATGACAGTTTGAAGGAACTAGTAACGTCTGGAATACAAAAATTTAAAGAACAAAATTAAAAAAATACTAGTAGCTACAGAATTTGTCAAGTCTTAAAGGAAGAAATCCACAGAGATTTTCTTCAGCTGTTATGAAGATGAAGTGGAGGCTCCAGAGATCCTTGGCTATTGATAAGTTTCAGATTAAAAGATGAAGTGGACCAAACATAACAGACCTAATAAATGAAATGGAAAACTATATGAGCACCCCCTTCCATTGATAGAGAAATGAACCCATTACAGTTCTGGAAAGATAAAACAGTGTATACCCAAACATTTCTAAATCAGCACATTGATATCTTTCTTGTCCTGCTTCATCAATTTATTCAGAAAGGCTTTTTTCCAAAGCTGGAAATATATTTGAAGAGGAGAACACAGCTACTCCCACGGGCTGGTGAAAAACTATTATTTCTTCATCACAACCTCCCTTGATTTAACATTGAATAGTTTTTGTAAATTAACATTTAAGTTGATGTTTAAGTTACATAATCAATAAAGTCAAGATGTATTCTTTTTGGTTTGATGTGGAAACTATAGTCTGTTTCAAAATATATATATATATTAGTGATGGGATGATGCATCGCAATCACAATACAATCGCACATTTTTTACAATCGCAATTGCATTTAATGAGTGCGATTGTTGCAATTGTGAACAAAAGATTTAAATCTCTACAAAAGTTGCTATGAAAGCTGCTCTTTCATGCATAGGTACTTAAAGGAAAGTTTAGCTAACAACAATACGGAATAATAAATAAATAATAAATAAGTAAAAAACAGAAATGAAAATGGGTTGCGAATTAGTTGAAAACAGAATAAAAAATTGGTTTAATAATAACAATAAGTACACCTCTTTATTTGCTCTATGTAAAATTGGAATGTTAAAAAATCAAGCTAACCCTATGGGCCTATATTCTTTTTCAGAATACGCATTATTGGAAGAAACCAGCTATGGTAAATATGACGTCAGAGTTGAAACGCGAGTGGGCATTGTTTGAGCCTGTCTGTTTTACTGGCCTCAAGTAGTGACGACGAGAGCGAGTCAGAAATAAGCAAGACGTCTAAGGATATCATCGAGTGCTACCACAAAGAAAAGAGGATTGGGCAAGGAGATAATTCTCTGTTGTGGTGGAATGCCAATCAATCAAAATATCACCACCTTAGCATGTTAGCGAGATCCTATCTCTCTTGTCCTCCAACAAGTGTTCCAAGTGAACATTTATTCAGTGGAGCAGCAACCATCTACGATGAAAAATGGAATCGCTTACATGGTGAGACGGCGGAGAAACTGCTGTTTTTAAAATATTGTCTACCATGTATACAGTTCAAATATTAAAAAAATAATAAGAAAACAGTAAAATCACTTTCTAAAAGGGAGGAGGTTTGGGGAAAGTGGTTGGTGGGGTGCATAACGAGTTGGGTCCTCGTTCCCACATCCTGGAAATGCACATGATGATCATGTGTGGCTGAAATGCGTTTAAGTATATTGTCTCTCATTTCTTAGTTGATAAAGTAATGAAGGATTCAGTACCAGTATCAAAAAAATCACGGATGGAGTTGGTGAAGCCATTGGTTGAAACTGGACTTTCCTCAGACTGAAGCAGGAGCTACATCAATACTTAACTCCCTGACTGAGGTAGGTAACGCGTTTAGGTATATTTAAAGCATAAATGAGTGTTATGTGAGGCTAAAGCTAAAACATCGCAATCGCGCGCTTTTCAAATTCTGACAATCGCAACAGCGATTGTATGAAATATGACAAAAAGAAAAATGATTCCAAGGCCTTTCGTGTATTCAGAAGTACACCTCATCAGGGTGTACTTCTGAATACATGAAAGGCCTTGGAATCATTTTTCTTGTGGGTTTCCATCATTATTCATTTCGTGTGTTTAATTGTGAAATTCATCCTATATATACAGTATATGAAATATTAAGGTCTGAAAAATGAATTAATTTGTAATAAATTCATAAAGAAATGTCTTTTATTATAGGCCTAAACATATTTCAAATTCATAAGTTCCAGCCAGTTATTTTTAAAGAGTTCTGGCTGGAACTGGAACTGCAAAAAAATTGAGTTCTGGTTGGAAGTAACCAGCCAGAACCAAGTTCCAGTGCATCCCTAAATACTAGTATATTTACCTGTTCATTAATAAATACTAGTATATTTACCTGTTCTATTAATAAATAGTAGTATATTTACCTGTTCTATTAATAAATACTAGTATATTTACCTGTTCATTAACAAATCCAAGACCAAGTTGTCCATGATTATTTGCTCCCCAAGCATATAAAGCAGTCATTTTGAAAGACAATGTTGCATTTTTTCATTCAATTAAAGAAGTTGTATACTGAGTTCAGATAAGAACTATGGATACTTAACAATATGATTCAAGAAGTTATTAATTTCCTGCAAAATATTTATATTTAAGTTAGCACATATCCTATGTACAGTAGTATTAAATTCATTTAGAAATGAAGTAACTATAACCTTTTTTGATCCACTAGTGAAATTTGCAGTGATCAATATTACCATAAAATCTGGAAATACTGTTTTATAATTTATATTACCAGTATATCATCAAACCTTGTACAGTATAGGGTACTTAACAGACTAGGCCTAATCAATTCAGAGGATAACTTATACAGGATATACAGTGATCCCCTGACCTGCACAAGGGTTCCATTCCTGATAAAGCTCATGCAGCATGAAATCATGCAGGTTAGAACTCTTCCCCCCATAAAATAAATGGGGTTAGGGAGATAAGTTTAAAAATTCATGTATAAAGTAATTTTTACATGAATAAAAGCTTTTAAATCATTGTGTACAATAAATGCATAATAATAATATTGCATGTAAAATAATATATAAGTATAAATACAGTGATCCCCCAACCTGCATGAGGGTTTCATTCCTGAAAAAGCTCGCAAAATTGTGCAGGTTGGAACTACCTCCCTATAATGTAAGTGGGGTGAGGGGGATAAAAGTTTAAAAAATCATGTATAAAGTAATTTTTACCTGAAAAAAGTTTTTAAATCATTGTACAATAAATGTATAATAATAATATTGTATGTAAAATAATATATAACAAGTATAAGTAATAAAAACTTTAAAAAAAACATTTTAAAAACATCGCTATAAAAATAATGTAATAATCCAGGAGCAAGACAACTCGATATAAATTAGCCAGTTGTACAAGAGATGTGCTACTGGGCATGTTGCTGCCAGCTTCAAATGCTAAAGTATCATATAATCTACACATAAGTATTGTATTGTACATGTAAGTATTGTACATATTGTACTGCATACTAGGGATGTACCAATATATCCGTGTCAGTGATATTGGTAGATTTTTATCTGTATCAGCCGATATTTCAAAAGTACATTTTTCCAAAATTATGAATAAAAGACTATTTAGAGGATGAAGTCTTCAATATTTTAGTGTTTTATCACTTCACATATATATAAAATATACATATAAAATTATATATATTTATATTATATATATATACTAATATATATAATATATATATATAATATATATATATTATATATATATATTATATATATATATTATATATATTATTATATATAAAAATTATGCTATTAATACACACATCTTTATATAGGTCAGGATATTGCTGTGGTGGCTGCGTAGGCCGTAGTCCTCAAGTATCTGTTTTGTCGAACCACCCAGCACCTTTTCACGTTTCTGGGTTCATGATAGTCAAGAGACTGGGCAAAGATGTAATCTCCTCTGGTATCTAGGAATGTCTCTTGTCAGTGGTTTATTTCCAGGAGATTATTCAGGTCCAACTCGCACGTTAACTGTAAAGGACTTCCCCCAGTTCAGGTGTCTAAATCTGACTCTCCAATGAGTAGAACCAACCACTCAGAGTCCAAGAAAGGGCTGGAATTCAAAGGTAGACCTAATAGAAGTAAACTACTCTGTTTTTCTCTTTATTATATCTGAAATAAACAATTATTCAGCGTGAAAGTAATAAACATAACAAAAAGACTGGCAATGAATCACAATTAACAAAACCTCTGGAAAACCAATAACACTTAGTGAGATTTGGCAGAAAGGATAGAAAGCAAGTGGGAGACAAGTACCAGAAATGACTTGCACAGAATGTTAACCCTTGTCCCAGCCTAGCTACCCTCCAAACTTGACCCCCCCTTTATGACCCGAGTTCCAACTCCTTTATTGGCTGGCTAGTTAGTAGGGTTAGGGTCACAGGCCTGATTTCAGGGCAGATCCAGTGGCCAACAGTGGTTGACACAAACTGCGCAGCTCCCACGGGATGGGATCCACAATCCAAGCCTGATGAATCTGGACCACATGAGCTGAATCCCAACTGGTTGCCTAGACAACACAAGATTATTAGTTACTTGCACCAGGCACCATTAATCACAATAACAACATAACAGGCAATTAATCAACAAACATCAACTGGAATCATGACTTCATAATTGATCACTGGAAAACATAATTTACTCATGAAATCAAAGCACACAAATAATAAATAACCAACATAAAAAATAATAACTATAAACATTGACAATTATGGCAAATCTATCTCACATGAGTTAATCAACCTATAATCAGTGCCAAACAAGCATGGGCAAAAACCTAACTCTGGAATAATTTGACTAGTGACCTATAATAATGATAATCGGTTCTCTAGCTAGTTACATGATGGGATCATAGATGACTGGATTTGGCTAAAGGAAACTCCAGGGCTTCCACATGCACTGCAAACCAGGCAATAAGTAAAGGTCTGATGTCTGGTTCTAACCTGGCTGGATTTATTACACCTATCTATACTCAGTCACAGTTTCAACAACCTATATATATATGTCTACTTTTAATAATAATAATGATGGTGAAATACAAATGACACCACCACAATAACTAGGAATAAGGATTATGAACAAGTCTTTATTCCTATTGTACACTGGCCAAGGATTACTAACTAGACTCCTCTGGGGAGAGAAAAACTTGTGAGAAAAACCAGATAGGACTTGAAAATTGGGGGGGGGGGGGGGGGGGGGGGGGGGGACTTCACAACCCCCACAGTATTAAAAACCTGTCTAATATAGATAATTACATTGCTTATTATACTGTAAGAGATGGTCAGATTGGTGGGGGTATCTCTCTGTGTATGTGCATCAAATTTACGACTCTAATGAAGTATTTTCTGAATGTAATAGTGACAATGAAAACTTGATTGTTAATATAAAAGACAAAAGTAATGTATATTCTGTCCATGCAATATATAGACCACCTAATACTAATATCAATAGCTTTTTAATTCACTTAGATAACATGTTATGCAACTTTCTTAAATCGAATGCCATAGTTGCGGGTGACTTCAACATCAATTTGCAATCTGAACTAATCTCTCATAAATTTTTAAACAATGAATTCTTTCTATCTTAGTCATTCTATTACCAAACCCACTCGAGTCTGCAACTATGGCAATCAAATAACAATCTACGATTGATAATATATTTGTAAATAGCAATGTCCTCGTAAATTCTGGAATTATAACCACAAACATCAGTGATCATTTTCCTACTTACGCTATATTCAATAACATTGTTCAGGTTGTGGACAAAACAACTATTGATTACAGAATATTCTCAGAGGTTAACAAAAGAAAATTTATTGGGGCTGTAGAAAATACTTCATTTGACTGTATTTGACTGTGGCGAACCTATAAATGACCCAGATCATATGTTTCAGTTCTTCTATGACACCTTATTCCATATTTTTAATATTTGCTTTCCTTTAAGGAGAAAAACAGTTTCGCCCAAAAGTGTCGCAAATCCATGGATCACTCCAGGAATTATCACTTCAATAAAGAACAGAGATAAATTATTCAAATTGCAATTACAGAGCAAAATTCCTAAAATACAATGTACTCAATACAGAAACAAATTAACTAAAATAATCAAAACTGTAAAATGTAACTATTATAACAATCAATTTTCCAAACATAAAGGAGACATGAAAAACACTTGGACAACCATAAACAATCTTCTCAGAAAATAAATTAAGAAAAATTCAATAGAGAAATTAAACACTGATAATAAAGAAATTACTGATGATACTGCTATTGCAGACTCTTTAAATACACAGTTTACTTCAATGGTGGATAAGTTTCACTCACAATTAATAAATAATGATCACTCACCTAGAATATATGCCACCCAGCCCACTAAATTCATTTTCTTTTGTTCCTACTACCCAGGGTTTCGGAGCCGGTAAAAAAAACTTCTGGCTCCGACTCTGGCTCCAGAGCAGAAATTTTTTACAGTCTGGCTCCGGCTCTTTTATAGTAAATTCTGTTAATTATAAAATAAATATCTAGATTTATATAACTAATTGTCCAATTTAAAATATTGCACAAAAATATTTTATTATTAAATCACTTTAATACTCAAAATTTAAATTTCTTATGATTTTAAATTAGGCAAATATAATGATAGAATGAAGTTATTTAAATAACTAAAGGAAAATGATGAAAACTAAATGATATTAAATATTTATTAACAATGGTAGCTTATATAAATTAGAGAAACTTGCCTCCTAATTAGTTCAAAGTTCAAACTTAAGAATTCTATATGGAAAATAGTAACAATCAAACTTTCTGAGATAATATATGCATCTTTTTTTAAGTGTTGAAACTTGAAAGCTTCATGAAAGCCAACTTGGCTTGAAAAAGAGCTGAATATTTCAAAAAATTCAGTTTTTAAATTTTTAATAGGTTATATTATTTACTTAAAAAGAGATTTTCTTTTAGTAAAAAGTTTTGTAATTTAATTAACAAAAGCAGTTCAACTAAAAGTCAAAAGTTCAAACTACTAATACATATTATAAAAGAAAATTTACAAAATCATTTACCCTACGCTTATAAAATCAATACTACTCCTTGGATTAACAAATGAAAACTAATGCAAAATTTTTTTTATTCTAGCTAAGGTATAATCAAACTAATTTTAAACATAAAATCAAGATATTCTTCTTGTAAATCTGTTTCCTTAAAATAATTGAAAATGAAAATTAGTAAGTTTATTTATAATTTTTTTTTTTAAAACAAGATGGCCTCAATTATATTTTTTTAAGTGTAACCTTAAATCAGACTTTATCTTTAAAGTTCAAACTACATATTAAAAAATTAAAAAGTTTGCAAATTCAATGATACATTTACAGTATCATAAATCATAATACTCCTTGTATTAAAAAATGAAAGCAAAATAATAACTTTTGCAGAAATTTTTACTAATGTAGCTAAGGTAGGAAACTAATTTTAAACATAAATCAAGATATTCTCCTTGTAAATCTGTTTCCATAAAAAAAATTATGAATTAAAATTATTTATCTAAGTTTACTTATAAACATTTGTTCTTAAAAATAACATAGCCTCAACAATATCTTCTTTCATACGTGCCCTTAAATCAGATTTTAAAATTTCAGTGCTGAAAATAGCCATTCAACACTGACTTGTGTTGAAGGCATAGCTACTAGAAGATTTGCAACATCTCTTATAACTTTAGGATACCTTTCTATTACTGTTCAAAAGACAGTTTTGACGAATGGTCAAATTTTTCAATCTCAGGAAAAGATTCCTCAACTTGCAATTTGAGGGTACACATTGGACTGAGAGGTGGTATTAGTTCACTTTCTAAACGAGGACATTTTGATTTCTTACCATGTTGAATATCAATAATTTTTTCAAAATCAAACTCGCTGACATCAGAAGTGGTGGAAGATGATGATGAATTTGATGATGATGCAATAATCTCAGTTCCACATTCCTCTCTTAATAGAGAGACTTTATTTGAAAGGTCTAGGTTACTTTTCATTCTGATTGCTATATTGCATAGGGCATCCTTGGCTTTAACTACCTGTTCAGATGTTAATAAGCATCTATATCTAGGATCTATATAAACAGCAGCAAGCAATACTTCATTATCAAGTAAAATATTTCTCTCCTTTCCATGGAACTTTTAATGTCATCAGCTATGGTGCCTTCTATCTTGGAAAGAAAATACATCAAAGATTTCCACTCTTTCAAAAATTGACCGGGAGTCAAATCTTCACTTTGAATTTTTTTTGTTACTATATATGGCTGGTACAGTACTCTTTCCAATCTTCTTGCTTGTTTCCACATTATTTCTGAAAGATTCACATTTGAATTTGCCATGTCCAAGAGTACAGGTTTTAATTCTAATAAGCGCTCTATCATTAAATAAGTGCTGCCCCATCGAGTAGGTTGATCTAAAATAGCAACCTTGCCTGCACGTCTTTTAATTATTTCTTCCACTTTTGGGTTTCTTGCTGCTACTACAACCTGTCTCAACTTACCTATGAGAGAGGTAGCATGTTTCTCTCTCAATCCATCGCAAATAGCAAGTTGCAAGGTATGTGCACCACAACGCATGTGGTTGATTCTGGAGAAGTGTGAAATTTCAGATACAATACTGTCAATTTCTTCTACACAAGATGCCACTTCCTGAGTGTCTGTTGAATCATCATCATGTTCACCAAATGTTTGTATATCATCTTCTGAAGTTGCCTCTTGATTATCATTCAACTTCTCAACAGTTTTAATCATATTTGATACATTATCACTGACAATGCAGAGCACAAATTCTTTCGGTATGCCGTACTCTTCCAGAGTTCTCATAATTAGATCATGCAGGGGTCAAAACACTGGGAGTCAAAACAGCAGACCCTCTCTCACAAGTGTATAAAGAAGTTGACATAACAGACATTTACTTATGGACAGACAGTCAAATTTGTCTAACATGGGTGACCAATACAGAATACAACAACTTGCAAAAACATATGTGTGAAGAACAGACTAACAGAAATCAAAACTGCAAACACATCCCTTGGTTATCAAATTTAGGTACATACAAACAAAACAGAATCCTGCAGACTTTTTGACAAGAGGGCTCTCTTACAAACTGTTGAAAGCAAACAAAATTTGGTATGAAGGGCCTGAATGGCTAACATGGAAGGATCTTTGGCCAGCCAAAGTAGTTAACCTCACACTCAACTCTACAACAACTATAAACATTATTCAGACCTCAACAAACTCTTGAGAATTACAGTCTATTGCTGCAAGTTTGTCAATAGCTACTGTGAAAAAACTATAGGGGGCTCTGGGTTGATTGCCTGATACCTTCATCTGTTGGAAATTTCCAGCAGATTTCAGTGGAGAGTTAATGACAAAAGCCCTATATTTTTTCATTAGAGAGTTATGTATATGTAGGTCTTCAAAGGACCTCTTTGTTTATTTGCCTTTGGTATTTGCACTGCCTAATGATAAAGAAAGGAATTGCCTTACCTTATTATTTTGTTGGGCCTCACTTCTGTTTTGATGTAGGGCCATGGTACGATAGAGCTACACAATGAGTTGATTCGATGTAACTAATATAGGCAGTCACTATTTAAACACCTGAAGGAACAGGCCTATCCTTCTTATAGTTATTAAGTTTTATATCAAGAGGAATTCACTCAGAACTTATAGGAAGACAAAGCACATCTTCCTTGCTTAAAGCATTGCTGTAACATAAGCAGCTCTGAGTCAGCCACTATAATATAATCTTTGTATTTTTATTATTTGCTGATATAGCAAAGGTCGTTGACTCTTTTCTCGATGTAATTTTCATGAGTTGGCAGTGGAAAAGTTTGAACACGAGATCATAAATTTTGTTTTCTTGTTGTCATGCAGGCCTGATGCCTACATACGGGTTCTATGTACATATGGCAATCATTTCATTCCCAATAGGCTATGTCGCCAATCCTGAGGCAATTTTGTAGATATTTAATTCAATTAATTAATAATTTATATTTAATTAAGAAATAAAGGTACCACATACGATACCATGTTGTTAGCGTGTATAGTTTTTCCATAGCTACCTTCTCAAACACTGTCCTCAGAAGGCCTTTTCTAACTTAACAGAAACTGCAACAAAACACTGGCTCAAACAGATACAAGCTTCAGAATTTGACAAGGAGTTGAAGTATCTTAGGTCCGGTAACACATTAAACAAAGGAATTCCTTCACTCGTCATGGATCTAAATCTGTACCTGGATACAGAGGGTCTGATAAGGTGTAAAGGAAGGCTTAACAAGTCAACTTTGACTTACAACTCTAAGTACGTAATTCTTCTTCCGAGGAGGAATCACTTCACAAATCTCATCATCAGGGATACCCACAACAAAATACACCATATGGGGGTCCCACAAACCCTGATGGAGCTGAGAAAAACTTACTGGCTACCAAAGGGTAGAACTGAAACAAAGAAAATTTTAAACACATGCATTCCTTGTAAACGTATCCATTCACGACCCTTTAAGACCCCAATCCCTCCAGACCTACCTGTGGAACGAGTAACATTTACTCAGCCATTTGAAACCATGGGTACTGACTATACTGGAGGGGTGAATGTGAATTTTGGAGATAAAATGGATTCAAAGGAATACAAAGTGTACATTGTACTCTTCACCTGTGCTGCCACATGTGCCATATGTCTAGACATAGTAGATGATCTGACAGCAGAAGCTTTTATTGCTGCTTTCAGACGATTTTGTGCACATAATTCTGTACCCAAAACTATATGGTCAGACAATGCCACATACTTCAAATCTGGTGAAAGAATTATTCATCAGATTTGTGACAGTGAAACAGTACAAACTCATTTAATCAAACACAATATAACCTGGAAGTACATTCCTATTAATACATCATGGTATGGTTCCATTTGGGAAAGAAACATACATACTGTAAAGAACTGCCTTAAAAAGACTATTGGGACCAAACATCTACAACTTTTTGAACTCATGACTATTCTGTCAGAAATTGAAAATGTTATCAACAACAGACCATTAACTTATGTGGGAGATGGTATTAATGAGCCAGAACCTCTCATACCAAACCACCTAATTAAGGGAGAAACAGTAAACATGTTACCAGAATACGAACATAACAGTACAGAGGATCCAGATTGGGTAATAGGACACAAAGAACTCAACACAAACTACCAACATTTGACACAAATCAAAACTCAGTTTATAACAAAATGGAGAGAATACTTAGCAAGTCTTAGAGAAAGACAAACAATTAACAAAACAAAATTGGAATGATTCAGTCAAAATTGGGGACATTGTATTGATACATGACAAGACTCCAAGACAACATTGGTCAATGGGAAAAGTCTTAGAACTCAAAACTGGTGAAGACTAAATTACCAGAGTTGTAAAACTGGAAACAGCAACTGGTGAAACCACCAGAGATATCACATTACTATATCCTTTGGAGTGTGGGGCTAAGTTAGAACCATTACCCCAAAGGATGGATCAGGATACTAATTTAGGCCGGGTTGAAACTATAATTTTTGTTTGATTTTAATTTATCAGAGTGACTAACAGTTGGCTTTTGATACAAAAATAAGATTCCTGAAAAAAATAATTGGTGGCCACCAACGTGTGTCCAGCCACCCCCGTTTTTGTAAAAACATCTAATGCCACACTAGCAAAATCAGGAAAATGGCAATATCTCTTCTTCTGAATATGCTAGAGAGATGGTTTGCATACCAAAAGATGCAGAATTTGATTTAGAACAAATTAGTAAGTGTGGTATTTTTTCATAAAACCTTTAGTTTTTGAGTTATTTTAGAAAAACTAATTTTTGGGGCCCATAGACCCCCTTTCAACTGAATGTCAACACAATCAGAGGTGGGGAGTCGGAGTCGGGAGTCGGTAAAAACGACCAACTCGACTCTTTGATTCAATTTCTATATGCCAACAATTTACCAGAATACTACTCTGCCCTAAATAAATATCTTCCTGAACTAATTCTAGATTCACATTTCCACATTTGATTTATTGTTCTGGTAAATTTTAGCAAATGAATTTCATATTTCTATTTTAGGATACTAGGTACCATATAAAAATTAGCAATATATTAATTATTAATTTAATTAGCCCCTATTAGTAATGAGTCATGGGCCTAGTAGAAAATCAGCAGTCTTTCAATATTTTAAGCTAAATGAGGATGAAAGTATTTTTATTTGTCAAGTAGAAAAGGATGGTAAAGTGTAATGCAAAAATTAGTACTTACACTGGGAAACATGCTAATGCTCCAACTAGAGCCTCAAACTTGAAATGCCATCTACTAAACAAACATCCCAATATTTATAAGGTTATAGATCAGCATGATAAGGAAAGAGTCGGGAGTCAGAGTCAGTTTTTAAAAATACCGACTCAGGAGTCAGTTGTTTTTGGCTGACTCCCCATCCCTGAACACAATAAAACATTCTCAATCTGCAAATTAACATGTATTAGTGGTTTTCAATCAGCAATCAAAATCAATCAAAATCAGCCATTTTAAATTCATTGACAATGCTTTTTGACATTCCAAAATGCCAAAGATTAAATTATACAATTAACAAATTGTCATTTTGTCATATTTTAGCATGATAAATAATAATCTAGAACTTAAAATATTTTTTAGACACAAAATCTTTCATTAATTTACGTGATCTAATTTTGTTTCTAATAAGACCATCTCTACACTCATGACCTACAACAGCCAAGGATGCTTCAGTGACAAGCTTGATGTGCCTTTCAACATTCTGACTGTGGCACTCGTGATCCAGTTTCAATGCAGTATTAATGATATCACGCAGTTCATCATTACTGAATTCTTTTAATACAGGTGGAACAGTTTCCCATTGGGACATAGCAGACAGCTTGTGGTATGCAGAAGCTTTGAAATTGATGATTGGCTTTCTAAAGACCCTAACATTCTCATCTATAGCAGGATATTCATCAGTACCACCTTCATGATCCTCTTCATTCTCATCATCACTTTCAATTATTCCACCTGCAAAATCATTGCTACTACCAGATTCATCATCAAAATCCTCTATAACTCCCCTCAGACACAGAACTTTATTGACAGCACACCTCCTCACCTCTTCATCAGCCAGCATTCCAACTAAAATATTTTCACCATGAGCAAAATAGCTGTTATTGTTTAATACGTCATAACAAATTTCTCTAATTTTCCTGTCAGGGAATTTATTTACTCTTTGGATCATATTGAATAGGTTTCTTGACCCATCACTTAGCCTCTTATTAGCCTTGATATTGAACCAACTGTGAAAGTATACTTTGATGATGAATTCTACTATGATTTTGAGGTTCTTACTGGGTCTTTTTTGTGAAACATAAAAGCGAAGAATTCTACAGGCTAAGGTGAGCCATCAAGAGTGATTTAGCAGGCCAACTTCTAGGAGTGTAAGGTCTTCATCCACTTCACCAGTAATAATTGCCCAGCAGATGCAGTATCCATAGTATTGGTCTGTTGATAAATTATTGACCACCTCATTTGGTAGAAGCACAAATGCAGGATAAGGTATAGATTTGAAGTCCACAACATTCCATTCTGACACATCCCCATTGAGCTGAGAACCAATAGGGCCAGAAAATTTGTCTGGACTTTTTGTTGTCCCATCTAAAGTTATGAAGATGTGTCTAAGTGGCAATTCATTTAAATGCAGAAGACAAATATCCCACTGAAGAGGTTGCCCTAAAAACATTTCCAAATATCTGATTGACCCATGCATATGTCCTGTGTTAGTATTTGTCCCATCTGCTTTAACTAAGTTTAATTTGGCCTCAAGTTCTGTCCCTTTAATGATCTTATAAATGCCATGAGCAATGTCAATGCCTTTGCCACTCTCCGGGGTAAAATGGTCAAGGTAGAAATCATCTGAAAATAAATGTAATTAATTTTACAATTAAATAAAAATGAAAAAGGAAGGAATAAAGTTAACTGGACAGTTGTCACTTAAAAAGAAAAAATTTTAAGTAATTGAAATATTACTTTATAGTACAGTAATATAACAGCATAACGCCTATAACTGTATGACAATCATTTCCATTTACCTGGCTCTCCAGTAATGACAATGTTCCTCTAGGATTGTGGATGTATAATACTTTTCATTTACTTTGTTAACAGCAAGTGTAGCATCCTTTCTACCGTCAAAGCCAATGCCAGTCACTTTTTCAAATATCACTTCTTCTTCCTTTCAGCTCTCAATTTAGCTCTCTCCCTTCTCAACTTGTTTCTGAAAAGTATTTCAAAAATATTGGCCATGCATTACTGCATTAGCATTATACAAAATACAAATGTCAGTGTCCTGTTTGAAACTAATTAATATAAATACAAAATAGAAATTTTGATGCTAATTAAAAATAATAGTAAATCTGGTGATTTAGAACTTATAGCAGAAGCTAAGAAATGTAATATCTAGAGTGATTAAAAACATACTTATCAATAACATTTTGTATGTTATCTGGGTGATTACTCCAAAGTCCACCAATGTAGCAGAACCAATAGCCGCTCCTGCTCTATCACTTACTTGATATCTGTTAGGATATTTAAAGTAGATTTACATATCTATTGTCAATGAATAATTTATTGGTAATCTTAATCTCTTAGTCACAATGATTTCACTTTAAGCTGTATTAAAAGATTTATCTTTCAGTACTATACCTGTCACATGCTTCAGCTAATGAGCATAATCTAGTTCTGTTCTGTAATGTTGAGACTTTGGAACATAGTCTGCATCAAATGAATAATTACAACTGTCGCTATCTGTCAACTCAGGAATGTCCATAGGTTCAGGAGGATGAGGAGGAACTGATTCTTTTGCTTTTTGAGATTGAATAACCCGTGATTTGAATTTTAAGTCTGTGGCTGTTTCTGGGACTTCTTTCAGGGTACAGTAACCATGCCTAGTTATTTTCTGGTCCTACAAAGTGATTATATTTCATTACACTATAATGTATCTTTATCTATGGGTCTCTATATGTAAATTGAAATTCTTACAAAAATGAGAAAATACTAAAATATTACTTATCATTAACATCATTAATAGTGTATTATTGATATTACTAACTTATTAAATGCACTTTAAAAATTGTAGCAAATTATTAATAATTGATAATTAATTAATATTAATTAATAATTTACAACTTGAAATTCAATCAACAGACCTACCTCATAAAACTGGTAATCAGATTCAGTCATTTTTAGTAAGTGCTTTTTCTCTGTATCTGCCAACAGTTTGTGATCATGTTGATATATGTCAAATAAAACGTTTACAGTTTTCAGAAAATCATTCAGATCTTGATGATATTTAGGTCCCCTTTTCTTTTTGTCATACTTTACTTCAGAAGACGGTTGAATTCCTTTATTTGGGTTTTCAGTCGGCTCTGTATGGCATTTACTGATATTGGATAAACATTATATGTGACTAGTGATGTTAAAAAACCAGGTTTTTTTTGTGTCCATCATGTTTTTTTTTTTGTTTTTTTTAGTTTTTTTTTATTTTTTTGTTTTTTTTTAATAATTAATATAGATATTGCCAATTTAATTATAAGGTATGCTTTTGCAATGATATATATTATAAAAATAAATAAATAAATAATAAAATAGGCCATATGGTACCAGTATAGAATGTCCTTTTCAGCCTATTTACAGAAAAAACTGGCCTCTTTCTTGCACTGAAAGTCTTGTATCGTGAGATCCATTAAACTTGCGAGAACACTGGCTGGGAGCAGAGTGCCCATTGTCCAACCTTTCCAGGACTCTCCCATCCATGCCTTGGATTTTGAATCTCCCACTTAATTAACTATCCTTTAGACCCACGATGACATATTTTCCCCCCGAGACCATCCATATATATATACATACACATACACCCATATACATATATACCAATATATACATAAATACTTATATACACATATTTATATCTATTGTATACCCCATACACACGCATACATCCAGAATTCCAGATACATACGCATGCATACTCACATATATACCTGCACAAACTCATACACCTCTATTTCGCCCTTTCATTACCTCCGAGATCATTTAGCACATACAGTAATATCCATACAGCCAAAAGAAACCGATTAAGGACAGACAGAGCAGCAAAGCTAGTATTTATATCCCAAAATGCAAAATTCCAAGAAAGTGAAGTAAAACATGGTGCTACATTGGCTTCATCAACATCCAAATCTGCAATAAATACCAGTACCTGTGATATTGAAACTATTTGCTTTAATCAATCTAGTGATAATGATTCTTCAATGGAAATAGAATCAGATAATGAAAGTTAAACAGCATTAGGTTAACACAAAGGTTAAAGAGAGATGAATATTTTTATTTTTCCATTTGGAATATATATATATATATATATATATATATATATAATATATATATATGGTGGGCCATAAGTTTCCATACATAGGAAAAATAAACATTTTGTTATGGACAACCATTTTTATTTATATAATATGCTCTACATGGTTGTCATTGTTTTGAAAACACATTTCAATACATGTTCCCCACTGTTGATGAACACGCATTAGCACAGTTGACGTTATGCTTGTAATGGCGTTGGTGATACGTTCCTTTAGATGATTTGTCTCGTATCTTTTCCTGATACACCATGGCCTTCAAGTGCCCCCAAAGATAGAAATCAAGGGGGGGTGAGATCTGGGGATCTGGGAGGCCACTCCACAGGACCACGCCGACCAATCCAAGCATCCGGAAACTGCTGATCCAAATACCGACGCACGTGAAGACCATAATGAGGTGGAGCTCCATCTTGCTGGAAGTAAACTGGGAAGTTACCTTCCTCGTTTAGCAGGGATGGGAAAATCTCTTCTTGCAACATGTTAAGATACCTTTCGGCATTAAGATTTCCACTGACAAAAATTGGTCCAATAATTCTGTCACCCCATATCCCGGCCCACACCATCACTTTACCAGCACCTTGCATCTTCGTCAGACTCAGCCAGTTAGGGTTAGCATTACTCCAATAACGTATGTTTTGCCGATTAACCTCTCCATTGACGTAAAATTTGCTTCATCAGTAACCAAGATCTTACGTCAAACGCATATTCTTAGGGTATCTGAAACATAAAAACAAACGTTTAATTTTTCCTATGTATGGAAACTTACGGCCCACCCTGTATATAATATATATATATATATATATATATATATAATTATATATATATATACACTGGTATTCTTGCCAATCACAATATATATATTGTTTTATACCAGTATTATGTATTTTTATTATGTATATTATACCAGTACCTGTGATATTGAAACTAGCATATATGCTCTACCCAATCTAGTGATGATCTTCCATGGAAATGAAGGTTAAACAACATTAGGTTAACAAAAAGGTTCAATAAAAGGTGAATATTTTTTTTTTCTATCTGGAATATATATACTGGTACTCTTGCCAATCACAATTATGTATATTGTTTGAAACGAGGAAGAATGTTTCATGTTCTAGTTAAAAAATATATATACATATAAAAAATGAGGGTTTGTTTTTCCTTTCTATTATATACTTTTTGTGTGATTCAGTTTTTCTAAAAGATGACTATATATACTAGGTATAACCATATAAGCATGGTAGTATAGTAAATTATAGGTAATACTAATATACTTATTAGATTAAAGGAAGAAAAAAAAAAAAAAAAAAAAAAAAAAAAAACCAGACTATCTTCGTTTTAAACAAAAAAAAATGACAAAAAAACAAAAAAATGACACAATAAAAAACGACTCATCACTATATGTGACCCACAATTTATGCAATTCCTCAGAAGTAGCTCTCAGTACAGCATCTGTTTTATAGTCTCCGAAACACAAACACCTTTCAATAACTTGCTTCAATGTAGGCAATTTCCCTAAAGGAAACTGTTCTGCTGGCATAAAACGTACATCACCAAGTACTTTAGCAACTGTTTTCCTTGTAGAAGTCATACTTTATATTGCAAATGTTGAATTCAATGACAAATTGCAGTTGGAAACTTATAACAAAGGCACCTGAAAAAAAAACAAGTTTTCAATTTATTACGTTTAAAAAAAGTTCATGAAGCAGCCCCACCCTCTATTCTTTAATCAAGCATAATGGATGCAAGATAAGGAAAAGTCATATCATGTGATCACTATGTCCATGTCAACATCCTTTTAGGGCAATGTTAGTAATCAAAAAGCCAAATCATGCTTATTTTAGAATTTCTTTTGTCACTAAGGTCCGTCGAAAGGGGGTTATGGGCCCCAAACATTAGTTTTTCTAAAATAACTCAAAAACTAAAGGTTTTATGAAAACATACCACTCTTAATAATTTGTTCTAAATCAAATTCTGCATCTTTTGGTATGCAAACCATCTCTCTAGCATGTTCAGAAGAGATATTGCCATTTTCCTGATTTTGCTAGTGCAGCATTAGATGTTTTTACAAAAACGGGGGTGGCCGGACACACGTTGGTGGCCACCAATTATTTTTTTCAGGAATCTTATTTTTATATCAAAAGCCAACTGTTAATGACTCTGATTAATTCTATCTTGAGTTTCAGCCCAGCCTAGGATACTATTGGGGAGGAATCTCTCAATGTACCTGATGTTGAAACTGGGGCACGATGCCGGTAAGTGTATCTGTGTAAAGATGTGTTTGCGTTACTCACCTACCGGATACTCTGTTAGTGGGATCACGGCAGCTGCGGCTGGTTGCGGAGATGGGAGATTTAGCTGCCAGTGAGAACCACCCAGAGGGCCTTAATAAAAATCCTTTGACTTCAGCACCACCTGCACTGCTAAGAATGAGAGAAATGAGGTGAGCATGTTACCAATTTTAGTGTGGTTGAGATTATGTCAGATAGGCAGCTCCTACCAATCTGAAACTGGGTTCTCACCTTTAAGATCTCTGGGGCATAGCCAATCTGCCTCTTTTAATGACTTACTCTTCGGCTTATGGGGGGAGGATTTAAGAAAAGTAAAATGTCCTTTGCTTAATTTAATCAACAAAACAACAATAACACTTACAAGGTTAACTGCATTAGCAGGCAAGTTTTTTCAGGTAACTAAAGAAAATCTGAACAATTTTATTGATCATACACCAATGTGTATTCAGAACCAACTAAGCACTTGAAAAAAAAAAATTATTACTACAAAACAAAAGAAACAAACATCATTAGTCCCATCACACACAAAAATATCAACAAAATAAAACCATTGAATTATTGGCCATCACCAGCCCATTACCACACAAAGGAGACAAGACTTACAAAAGAAAAGTAACTTACATAACTAATGCAAAAAAAAAAACAAAGAATATTAGTCACTTGGGCAAGGTCAATGAGTGTTACCCAAATTGTATAAACCTGATAAGTCCCAGATGTGTCATTTTAAACTCCACTTCATCTCACAATCATTAAAGGTATTCTTGGCTCAATCAGTACAAACAAAAGCAATGTTTATAACAAAAAAAATATGTGAACACTGGCTTCAGCATTTGTGCAGGCATTGGGGAAGAAAAAGCTTTGTCCAAATTCACTTCAATAAACAAATGTCCCAGCCAAAAACAAATCCCTGATAAAGAGAAAAATAACCAACGACATTTAGAGATTATCCCCCTAGCACTGTCATCAGTGGACTCGGGAATCCATGAGTGCAATGATGCCAGAAAAGGGAGCAAAACTGACAATGATAATTAATGTTCTAAAATTTTGGGATATGTATTTGCATTAATATGTTGCTCATAAGGCAGTTAAAAGTACAATTTAGTTCACAGCCTGAGAAAGCTCAAAATCCATTGTGATGCATATTGATAACTGAAGTTAGGTTTTTCAACACGGTCTTTATAAAGGAAATCAGGCATTCAGAAATGATTATGATATTTATATGATAATTTTAAGTGATCCAAATATGTGAGACATGGTTCTTATAGCTAATGGTTAAGCAATACAAAACACCAATGGTAAAAACAAGACTGGATCACCTACCACACCATCAAGGAGAAGTGAGATGCTTTCCCGTCTCTTGATATGGGCATATGATTGCCTCAAGCTTCTGATTCTCTATGCTGAGAGAATTTCAAAGCTGTTATACTCAGGCATATGATTGCCTCAATGTTTTTTAACATTCTCTATATTGAGAGAATTTCAAATCTGTTATAATCAATTAAAAAGAGAAGAAAAAAATTTTTAGTAACTCTGAAGGCTTGGCTTTCTAAGAAAGCTCTGGCCCAATGGGGATTACTGAAACCTCCCAGGCCCTACTGAGGGGTTTGGGAGCTCTCAGGAATCCTTCCCAATAGTGGAGTTCCCACCAACTTGGGGTGTTAACCATACCATCTCACTCCTCCCCACTTGTTGTGGGGTGCACAACACAGGTATTTTTATCTCTAAGTACATAAGTAGTGATGAGTGATAGTATGGGACTTTAATACACTTTACAAATTGTATCTTACCTTAACCTAATCAGTAACCTTACTTTTAGTTTTCCTCTCGTGTGGAACTTTGTACCCTAGGCAATTCCTGAGATCTGCCCTGTGACCTTGTGAATGGTCGGTTCTCCATCTTATTGAGGGTACCTACTTGTGTAACAACTGGCAAAGGCAGGTTTTGAGATTCAGGTGAGAACCCTCTAAAATCAATTTTTGAAGGTGTCAATGATGTTTTCTTTACCCACTTTAATACACCAGAGAATGGTTCCAGAGTGAGGGACCCTCGTTGCCTTGCGCGAGTTGGCTGATCCATTGGACTCAGTCCTCCTCCTATGTCACTAAGGTCCAACTCACTGTCATTTCTGAAGATTCTGGAGATTGTGTCACTGCAAAGTCTGTTTCAGGTTCCACAGCAGCTAAATATGATTGATTATTGGTGGCAATAAATCGAAACGACGTTAGGGGACTTTGTTTCACTGACTCCAATTCAGAGGAAGGTAGTTCCTGCCCTGAATCAAAGGATGAGATTGCTACTGGGCATCCATTCTCTGTGTCCCCATTAACTTTATCCTCCCCACTTGTCTTATCTAGTCTCGAAGAATTTCTGCTGGGTGGCGGCTGTTCATGAAATCTCTCTCCCAACTGATACAGGTTGTGGAGAGTCTGATCCAGAGTCTGCTGAATTTTTCTCAGATGCCCCACAGGTAATGGGTTGAAGCGAAAACCCTTAAAGAATGGCTCATCATGGCTTGGTTCTTCAATTAGAGATGGACCTTTACTCATCTCTACAGGTGTAGGTTGGTGGAATTCAACCTCATAATGGGCATCTCCCAAAAGCCTTTGGTAGTAGTGGTTCTGTTGAAGATATGGTGGAGCCACATTCCACTTTTTCAGATGTTTGTGGTGAACTTTATAAATAGTGGGTTCCTGAGGGTTCATTGACTGAACTTGATAAGTAATTTCATTTGGGTTCACTTTAATTATACAATATGGTCCAGCATACCGAGGTTTGAATTTATTGATGCTCAGGTTGCCAGGATAGTGTATTTTCAGCCCCACCAGTTGGTTTAAGTGATAGGGTTCGAACCGTGGGTGGCCTTCATCACAATATTGAAGCTGATGGTGGTCTATCCTAGGGCCCTGAGGGAAGATGTGAGCCTGGGATAAGAGACAGGCTGCTGGGGAAATACCAGTCTCCTGATGCTTGGTATTGTTGTAAATGGATACCACCCTGGGCAGATGGTCATCCCAGGTCTCAACCTGGTTCAAACTCATCCGCAAATATTGGGTTAGTGTCCTGTTTACTCGCTCAACAGCCCCCATTGGATGTGGGGCATAGGGAGAAGTCCTTACATTGGAGTATATCCAGTTCAAGCAAGGTATCTTCAAATTCCTGGGCTGTGAACTCAGGCCCATTATCACTGAGTAGCTTTTCAGGCAGCCTGGGCAGAAATGGATATACTCGAGTTTTGAATGCTTGTGCTACAGTAGAGGCCCGTTTATTGGGCAGTGGGACCACGGACAACCACCACCAATGCACAAACATTCCCCTTTTGAGAGATAGGGTAGGAGATAAGATCTGCTGCAATCAACTCAAAAGGATGTTGGGTTACAATCAGGGTTGTGGAGTCGGTCCAAAATTTTCCGACTCCGACTCCACACATTGTAAAAAATCTAAAAATCCGACTCCGACTCCTCACATTTTAAATATACGACTCCGACTCCTCTAGTGTTTCACTCTATAATTATCATAATAATAAGACATTTCATCACCACCACATGAATCGTCAGGTTACTTTCTAGGATAAGGGAACATTCAAATATTAAGAAGGATGTTGACTTGTAGATATCATATTAAGGGATTTTTATTTTTTCCAATAATATATATATATATATAAATGAAAAAGATTCTCTTAAACATAATTAAGGTCTAACCAGTAGTAGTCCTACTTAAAATTGAATAACCCTTAACCTAGTGGCTATAACCAGGGTTGTGGAGTCGGTCCAAAATTTTCCGACTCCGACTCCACACATTGTAAAAATTTGACTCCGACTCCGACTCCGCCCTGAAACGTGCGACTCCACGACTCCGACTCCACAACCCTGGTTACAATCTTAAACACAGGTGGTGTGTGGAGAATATTGGTAATCTTTGCTCTCTGACACTCCACACAAGAGGTGACTATCTCAGTCACTATGTGATGCAGCTGTGGGTACCAAAAATGTTCCAATAATAGGGCAAGCAATTTATTTCGCCCTAAGTGAGCAAACTCCTTGTGAAAAATGACAGCCCAATCTATAGCAACACCTTTGGCAACAACACAACGCAAGGTGGTCTCTTCCCCTATGGTAAATGATGTCATCAATAACTACCAATTGCTGATGATCTCGTTTATATGGTTGTAGGTTTCCAGTATATCGTTTTGCTGTCCATTGTTGCTTAATCCCCTTTTTAAGGCGACATAGGTGAGGGTCAAGTTTTTGTAAGGTTATGACATCTTCCAGGACAATGCCCCTCCTTCTTTTGGGAGTTGTTCTCCTTCTCTCAAAGGAATCACTGGACAGATGTCCACCACAACTGATGTCAGTTCCAATTGTGGTGTAAGGTTATCATGGTAGATTCCCCTCCCCACTAGCCTCTGTGTCAGGTGCAAGGTCCTCCTCCATGCTATCATCAAGCAGTGTAAATTCTTCAAAGGGGCTATCAGTTTCCCTATTCACATTTAGAATTTCAGGGGAAGGCTTATCATTTGATTGACCAGGTAGGTGTATAGGGTTTAACCAATTGTAATGGATCCCAGCGAGGCACTGCAGATAACACCGATCATGGTAGTTGTCAGAACCATACTTTAAGGGAGCTCGATCTCCATGATATACCCAAATCTCTACCTTATTCATATCACTATAAACTTGGATCAACCGTGGGGTTGGGATCTGACCAACATGTTTCATCAGATTCAGCTGACGGGTGATAGCTTTATCAGAAGAGATCCCATACTTATTTCGCCTGTTAATTAGTTCTGCTACTGTTGCTTCTCTGATTTCCCTATGATGATCCATTGTGCCACTACTCCACAAGGATAGACAATAAAAGAGGGAATCTCCTCCCCCTGGGACTTCAGTCTTTATGAATCCTTTTGGAGTGGCATTTGATCGGTTGTCATATTGATCCAATGATTCTTGACAATTGTCAATTGGAGACCTGGATAGTGCATCTGCGATACAATTCTGTTTCCCAGGTATGTACACTAGCTCATATTCAATGCTACTCAGCTCTTCCAGTGTGCGAGCAACTCTGTTATTTACTAATGGCATATTGTAAAGGAAGGTTAAAGGTTGATGATCAGTAAAAATTTTAACTTTAATTCCATAAAGGAAGGGTTTTAGGGTCCTCACAGCCCATCGAATAGCAGCTAATTCTCGTTCAGTGGTTGAGTACTTTTGTTCAGCCCTATTGAATGTGGTTGAAACAAAGGCTATGGGCCTATTCTTTCCTTCCTGCTCTTGGGACAAGCAAGCCCCAGCTCCAATGTTAGAAGCATCTACATGGAGCTGTAGGGGTTTAGCTTCCTTTGACCTATCAGGGTATGTCAACAAGATCGGACTAACTAAGGCCTCCTTTAGTTTATCAAACGCAGTCTGGCAACTCGCTGTCCAAGTCAGCGTCTTGCGGCCTGTAAGTTCACTAAGAGGCTTTGCTATCTCTGAGCAATTTTGGATGTGTCGGCGATAGAAATTAACCATCCCTAAGAATTGGCGGAGTCTTCTGATGGTGTTTGGGATTGGAAACTTGGCAATACCTTCTAGGTTCTTTACCAGTGGGACCATCCCCTTGGATGACACCTGATGTCCCAGGAATGTCACTTCCTCTGGCAAAGCTCAGTCTTTGAGGGTTTGATTTAAAACCATTAGATTCCAAGGCATGCAAGACCTTTCCCAGAATTTCAAGATGTTCAGGGAAGGTGCGGCTTACTACCATTATATCATCAAGGTAGACCATGCATTGAGTCCATGGGATCCCAGATAATGCCATCATCATGGCTCTGAAAGGTAGCTGGACCATTTTTCACCCCAAACGGCATTCTGAGAAATTCCCAATGGGAAAGAGGGGTGGAGAATGCAGTTTTCTCAACACTGGATTCCTCCATCTCAACCTGATAATACCCTTTGACTAAATCAATGGTAGAAAAGTATTGCATTCCATGCAAATTGAAGAGAGTGTCAATCAAATTAGGTAATGGAAAGCAATCTCGTTTTGTTATTTTGTTGAGCTCTCGATAATCAATGCATAACCGTATTGACCCATCACTTTTCTTAATTGGCACGACAGGTGCAGAGTATGGGGAGAAACTTCGTCTGATGATACCATCTTCCTCCAGCTGTTGGCAGTGCTCTTCAATGTCCTGCAGTACAGGTCCTTGGACTCGCCTTACTGGGATATGGACTGGAAGCCTGTGTTCTGTTTCAATCTGATGCTTGATAATGGTTGTGTGGCCAACATCCCCATCACCATGACTAATAGCTCCTTGGTGGCACAGCAACAACTGGACTAACTGGTCCTTTTGTTCTGCTGAGAGAGATGTATTTGTCAACTCAAAAGCATCAACCATCATTTGTGAAGTCCAGTCCTCCTGATTTTTAGAAGTTTTTGAACTGTCAGTGAAGTCCACCAGATGTACCAGTGAGTCCTTACCCTGCAATTTCATAGCCTTCCCAATTAAGTTTCCTCTGGAGATCTTCTGTGAGAAGTCTCCAAGGTTGAATACCGCAACCAAAAAGTTGTCTTCTGTGACATTCATTAATCCAGGTTGTATAATCAAATCTTTTACGAGGAGTTACTTTCCAAATAAGTTAACTCATGATCAGGGTTGTATCCTTGGAGGCGGAAACATGCCTCTATCATTTGACAGGTGCGGGGCGCAACTTCAACATCTTCCACACTTTCACATTCAAGGCTGGTTGGAAGTGGCTGTTGAGCATCTTGGGCAACTGTGATAAGTTGGCTTCCCTTCCGAGTGAGGAGTTCTCGTTTAGCCAAGTCAGGAAGCAAACTATCAGTCTGTAACATGTTTACCCCACAGATCAGATCAAAGTCTGAGACATGGTCTCTCACAACCACAAACTCAATTGGTTGTGTTTCAAAATTGGGAAACATGAGTGTGACTGTACAACCACCCAGAACTGGTACAATGTGTTTACCTATACCCCTAATCCCCTTGAGAGGTACTTCCTTTAGTGGGAATTTATCAGAGGGAAGTTGATGGTAACATGAAGCTGACATCAAACTGACTGCAGCACCTGTATCCACAAGAGCTGACAATGGGCCTGTGTGGGGAGAGCTTTTTATTCTTGGCCGGATGACTAAGGCATTGCTTGATTGCTGCTCTTGTCTCAGGTCCAGAACTTCAGCCAATTCATCTTCAGTGTTCACTGGCTGCTCTTCATCCCTCTCTAGGGTTCCAACTTGTTCAACATCTTCCACTGTCTCATCTTCAGTCTCACTCTGGGGGGCCTCAAGGTAGTTGTGTGCAATCTGACTTGCTAATGGATATTGCCCTGATGGTGTTGCTTCCTGGGAAGCAATGATGCCTCCAAAAGACCGTTCATTGCTAGCATGCTGGGGTAGCTCTGGCATGCGGCCTTCCATGACAGAGCTATCTAGTTTCCCAATTCTGGTGCTAGTTCTTGTGGTGGTGGGACCAACCCTTGGTCACTCATGCAATCTTGACCCAAATGTGGTCCTCCACAACTTGGGCATTGTGGCCTCTCCATTAAATAGTTCTTCTGAGTAGGACACTGTGCAGGGCTATGTCCATGTTGCTTACAACGTATGCAAATGTTCCTGGCAGTATAGCAATCTTGATGGAGATGACCCCGCTTTCCACACCAATGACATAAAGGACGCGAGGGACATTGACCCTTTGTATGCCCTGACTGCTGACAATGGGTACATGTCCTGTGGCCTCTTGGTGCTGCTGCAACTTGCTGAAAGTTATTGGCTGGTGGGTGAGACTGACCCCTAGGGAAGTTTGCTGCAGTTCTCACTTTTCTTCCATTGGGCCCCCTTAGCCTTCCTTGACTGTTTGTTGCAGTAGACTGAGGGGCAACCATGGCATGGGTAGTTCTTGCTTTAATACAACTGGTGGTGAACTCAGATGTGGGTGTGTGTTGACTGGTGTGGGATTTGTTCAATATAGTTAGGTGGCCAATTCCATGAAGAAGGTGGATAAGCACACTGATTCAATGGGGGTGCTGCTTGAGCTGTAGGAAGGGCTGGTGCTAGATGTGCCACATTGGCCATTTCAGATTGGGGCTTCACAGAGGATTGGGATGTCTGCCACTGACCCACTGGGGGGATGTTTCTTGGGTGCCTCTAGTGGTGGTTCCAGCTTGACCTGCCAAGGGGGACTCTGTGGAATTTAAGTCTGCTAGTGCCACAAGCTTCTCCCACGAGATCTTCATTCCTAGTAAGGTCCTTTGAGTATGGATGATCCTGGTCAGCTCCTGCCTCAACTCAAGGGCAACCCAGATATAAACCTATCTTTAACTATACGGAGTTGAGTGACATCCATACCAGGGAAGCACTGACAGGCTAGGGTTATTACTCTAAGGGCATAAGCAGAGACAGTCTCATGCGAGTGCTTGGTAGCCTCCATAAAGTCCTGACTCTGACTTTCTTCTTTCTTTCTTTGCTCTTTCTCATACCAGGATATTAAATGAGCCTTCAGTGTCCCATAATCACTAGTAGACTTCCGCATTACTCGATAAATTTCTAAGGCAGAGCCATCGAGGTAATTAGCTAAAAGGGATCCCATCCTTTCAAGGGAACCTGGATATTCTTGCTCAAAATATTTCTCAAAGGTTCTCACAAACTCATGAAAATCATGTCCTTCACTCAGGCAGTATTTTTCCGGTGGAAGAACCTTAGGTGTATGGCTATTAGCCAGTATTTGAGACATCATGGCCATGGTCTGAGCATTCTGCATAACCATTTGCTGAAGAATTGCCAATGATGGTTGGTCAATGCCCCCATCCTTAGGAGTTCCTGCCATAGGTGGTGACGGACATGCTGGTCTCTCAGGGGTTGTTCCTATTGGCTGTAAAGTAGCAGCTATTTCCCTACTGCCACCCTGTCATGGTTATATGGGAAATTAGTGCCAGAAGTCAAGATGGGACTAGCTATTGTGCTTACAGTGACTGTTGATGAAGCCACAGCAGTGGTGATAGTGGTGGTAAATTGACTGGCAAGACCTGTTGTGTCACCCATTCTCTATTGTTTGCTCTTCTGTGAATAATTCTGTTTCTCAACTGTTCTTGTGCAGTGTGGTGAGTGCTGGGAATACCGGCAAGAGAATAGGGGCTTCTAGTCAATGCTAATGCTCTCTATTGATGTTTCCCTTCAATCTTCCCGGGTCTGGGCACCAGTGAAACGGGGGCGCGATGCCGGTAAGTGTATCTGTGTAAAGATGCGTTTGCGTTACTCACCTACCGGATACTCTGTTAGTGGGGTCACGGCAGCTGCGGCTGGTTGCGGAGATGGGAGATTTAGCTGCCAGTGAGAACCACCCAGA
Organism: Bathynomus jamesi; assembly: GCA_023014485.1. NCBI lineage: Eukaryota > Metazoa > Arthropoda > Malacostraca > Isopoda > Cirolanidae > Bathynomus > Bathynomus jamesi. The sequence goes on from JAJOZX010002991.1 coordinate 177,340, forward strand.
GGGCCTTAATAAAAATCCTTTGACTTCAGCACCACCTGCACTGCTAAGAATGAGAGAAATGAGGTGAGCAAGTTACCAATTTTAGTGTGGTTGAGATTATGTCAGATAGGCAGCTCCTACCAATCTGAAACTGGGTTCTCACCTTTAAGATCTCTGGGCATAGCCAGTCTGCCTCTTTTAACGACTTACTCTTCGGCTTATGGTGGGAGGATTTAAGAAAAGTAAAATGTCCTTTGCTTAATTTAATCAACGAAACAACAATAACACTTACAAGGTTAACTGCATCAGCAGGCAAGTTTTTACAGGTAACTAAAGAAGATCTGAACAATTTTATTGATCATACACCAATGTGTTTCAGAACCAACTAAGCACTTGAAAAAAAATTATTACTACAAAACAAAAGAAACAAACATCATTAGTCCCATACCACACACAAAAATGTCAACATAAAATAAAACCATTAAATTATTGGCCATCACCAGCCCATTACCACACAAAGGAGACAAGACTTACAAAAAAATAACTTACATAACTAATGCAAAAAAAACAAAGAATATTAGTTACTAGGGTAAGGTCAATGAGTGTTACCCAAATTGTATAAACCTGATAAGTCCCAGATGTGTCATTTTAAACTCCACTTCATCTCACAATCATTAAATGTATTCTTGGCTCAATCAGTAAACAAAAGCAATGTTTATAACAAAAAAATATGTGAACACTGGCTTCAGCATTTGTGCAGGCATTGGGGAAGAAAAAGCTTTGTCCAAATTCACTTCAATAAGCAAATGTCCCAGCCAAAAACAAATCCCTGATAAAGAAAAAAAACCAACAACATTTAGAGATTATCCCCCTAGCACTGTCATCAGTGGACTCACAGGAATCCATGAGTGCAATGATGCCAGAAAAGGGAGCAAAACTGACAATGATAATTAATGGTCTAAAATTTTGGGATATGTATTTGCATTAATATGTTGCTCATAAGGCAGTTAAAGGTACAATTTAGTTCACAGCCTGAGAAAGCTCAAAATCCATTGTGATGCATATTGATAACTGAAGTTAGGTTTTTCAACACGGTCTTTATAAAGGAAATCAGGCATTCAGAAATGATTATGATATTTACATGATAATTTTAAGTGATCCAAATATGTGAGACATGGTTCTTATAGCTAATGGTTAAGCAATACAAAACACCAATGGTAAAAACAAGACTGGATCACCTACCACACCATCAAGGAGAAGTGAGATGCTTTCCCGTCTCTTGAAATGGACATATGATTGCCTCAAGCTTCTTGTTCTCTATACTGAGAGATTTCAAAGCTTTTATACTGAGGCATATGATTGCCTCAGTTTTTAACATTCTCTATATTGAGAGAATTTCAAATCTATTATCAATTAAAAAGAGAAGAAAAACATTTTTAGTAACTCTGAAGGCTTGGCTTTCTAAGAAAGCTCTGGCCAATGGGGATTACTGAAACCTCCCAGGCCCTACTGAGGGGTTTGGGAGCTCTCAGGAATCCTTCCCAATAGTGGAGTTCCCACCAACTTGGGGTGTTAACCATACCATCTCAATGTAACTCAGACTAAACCAGACAGGCCTCAAAGAAAGACTGCTTTGAAAGCCAGAAAACTTTTACAAGAAAAAATTAAGACACCTTACACAAATTGAGCAAAGTTAAAATGCTTATTAACTTAATTTTAATTCCACTAATTTCCTATACCTAAGAGGAGTCAAACTGATTGACATAACTTTAACTAAACTTGAGAAGTTGGCCTCTTAAACTTTTATATTTAAATAGATCTTGAGTAACCTCTCTCTTCCTAAATTCCTACTTCATTCTTTTTAATCCATTTCACATGGTTTAAAACACAGTTTGTCAAAAAATTTAATCTATAACATACAAATTTTTCTCTAGCCCTCCCCCACCCCAGTATGTGGAAAAACTATACATGTTTACAATATGGTTATCATGTGTGGTACCATACCTTTATTTCATAATTAAATATATATTATTAATTAATTTAATTAAATATCTATACAAAATTGCCTCAGTATTGGCGACATAGCCTATTGAGGAGGAAAATAATTGCTATACATATACAGAACCCATATGTAGGCATTGGGCCTGCATAACAACAAGAAAACCAAATTTATTATTTTGTGTTCAACATTTTTCATTGCTGACTCGTGAAAATCACTTCGAGAGAAGCGTCAATCAACTTTGAAAAATCAGCAAATAATAAAAGACAAAGATTATATTATAACAGCTCGCTCGGAGCTTGCTTATGTTACAGCGATGCTTTAAGCAAGAAGATGTACTTTATCTTTCTGTAAGTTCTGAATGAAATCCTCATAATATAAAACCTAATAACTATAAAAAGGATAGGCCTATTCCTTCAGGTATTTAAGTGTAGTGACTGCTTATATTAGGGTTAATATTTGGCTGGACACAGGGGGGCTAATGAGAAATGAGAGGTTGTGCTTCACTAGCACTATTTTTCATGCTCTTTACGATGGTACTAATCATTTTTTGTAGAAATGCAAGATTATAGAAAAAATTACAAGTTATATTTTTATCATGAATATTTCCTGTTTTGGCTATAATATACTTTTCATAAAATATTTTTGCTGATTAGGCTATTTTTTCGCTACTCTGCAACTTAATTAGTTGGTTGGTTGGTTGGTTTCTGTTGTCTATTTTTTTTCTAATTGGATTCAGTTTGGTCATGTTTGTGATAGAATTATGATGTGCTGTTCGTGTGGTTTCTGACTTTGAGAACTTGATTCATCATGTGCCCTAGATGAAGAGAAAGCATTGGATGTTTTTATCAATTACAGCGTTATTCTCTCATCCTTAACTTGCCCGAAATGTGACAGTGAGTGCCTAATATGAAAAGATCAGAAGATATTTAGGTGAAATAACCAATATTAACCTGTTAGGCCAACTGAATGCCCAGTTAGGCCAACTGAATGCCCAGTTAGGTCAACTGAATGCCCAGTTAGGTCAACTGAATGCCCAGTTAGGTCAACTGAATGCCCAGTTAGGTCAACTGAATGCCCAGTTAGGTCAACTGAATGCCCAGTTAGGTCAACTGAATGCCCTTGATGATTGGTTGTTAAGTAATGATATTTTCGTTAGTTTAAACGAAAATGACATGGCCTGAAGTTGAAATAAAATATATATTTTTCTAGTGTATTTTGGTGTGCTCTGTGGTTAGGTTAGGTTAGGTTAGGTTAGTTAATTTAGTTAGGTTAGCTAGTTTTTTATCAGAATTACATTTTCCTGGTGTAGTTTTCTCTGCTTTGTTGGAATTTGACACACATTTCTTGTGCAAATGAGTAGAAACACACTGTATTTTGGAATGGAAAAAAAAATAGTTTCTATTCATTTGCATAAGAAATGGTATCAGATTCGAACAAAGAGAAAACTACACTAGAAAAATATAATTTTTATAAAAAATGTAGCCCCTGTGTCCAGCCAAATATTTACCCATATTAGTTACATCAAATCAACTCATTGTGTAACTTCATCGTACTGCAGCCCTATATCAAAAAACATTGTCACGTCCTACGAACAGAAGCGAGGCTCAATGAAATAATAAGGTAAGACAATTCCTTTCTTTACCATTAGGCAGCGCAAATACGAAAGGCAATTAAACATAAAGAGGTCCTATGAAGACCCACATATACATAACTCTCTAACAAAAAAATGTAGGGCTTTTGTTGTTAACTCTCCACTGTAATCTGCTGGAAATTTCCAATGGATGAGGGTATCAGGCAATCAACCCATAGCCCTATAGGTATAGTTTTTTCATAACGTGACACTAGCAAGTGCGGGGATTAGGCCATTCTGGTTGTCTAAATTTTCCAGTTATCTGAAGGTATCATTAACCTAGGAAAAAGCAATGAACAATAATAGTAAAACTCAAATTTTGGCTATACTGCACTGTACACCAATATAAACTATATTGTAATCAATATAAGTATGTATGGGACAATTGAAACAAGTAAAATTTAGTCTTATTTTATTAAAAATATTAATGATGTTCTAGATTTTACCAGATGGCATTGGAAAGCTTCTTCTAGATTGGTGAATTGTATTGGCCTTATATGAAATTTGTGGGTTTCTAAAATTTTCTAGATAGTTGATTGCCAGATAGTGCAGGTGTGGAGAAGAGGTTTGTGAACCCTTCCCACATATACATATAGTTTATTTTTTATTTGGATAAATCTCATCACCCACACAGAGTGATGGGATGTAGGGAGGCAGCATCTTGGGTTAGGGGATGCTCTGTCTTTATACCCCCCATTTAAAGAGATTTCTCTGCTAAGCAGTGCCCCCCATAGCACTGTGATATATGAAAGACTCATTATGTTCACTTGCCTTATAGACACCTTTAAATGAGAGACCCTGAATGGGTGTACATTCAAATACTCTATACAGTCTTTACAGTCCCACCTACTCCTTTTATCTTAACTATAGAGCTTGTATTACATTATTCAGGTTATAGCTATATAGATCCATGTAAAACTTCTTGTGATGAGATAACCATATGATGTCTACAATTAGTACCATACAGTAGTGGTATTGATGAATGATCCACAAGATCCAAAGTTTTGAAGTTAATGTACAGTATAGCTAGTAGATGTGTGACAATCTGCAGAGATCAATTGGATCTTAATTTTGTATGTAACTGTATTTATGGTTTGTTTATATTAACAGTAGAGCCACCCAGATGGGCCAAAGGGCCCCTAGTATGCCCACAATAAAATTTTTATCATATTACCATGTTTTACTGTACTGTGTATTTTTAGGTTAAGTTTGTAGGCTACTTTGATAGTAGTAAATAGTAGGGGTGTGCCGGATAGTATTTTTTACTATCCGGCCGGATACCGGATAATATCATTCAAATAATTCATAATTTTTTATATATTATTATTTAGCTATTACTTGACTAATTGACTATACTATCAAATTTTAATCACTATTTGATGTAAATTATAGCTATCTTTCAATAACTTTACTAATTACCTATATTTTATCCTTTTCAGGATTGTTTCATTGCCTAAATCATATAGCTATATAGCTAGTTAGTATTAGTTATAGGCTTACAGCAATATTTTAACATTATTACCCCCTAAAATGGCTAGTTTTATTTGGAAATATTTACAATACATGAGACTAATCCAACGATAGCTATTTGCTCCCTATGTTCCAAACAGATTAAAAGGGGATCAGAGAAATTGGGTGCTAGGTGCTATAGCACAAAACCTTTGCACAATCATGCAAAGATGCTGCATTCAAAAGAATATAAAGAAGTGTCTCAACTTAACAATCATCTGAAAATCAAATCAACCTATAGCGACCACCTCAATGGCTCCGAAGGAGAAAAAATTAGTTGCCATGGAAAAGCAACTCACGTTAGAAGAAAGTTTTTCCTTTAAGAAATTATGGGATATAAATGACTCAAAAGCTCAAGCTTTACATAAAAAGATAGGATTAATGATGGCACTGAACAACCATCCTTTTAGTTTAGTTGAACAAGATGGCTTTATAGGACTGATGGCCCACGTACAGCCAAGGTATTTGCTACCAAATCGAACATATTTTTCAGAAAAGTCATACCCAAAATCTATGAAGAACTCAAGAAATTGTTATGAATAAATTGAAAGAAGGGAAATACATTAGCTTCACTTCCGATATTTGGACCTGCTCTTCTTCAAATGAATCATTCATTTCCTTGTCAGGTCATTGGATCATGAATGACTACACTCATTGTAATGCAGTATTGCATTCAGCTCATTTTTCAGGATTGCATACAGGAATTAATATAGCGGACAAATTGCAATCTATGTGGCAATCATGGAATATTGACAGATCAAGGCGTAATATATTGGTCAGAGATGGAGCTTCTAACATAGCTTTGGGATGTGACCTTGCGGAAATACCTTCTGTTCACTGTTCAATTCATTTGCTACAGCTAGTGGTGAATGATGCATTAATGGCTCAATGATCTATAAAAGATCTTTTGGCAAAGTGTCGACGTTTAGTGACACATTTTAACCACTCCCCACTGGCTACTTCTGAATTTAAAGCTCTCCAAACACAACAGGGTCATGTTCCTCTTCTATTGGTACAAGATGTTTTAACGTGCTGGAACTCATCTTATTTGATGCTAGAACGTATGGTTAAGTTGAAAAAATCAGTTCAAATATACCTTGCTGATCATAGTGAATTACTTGTTATTTCATCTAATGAGTGGTACTTGATTGAAAATCTTTTAAAGCTTTTACAGCCATTTTTTAAACTCACCCAAGAAATGAGTACAGAATATAGTTTACTCTCTACTGTTATCCCAAACAGATGAACTGTTGAAGTCATTGCGGTCACGATTTTTTGCCAATGAAAGCAATGAAAAAAGAAAGTGTCTAAATGTCTTAAACAAATCGGAAGTATGCTCTAGCAACTGTCATTGATCCACGACTTAAATTTTTGTTTTTCAAAGATCAACAAAAGGAAAATATTAAGACATGGTTAATTGAAGAAATAAATGAAATAAACAACCTAGAGAAAATTAGAGATAAATATTTTGAAGAACAGGCTCACAGCAGCGACGATTCTAATTCTTCTTCCTCCTCAACAGGAAGAAAAAAGGCAAAGTTTGATGATGATCCACTCTCTGCTTGTTTCAGGGAACTAACACAAGAAAATTCAGAAAAGATACCTGGTGAGAAAAAGTTTAAAAAAAGCCGTAAGATGGCTTCATTCACAGAATAGCAGAGGAAATTGAGCAATATGCAAAAAAAACCATAGACAGACGACTATCTCCACTTGAAATTTGGAAAAATGAAGAATCCTTTCCATCTCTCAAGAAAATTGCTCTAAAATGGCTAGTGACACAAGCATCTTCAGTTTTCTCAGAAAGAATGTTTTCCGAATACGGAAATATTTTGAAGAAAAAAGAAGTACTTTGCTACCAAAGCGAGGGGAGATGCTTCTTTTTATCCATCACAATGGACGAAAATTTGATTTAAACTTGTGAATCTAGTGTCTTGAACATAGTATTAATTTTTATTGTTTAATGTGAGTTTTTACTTTTTAAGGTTTTGCTATTTTAATAATTTCACTTACCTTACTGGTATATTTGATTAGGCTATATGTTTTATTTTTATATCTCAAATCTTAATAAAAGGTTTCGCTAATTCATATTTTTTCATATTGTAATTTGCAATATATATAAAAATAAAAAATAAAAATAAAAATTAAAAAGTAAGGGAAGCTGGGATCTTAGCTATGCGTCACACTTTTAGCTGGACCAAACATTTTGCCTTTTTAGCAGTGTTAATATAGTTACATACTAGTAGTGGTACATGTTATTTATCAATTATTTTAATTTTAGATTTTTGTACAACTATATTCAACTTTTGCTAGCTAAAGGCTATGCAAGCTAAGATTGGAAAGGGGCGGGCCCAGATGGTATTCCCATTACAAAAAAGACTATCATAAATATCCGGCTATCCGGCCGGATACTGACATCTATCCGGCCGGATACAGGATACCGGATAATAGCTGTTATCCGGCCGGATATCCTGCCGGATAGTGGTATCCGGCACAGCCCTAGTAAATAGTTGCACATTTAGTTAGCAGACTTGAGATTGATATTTTGTAGGATTCTATGATGTCTCATGTATGGTAATAACCAGGGCTGTGGAGCCGGAGCTGGAGCTGGAGCTGGAGCCGGAGCCGGAGCCAGAGCCAGGAGCTGGAGCTTGAAGCAATTTTGGTGAGTGGAGTTGGAGCTGGAGCCGGAGCTGGAGCTTGAAGCAATTTTGGTGAGTGGAGCTGGAGTTGGAGCTGGAGCCAGTTATTTTTGGGAAGCTGGAGCTGGAGCTGGAGCTGATAAAAAATGTGTCAGCTCCAGCTCCAGCTCCAGCCTAATACAGAGAGTTCATATTTAGATACAAACTTTTTTATGCTATTTTTTTTTATTTTGAATGATTTCTAATTGGACTTAATTTTTTTCAGGAAATGTGTTAATTTTTAGAAACTTAACTAGTAAGCTTAATTTTTAAAAATTGAAAATATTAAGTTTCATTCTTCTTTTTTTGAGCCCTTTCATAATGACAACTAGATCTCAAAGTCAAACAAAGTCCGCATTATTTGAATACTTCACAGTTTCTACAGATGGAAAATATTTCATTTGTCACTGTAAGAAAGAAAATAATGATGAACAATTATGTGAAACTAAAATTAGTTCTTGTACAAGCTATGATACAAAAGTACCAACCCAGACTGGCAAGACATCAAATTTAAAAAGATATCTACAATGATTTCATCCAAAAATTTTAGAAATTGTTAATAAGAAGACAGTGAAGCAAGTCAAGCATCCACCTCAACTAAAAGTAAAATTTGTCCTGGGGGACAATTGCAAATGTCACCATTAACAAGTTTCTTTCCTAGTAATAAAGTTACTGTAAATATGACCTCAGATAAATTCAAGAAGTACATCATAGAAATGGTGGTAAAAAATAGTATACCTTTATCTTTTTTCTCAACACCAGCTTTTTTAGGTCTTAATGGAGAAATGGCCAGTAAACTCAAGTTTCTTTGGATAGAAATAGCATTAGAAAGATTGTGATTGAAGATGCCACACACAAAAAGGAGGAACTTCAAAGAACTCTTAAGGAGCGCTTTGTGTTCCTCAAAATGGATGGATGCACTCACCATAGAATTAATTATTTTGCCATTAATGTGAGATATATACATGACAACAATAAAAAGGTGACTCAGACACTGGCAGTAAGGAATACACATGCACATCACACCAGTGAATATCTTTCTAAATTAGTCGAAACTGTCTTACAAGATTTTAAAATAAAAAAAGAAGAAGTTCTATGTATTGTCACTGACAATGCTTCGAATATGCTAAGCACTATTGAAAAACTAAATAGAGGGACAGTTACTAAGGAAATAATGGAAAATGAAGACGACATTTCTGAAATTGATTCTGCAAATGAAATGAGTGACAGAACAAGATGAAGTTCTAGATGATATTGCTGAAGAAGCCACTATGCTATCTCATATTCAACACATGCGCTGTGTTGTGCATACATTGCAGTTAGTGATAAGGGATGGATTAAAAGAACGACATGTAGCAACTATGATCAGCAAGTTCAGACAGGTAGCCACTGCAGCCAGAACACCAAAAATAGACTCCATTGTGAAGAAACATTCAGGTATGGGAGCTATTTTAGATCAAGATACTCGGTGGGGCAGCACCTATTTGATGATTAAGCGTTTGCTTGATCTGAAACCACATCTTGAAGACCTGGCAAATCAAAATGTCTCATTAACTGAAAATGAATGGATGCAATTGACCCAATTAGAAGTTCTGCTTCGTTACCCTTTTGCTGTCACTAAAAAGTTTCAAACAGAAGAATTAACTTCTGGTGAATTCTTGTTGGCATGGAAAGAATTAGCCTAATATTTCGTCTCAATCAAACAGGAGGACTACTTGCTGAGGGAATTGTTTCTTCGATGAAGAAGAGAGAGGTATTACTATTAGAAAATGCAATTGTATTAGCTGCTGTTTACATAGACCCAATGAACAGAGTTCTATTAAATGAAGATCAAAAAGCTAAAGGAAAAGAGGCCCTCTATGACATTGCATTGCGCATGGAAAAGCTGGTATCTGAAAAACCAGATGCCCAGAATGAAGAAGATAGCAGCATTACCAACCAATCATCCTCTTCAAATGATGATGATTTCACAAAATATTTGGACAGAATAGATAGATCAAATGCAAAACGTCTCAAAGTAGAATTAAAGAATCCTCCACAGATGAAAATAACCAAATTCAAGCAAGAATTCTATGCTGAATTAAAGGAAGTAGAAAAATACAACCGCTCCTCTAAACTGATAGTTGACGATGTCATACCCTTATATTCAAAGATTATAAGGAATGTAGCTAGTATTGTATCAGCTCTACCACCCACACAAGTCAGTGTAGAATGCCTCTTTTCAGCACTGAGAATAGTGAAATCTGATTTAAGAGCATCAATGAAGGATGACTTAGTAGAAGCCATTTTATTTCTGAGGACAGGCATGTAATGAAGATGTATAGAAAGTAATAAAAATTATTTTAATTTTTTTTAAAAGGCTACATTTCCCAAATAAACATTCTATAATACAAACGAATAAGATTTTTTTTTGTCTTTTCGTAAAGCATTTTTTTTTGTCATGAAAGGTGTAGGTAATATTATTATTAATAAATTATAAAAAAAAGCCACAAAGGCATAGCTATAGTCATTAGAATTTAGATTACTAGCTGCAACAGGCTTTGGTCTAAATTTTAAAAAGTAGCCTGATGAATCATGTGATGGTGATGAAATGTTTTGTGTGGCTGCCTGCTATGGCCTATGAGTAGCAAGGTACAATTTCAAGAGATTTATCAATCATTAACATATGGTGAGAGGAGCTGCAGCCGGAGCCGGAGCTGGGCATAAAAAAATGCTGGAGCCGGAGCAGGAGTTGGAGCCAGAAATTTGAAAATGCTGTAGCCGGAGCCGGAGCTTAAGATTTTGGTGCCAGCTCCACAGCCCTGGTAATAACAACACACACAAAATTGTCTGATAATTAAGCAAACAGTACACCAGTATAAACCAGGGTTGTGGAGTCGGAGTCGGAGTCGTGGAGTCGCACGTTTCAGGGCGGAGTCGGAGTCAAATTTTTACAATGTGTGGAGTCGGAGTCGGAGTCGGAAAATTTTGGACCGACTCCACAACCCTGGTTATAGCCACTAGGTTAAGAAGGGTTATTCAATTTTAAGTAGGACTACTACTGGTTAGACCTTAATTATGTTTAAGAGAATCTTTTTCATTTTTATATATATTTTTTTTTTTTTTTTTTTTTAGTTCAGGAAGAACCGATTCGCCTCTATTTAAAGGGCATATCTCAGCGGAAAAACAAAGAAAAAGTGAGAGGAAAGACAGAGGAAAAAGAAAGGGTGGAGGGGACAGTCGAAGTGGAAAAAGACCAAGGATGACAAGGACTGCAGGGTCGAGCCCCATCATCCTTGGGTGCTAGGGCCGGGAGGGCACACGTGAAACCTCCAGGAACAAGCACGTACAAACGAGCACAAAGAGCACTCAAGAGCACGAGCTTAGAACCCCCTTGCGGGGTTTTATATATATATATTTTTTTTTTTTTTTTTATTTTTTTAAGTTCGGGAAGAACCGATTCGCCTCTATTTAAAAGGGCATATCTCGGCGGAAAAACAAAGAAAAAGTGAGAGGAAAGACAGAGGAAAAAGAAAGGGTAGAGGGGACAGTCGAAGTGGAAAAAGACCAAAGGATGACAAGGACTGCAGGGTCGAGCCCCATCATCCTTGGGTGCTAGGGCCGGGAGGGCGCACGTGAAACCTCCAGGAACAAGCACGTACAAACGAGCACAAAGAGCACTCAAGAGTACGAGCTTAGAACCCCCTTGCGGGGATATATATATATATATATATATATATTATATATATATATAATTTATTGGAAAAAAATAAAAATCCCTTAATATGATAATATCTACAAGTCATATCCTTCTTAAATTTGAAGTTCCTTATCCTAGAAAGTAACCTGACGATTCATGTGGTGGTGATGAAATGTCTTATTATTATGATAATTATAGAGTGAAACACTAGAGGAGTCGGAGTCGTATATTTAAAATGTGAGGAGTCGGAGTCGGATTTTTAGATTTTTTACAATGTGTGGAGTCGGAGTCGGAGTCGGAGTCGAATTTTTACAATGTGTGGAGTCGGAGTCGGAAAATTTTGGACCGACTCCACAACCCTGGTATAAACATAAGAAATTTTTAATTTTTATAGTGGGCATACTAGGGGCCACTTCGGCCCATCGAGGTGGCTCCACTATGTAAAAACTGCCTGTACATTGGCAATAACCAATTTTTACAAAACTAATTAAGTATCAATTTAAAACTAAAGATAGAATCTCTGGATCCAGAGGATCAAAGTCATAATAGACTACTATCCACAAATATGTTACACACTATATCTATTTATAACTGACATGCAAATATATCAGATCCAAAGAATCCAGTCAATTTCATTATGGTACCCATCAATACCAGTACCATGCCAACCAAAAATAAGTCACGGTCCATATCAATTGCGGACCAAGTCACAATTTACATCCATATACGTTACAATATATATACTTAGGAGGAAAAGTGTAGGTGTGGCTGTAAAGACTGTACAGTAATGTAGAAATGTGTGTGCACCCATTTTGGGTCTCCCATTTAAAGGTGTTTGTGGGGCAAGTGAAGATCATGAGTTTTTCAATACCTCACAGTACTATGGGGGGCACCGCTCGGCAGAGGAATCTCATTAAATAGGGTGTGTAAGGACAGAGAGTATCCCCTAACCCAAGATGCTGCCTCCCTATATCCCACAACACCTGTGTTGAGCTGTGGGATCTATCACCCAAATGCACATAATATATAGCTATGAAATAAACTAGTACCATTCATGCAATAAAAATGGGCTTAAACACCATCACCAGATGTCCCTTGCAGACATCAAACTATCTAACCTTCTTTTGAAAGAATCAAGTGTATCTGAAGTCACCACTTCTTCTGTCAGACTGTTCCAAAACTTAATTACTGTTTGTAAAACTATGTTTTCTTAAATTTGTTCTACATCTTGGCTTAAATAATTTCATACTATGACCTCTAGTCTGATTATTGTGATCTTTAATGAAGAGAGACTCAAAATCTATCTTATCCAACCCTTTTATCATTTTATACACCTCTATCATATCACCCCTTAAGTCTAGTGATGGGACGATACCAAAATTTTTAACGATTCCGATTCCAATTCCGATACCACTAAAAAGTCTCGATTCCGATATGATTCTCGATTCCGATTCTCAATATTTTTAAATATAATTCTAAACTTGTTTTTCTGGAAATTGTCATATTTTACTCTGGTAAGATTAACTATTTACATTATGAGTATGGTAATATAAATTATAATTATAATAGATTGTTTAAAAATAAAATCAACTAAGTTGTAACAATTCACTTTAATCTTCTTGATTACACATCATGGATATACATGTTTTAATGTATAGCTATAATACAATAAAAATAAAATTTGTTATCCTCTTTCATTTAAATTTTAATGTTTACATTGCAAAACTGGTTAAACCATTAAACGAAAACCCCCACACACCTTCCGCTTTCCTTTCGTATCACTTTCGCTACCGCTACCTTTCTTTTGAAAAGATAATAAATTAATTAATTTTGTTATTAAAAGTTAAAGAATCGTTTTAAGAATCGGAAATCATGGTACAATTCTCTCGATTCCGATTCCAATTCCTGAAAAATGCTCGATTCTTCCGATTCCGATTAATCGTCCCATCACTACCCTTAACCACCTCCTTTTTAATGAGAACATGCTTAGATACGCCAGTCTTTCCTTATATGTCAATTGTCTTAGAGATGGGATCATTCTTGTTGCTCGTTTCTGTACTTTTTCCAGTTTTTCAATATCTTGTATCAAATAGGGACTATTAAATTGAATGCAGTATTCAAGGAGGGGTCTCACATATGAAATGTATAGTTGCTTTATAATATTGGGTGATTTGTATTCAATGTGTGTCTGCATGAGATTGAGTCTAGCATTTGCTTTATTTCTGATTACCATACAGTGATTTGAGGGTTTAAGTTCATTTGTCACAGTGACACCCAAGTCTTTCTCTTTATCATCATTTTTAATCCAAATTCCATTCATATTGTATTCAAATTCTGGATTTTTTGGCCCAATATGCATAACCTTGCACTTATCAACATTAAATTTCATCTCCCACTTATCTGCCCAGGCTGTTACTCTAAGTCTAAGTCTTTTTGTATTGTCATTGCTCCTGCTACTGACTTAACATTATGGCCTAATTTTGTATCAGCAAATTTTGAGGTTTTACATGATAGGCCCTTCTCTAGATCATTTATATAGACAACAAAAAGCAGAGATCCCAGAACAGACCCCTGTGGGGTATAATACATAAGTCTGTACTTGTATGTTAGCTTAAGTGGCTATGGATTGTGAATGATCTGCAATAAAGATGGGTTATTATTAGTTTTTTGACCCAGTCACACCCAGCTATAACAGCAATATATATTGAGTAACCAATCAAAACTGAATAAGAAAATATATATATTATCTTGTGCAAATTTGTATAAAATATTTTTTTTTATTAAAATATATTTCCTATTTTTAATGTTTTTTCAATATATATATATATATATTGACTATTTGGTGATTCTGGCTACTTCTGCGTAATTCAATTTGTCCTGTTTTACAAGTAAATCATTTTTAGCAATTTTTCATCTGTTCAGTTTATTTTTTTTGTGACGAAGTATGATGTGTCAGTTATGCATACTTGATTTTGAAGACGTGATCTGCCATATTGCCCTCGATGAAGATGAGAGTTTAGACCTTTTTTTCAATCACAAAATAATTAAGACATCCGTGACCTGCCCTGAATGCAATAGTGCTTATATTTTAAGAAAAGACCAGAAGGTAAAAATCCTAAAAATAACCATATGTCATTTCAGTTTAAGGGCACGCAAAATTTAGTGGACTACCCATGGATGCAAGGTTGGCACATGTTATTACATTATCATTTGTATAATTTAGGTCTCAGGAGTACAGGGGCAGAGCCCCCGTAAAGATCACGCATCACAAATTGATCAGTCCTAATATTTTGCAGACAGTTCAGTATGTGACACCAGTTAGGTCAACTGTACGCCCTTGATGATTGGTTAGGTTAAGTCATGATATTTTCATTTAAATTCATTAGTTTAAGTGAAAATGACAAGTGCAAACTTTTATGGTTAATTTTGAGGTGTTTTGTACGAAATTGCCATCCGTTTCCTGTGCAAATGCGTAGTTTTCAAGATGACGATATCTCGAAAACTACACATTTGCACAGGAAATGGATGGCAGATTCGTGCAGAACACCTCAAAATTTACCAGAAAAGTTTGCTCTCATTATAAAAAGAGACTGGGTAAAAAAACGAATAATTACCTAAAGATGTTTTGCTTGTTTGTTGTCTATTATTGGTAATTATATAGAAAATGGCGCAACCCGAAGTATGATGTAAAAACATTTTATTAGGTCAATTTCGATGTGCTGAAGCCAAATCTGTTAACCATTTGGTGTGCAAATGCTTCAAATTAGAGTAAATGTTATTTATATTTTACTCTTATTTTGAAGCATTTGCCTAAAAAATGGCTAACAAGCACATGAAAACAAAACTAACCTAACCTAAGAGTAAAATAATCAAATCAACTTACCGTTAACTTAAACATTGGGAGGATACAACTTTGCCGCAGCTTTGAGGAAAAAATGAAGTCTCTGATCACTAGACTAGGTTAGGTTAGGTTAGTTTTCATGTGCTTGTTAGCCATTTTTTAGGCAAATGCTTCAAAATAAGAGTAAAATATAAATAACATTTACTCTAATTTGAAGCATTTGCACACCAAATGGTTAACAGATTTGGCTTCAGCACATCGAAATTGACCTAATAAAATGTTTTTTACATCATACTTTGGGTTGCACCGTTTTCTATATAATTAGCCTATTATTATTAGCTCATGACTTCGATAACCTCAATAGGCCCCAGTGGCTTCATATTTTCCAAATGAAATGTAATGTGATGTAAAAGTTATTTTCCATGACCAACTTTCAACCAATCAGGGACAAAAACACCAAGTTAGTGTTTCGAAAACATATTCAAAATAAAATGGGAGCAATGGAAAAAATCTGAAAAGTGACAATTCACGTGACCGGTGACTCAGTGTCACCGGTCACGTGAATTGTCACTTTTCAGATGTCACCGTGACAGTAAAAAGTGAGGAAAGTGACAGGCTGATAGCCCTGTAGGCTAAGTTTGGTGTAATTTCACACTTTTTGTTTCTGGACAAATAAAAAAAATTCAATCACTTCGGCCGAGGTCTACTTCAAATATTTGTGGCTTATGAATTATGGTAAGCCTAAGTTAAGACTATTTTTCAATAATGCAAAATCTGAATCAGGCAAATTCCAATCATTCTCACTTCCTGGACAGAATTCGCTGTCAACACAGTTCAAAATTTTTAAAATTGTATACATATTCAAATATAAAGAACATATCCACACCCAGTAATGCGCTGTAGAACACCCAGACCTTAGGCTCAAGCTAAACCAAAAGATATGACACAACACTCTGTTTACACAGGTAAGCACAGCGTTAGGACCCCAGCATTTTCAGCCTATGCAGAAATATGTTTGAGCTCAGTCGCTAAATAAACCTACACTGTGGTTTGAGTCATTGAGCAGCCGCTCGGTCACTCAGCAATTCTTGACTTCGTTCCCAAAAGCAGAGCTCCTCCCCCACATCCCCGGTTACTTTTCACGTCATTATTGACATATACACATAATAAAATAATAATTGATTGATTGATTGAAATAATACCTCTGGCATCGCAACATCGAGGCCATTGACACCGAACATATAAGTTAATTAAGGTTAAAAGTTAAATAACATGAAATTATGAAATGAGTAACGCCTGAAGGAATGAATAACAAATGACGACGATACAATGAACGTATGAATAAGAATGGATGACATGTAAAGAATGAAAATAAAAGCACTACAAAAGAGGGAGGAAACCAGCCTCCTCCACAAAATTAAAATTTACCTTATCGGGGTAGCATGCTCCCTCTTCGAGCACCGAGGAGAGAGGATAGATACCATCCCCTCGTCGGTGCTGCGAGAGATGACGCCTCAGCAGATCCTCAAAACTGGAACACTCGACCAGCAAGTGTCGCACAGTCAAGGGGACAATGCAGTCATCACAGTAGGATCGAGGACCCGGCACCATTAATAAACCGTGGGTGCGACCCATTCGAAGGTAGGCAACGACAGTTTCCCACCATCGGAACATACGGATATACCACTAGGGACACACTGCAACCACGAGCTCACGCATCTTATTGGGACCAATGATGGCATCCCAACGACTACGCGGACTGCAGCCCGAATCCCTGGAAGGAAATCCCCATAAGGAAGTGGACAAACAGGGGCTGGAGGACAGGAGGCAGCAGACTTTACAGAGAGGTCCGCATCTTCATTCCCCCTAACGGCAACGTGGACAAGTACCCATCCGACCAATTAAAAGGAGCCATTTTAAAATATGTAAAAATATGGGGTGGACAGGATTAACATATAGGATTAGCATATTGCAGCGCGCTTCTGGAGTTGCTAAAAATACAAAAAGCATCATTCAACAACTACGTGATCGCTCGAGGGAGGGGGAAGGTGGTACCCACAAAAGCTACCATTTAGTACAAGGAGTGGGGGAGTATAGATGAAAAGACTATGTGACCGTAAATAATATAATTTTGTTCGTATATGATATGATATGATATCAATCATCATCATCCCAGATTTGATCCCTAGACTCATTTGGAATCACTGGTGTTCCCGATGGAAGTTTTAGTTCATTTGGCATTTCAAGGGCATTCGCGTCTATGTCATCCTCATCATGGAAAGGGGTGCACAAAAGGCCACGTACTTAATTAGGGGTGTCGTGTTGGAATGTACAAATGATCACTAGAGGTGGAACTGCAGGTGCGGATCCAGGGAGGGTAGTCTAGGGGGAGTGCCAAACAGACATAATGCCGAGTATTTTATTTGAGCCACATTTTTTTTATATACCATACGCTTCACCCACCACACTGTGATGTAACGACAGGAAACAGGCTTTTTCTGTTCCTATACGTCAGCTGAAAGGTACCAAAAACTCGCACTCCCTTAACGAGATGATCCACGTTTAAATTATATTATAATGCATACATATACTGTACAATACATTTATAAAAACGCGAACAGATAGCGTACCCTCAGTGCCAAGGTCTTTTCTGCTGTTGCTGCTACACAGTGTTGCCAGATTAAAGAAGGAAGAATCGGTATATTCGACTATATTTGGTAATAAACATGGCACTAATAGAAAACAATATTTTAGGAGGGGCAAATATCTACTCCCAGCTAACAATTTTACGTAGATACGACGTTGTCACAAGGTTGCATTTTAGCACTGTGACGTAGATACAACGTAAATTTCTGTGGTCTCAGTTACGTCTTCACAACGTTGTGATATTACGTAAACTTTACGTAGATACAACGTTTCTCAACGTCTCAAGGATAGAATTTCATCCAACAAAGGCGCCCTATTTGAAATAGTAGTATGGCGTATGTAACTCTCTTACAATTTTGTAACAAAAAATAATGTAATACGAAACTACATGTATAATATTGTACTTATATAGGCCTCGGTGCGTATTTATGAGAGTTAGTTCTTTAGAATTTTCATCTAAACTTAGTTGAGCATAGGCTTGGGACATATCTAGTTTTGTGAAATATTTGGTAAATGTACAGTATTACACCCGTCTCACTTTCGAGGTGAAATTTATGTTTTTCCCATGGTTTTTGATGTGTTTTGAACGAATCTGACCTACAAAACCGTCGGAAATGACTCGTTTTTAGATACCCCCCCCCCTAGCCGGCAATGTGGGGGAAATCACAGAAAACGAGTCATTTCCGACGGTTTTGAAGGTCAGATTCGTTCAAAACACATCAAAAACCATAGGAAAAACAAATTTCACCTTCAAAATTGACCTAACCTAACCTATCCTAACAACCTAACCTAACCTATCCTAACTTAACTAAACCTAACCTATCCTAACCTAAAAGAAAAACAGGAATTACCTTTAAAATCTAAGACAGAATAATCACAGTACCGTCTTTTCTTCGTTTTAAGCACAACGTAACTTTATCTACAACGCCACAGTTTCTGGTCTTGACGATATGTGCACTCCATTTTACAATGTGGACACTTCACTACTGTCGGTAGAACACTGTGAGCACGCAGAAACTCAACACTTTTTTCTAAATTTTCATAGAAAGCGACAATACAGTGGTAATAATCGAACGAACACATGTCACACGAAGCCATTCCGGTAGCAAACTAATTCAAATTCGAAATGGATGGAGCTCTCTGATTGGGCAGACATGTGACTGCAACACAAACGAACACACAAACGAAGGTACGAACACACAAACGAACGTACAAACACACACTACATACACACCAAAAAAATGTTTATATCTCGAAAACGAAGCATTTGCGACGGAAACGCTATAGAAGGAAAGTGTCTTAAATTAAAAAATCTACTTAATGAAAATATAATAATTGCTGGACGTTAGACGGGTGTAATAGTAGAATAATACCAAATATTTACCCCCAGCAAGAGAGCTAAATAATTCATCAGGCTTGGGTATAGGGTAGCAATCTAGAAGGACTGCTCTATTTGCTGTTAAACGGTAATCCCCACATAACCGCACGGACTTGTCAGGTTTTAATACAGGAACTACTGGGGCAGCCCACTTAGCATGTGTGACTGGTTCAATAATTTTATCTTTGAACAGCCTGTCAATTTCTAAATCTACCTTCTCCCGCAGTGCATGCGCAACTGAACGAGCCTTACAAAATTTCGGAGTTACATTAGGGTCTACTTCTGTACAGACCTGATGGCCTTTTAGGTTGCCTACTTCAGGACAAAAAACAGGAGAAAACTCCTTTAATAATGAGTCTATGTCAGACGAATATGAGAGTGTATGCACATCTGCCTGACCCTTTGGTTAAATTTTGTCGATAGGCATTTTCAAAGCATCAATCCAATCACGGCCTAGTAGAGTAGGCCCTTGCTCATCCACCACTAAAAGAGTTAAGGGATGAGACAAAGTTTTCTTGTTGAGTGTAACTGTGATGGATGCTTCTCCACAAATAGGTATTTGTATGTCCCCATATTTTTTTAGTATTGTTTTAGATGCATGTAGTTTAGGTGCATTTTTGAAAGTTTGTCAAAAACTGTTTTGGACATGACAGTTCGGGCAGCACCTGTATCTAGTTCTAGAGGAACTGTAATTCCATTTAGGCCTACCTCTACAATATATGGGCCTGTATTATCACCACTTTGCTGCTCATAAAATAGGTACTCCACTCCAATGTTCGAAGTATTTCCCCTTTGAGGATTTACACTAGAAATGTTATAATTAGAATTTTCACCCTTGTTTTCTTTGAAGAACAAACTTTAACTATGTGGCCTATTTTACTACAGTTTCGGCAAACTGCTTCTTCAAAAGGACAGTCCTTCTTCCAGTGGTGTTTTCCACACCCAGTACATGGCTTGGAAGGCTTTTCCTCCTGTTTAGCATTTGAATTAGTAGGTTTAGTCGTATTTGCCACATATCCTTTATTTGTTTGTCTAGTAGGCTCATTAGGTCTGCCAGGACTAGAAGATTTAAAGCTATTTACGTGTTGGGCTTTACTACTGTGTCTGCCAAAAACTCTAACATCTTTAGCAGCTGCTTCCCTAGCCGCAGCTATTTTTACAGCCTGACTAAAAGTTAGGTCTTGTATAGCCAATAGAGCTCTCTGGGTAGACTCCTCTTTGAGATCCATTACAAACCTATCTCTTAGCATTTCGTCTAATTTGTCCCCAGTGATGGGCAGTATCTAGATACATGTATCGCCGATACGTATCGATCGATACTTTTGTATCGGTATCGGTATCGCTTTAGCTACTTGACAAAAGTATCGATTTATCGGTATCGCTAAGGTCAATTTTCTTAAATGTATCGAAAAAAATCGATACCTCGATACATCGATACATTAATAAGAATTTTTAAATATTTAAATAGATTTTATAATATGACACTACTGAGTTATATTTATGAATATACATAAATAATAATATTATTAAATATTTATTTAATGACAGTACTACTCTACTGGTCACGTCACGCAGTACGGCGCAACGTTTAAACATGTTTGTACTTGTGTTATTGAGATTAATTAACCGAAATTAGCCGAAATAATCCAGGAAACTCTAAAATGTCAGTTGACATTACCATGCGTCACAAGATGGAACTCCTTGTTCGACAGTTTATCAGTTCTGTTGAAGCATAAAAGTGTCCTAAATGAAACAATGAAACAACTAGGACTGCCAACATTTCGTGAAAATGAGCTTGATTTTCTCCAGGAATACCTAACCGTACTACAACCCATTGCAACAGCACTGGATAGGTTGCAGTCCGACAAAGAATGTTTTTACGGTTGCCTGCTTCCGACATTGTTAGCTGTAGAGAAGAAGCTAGAGCGTTTGAATTCGGAGGCATTGCGTCATTGTCAGCCACTTCTCAATGCAGTCACAGTAGGGTTCACTAAGCGGTTTGAAAAGTTTCTGTGCCTTGATGCGTCGCATGAGTGTAAAGCAGCAATACTGGCATCGTCTTCAAATCCTCTGTTCAAGTTAAAGTGGATGACAATAAAAGGCAAATTTAATACTAACATTGTCAAAAAGAGGGTTCAAGAAATGTTGGTTAATGCTGTTAAGAGCCTCAGCGAGCAGACCCCCCAGCAACAACTAAGTGATGCTGCATCTGACGGAAGTGCAGATGATTTCTTCTGTTATGAGTCTGCTTCCACTAATGTCTCTGCAACCCAAGATTCCACTGAGATGGAAGTTTTACAGTATCTGGGTGACGGAAGTCATTCTCTCCAATCTCTGAGGCAGTACCCAGGAATTCTACGGGTCTTCCTGGAGTATAACACACCACTACCATCCTCTGCTCCTGTAGAAGGTTGTTTAGTTTGGCTGGTCACATTCACACTCCAAAAAGGAATAGACTGTCTGACCAGATGTTTAGCCAGCTGGTATTTTTGAAGGGTAATAGTAATTACTTTTAATTGTTAGTGTAATATTTTCAGTCATTCATGTATCCTACAAAATTAAAACATACTTTCATTAAATAAAGCAATTGTTTTTATTTACATCTATAAAACCCATTAAAATGTCATTGATTTTACTTACAGTGCGTACAAATTACTAGTATAAACAATAATATCTAATACCTGCATATTAAATGAATAATTATAAAAATGTACCGGCGATACATGTATCGGCGATGCATGTATCGGTATCGGTATCGCTTAAGACATCTAGAAAGTATCGGCGTATCGGTATCGCCTAAGACGTTCTTCATGTATCGATGTTAAATGAGAACCAACTCTTTGTAATCATTTATTTATTTATATAAAGTCAAACAATGACAACGGTCTTCTGAAAAAGGAATAAGCATAATAAGTAATCACTTGAATAAAACATAAACATAAACATAAACATAATCATTGTCCTCTATCTCCTCCCAAGTCTTTGATGTGATGTGAGGTAATTGCAGTACAGTAGTGCGAAGACTTATATTGTTTTATAAAGTGAATACAGTATAGTACTTTAATAGGAAAACATAGATACTAGTTTATTTAAGAGTAATATGAGAACATAAGGCTTTGCTATTACATCATGATGAATACGATACTGTAGAAACTAAAATATGAATACTTATGGAATTATACAGTGCATTATATCCAATCAAACATATTACAATACAATTAGAGAGTTCAGCGAGAGATTGAATCGTATATTAAAATAAGGGTTGTACAACGGTATTCCTGACAAAAGTAATAGTACAGTAATGAGGTTACAGCTGTATTGGGAACACAATATAAAGTTCTTAGTAAGTAAAGTGTAAAGTGTGCTGTACTCTATCTCTCCCCCAAGTCTTTGAGCCAGTAGTTTTATAAAAAAGATTATTAAGGATAATATGGCAAAAAAAAAAAAAATTTGTATGTTTACGGATAAAGACTAAACCTTATTTTGTCAGTGCCCTTAATTTAAAGCATACTTGATTGGTTACTCTTCTTGATTCATATGGTAGTCTTCATGCCAGGTAGGGGGGCGTCTGGTACGGTTCGAACGCCTTAGTGGAGTTGCAGTTTGGGGTGCCGTACCCATTGGCCTAGGGGGTGCAGGTGGTAGTATGTCGATGGGCGGCGTTGACATGTCTTCTTGGGTGGGGGTGTGGTCTCTTCAGGGGTCGGGCCCTGCGTTCAACGTGTGGGCTGGACCGTGTCGGACTACGGGGTGAAGCGGGTTCTTTGGTCCTGGTGCTGACCTGGCAGGTGTAGGTGGTGCAGCAGGTGGGCTGTTGGTGGGCACCGCTAGGAAGTTCTTCAAATGTTGGTCTATGGTCATCTTTGGAGCAGGTGTGCTGAAGGGTTCATATTTTTTAAGGAATTTCCTGTTCCTTACAGTTACCCTCCCAGATCCATCGACCCTAACCACGTACTGGTCAAACTGCCTGACTTCGATGACCACACCTGTCTTGTCCATTTACGGGCGTGTGGACCGACCTGGTTCTGGATGCGTATAAGGTCTCCGACTGCTAGTGGTGGGAGTCTCTTGGTGTGCTCTGACCAGCGTTCTGCTCCCCTCATGTGGCGGTTCCTCAGAGCTTCTTCTCGGGTGGCCAAGTTTTCACGCCACGTGTCGTGTGGTTTATATCGGCCGGGAAGGATTGGAATGAAGTCCCGGATAGGGCGGCCGAATACACACATTGCTGGGGAGTGTTTTGTATCTCTATCCGGCGTGTTTCTGTATTGAAGCATGGCCCGTTGAAAGTTTTCGGTGTTGAGGTCGCCGTTTGGTCCAGTGTTGTCGGTTATTAGGCGTTTCGTTGTCTTGACACCAACTTCTGCCCGACAGTTGCTGTGAGGGAAAGCCACTGATGAGAGTCGGTGGTGTACGCCCCAGTTTTTGAGGAACTGCCGTGTGGCTGCTGCGGTAAATTCAGGGCCCCCATCGGAAGCCAGTTCGTCGGGGATGCCGAAGGTGACGAAGGTCCGTCGAGAGGCGATGAGTCCAGCAGCACCATCTGATGACCTCTCTACTATTGGCCAGTTAGAGTATCTGTCCACCACGACCAGGTAGTTTACTCCTTTGTAGTGGAAGTAGTCCGCGCAGACGCACTGGAAGGGGTATTCCTGGTGATGTTGGTGGAGTGGGTGGAGCGCTGGGCTGGGTTGGTGCCATGCGGTTGCAGTGGTTGCAGCTAGCCCGTAGTGCTGTGATGGCTGGTGTGATGCCAGGCCAGAAAATGGAGTCTTCTGCTCTGGAGATCATGGATGAAGTACCTTGATGAGCTGAGTGGAGTGAAGCCAGTACTTCTTGCCTGAGGGCCGGCGGGATAACCGTGCGGTTCCTGTACATTACCACGCCGTCAACAGTGCGGAGGTCGTCGCGAAACTGGTGATATTCCCGCAGCTGTGCAGGGAGTGCATGGCGGGATTCAGGCATGCCGGACTCTATGACATTGGCTAAACTATTCATGACTTCATCTGTCAGTGATGTCCGTATGCCGGCTAGGAAGGTGGGGGGGGAAGAACGCCGTTCCCTCGCATGGTTGATGGATGGCTGCTACGTCATCGGGGAGTGTCAGTGGTATGGGGTCGCCAGTGGGGTATCGTGACACCCCGTCAGCAGCTTTGTGTTTCGCGCCTGGTACGTGGATCATCCGGAAGCGGTACCTGAGGGTTTTTTCCTTCAAGTTTCTGAGGCGTGTATTAGATATGTCCTCTAGGGATCTGTCACCAAACACTTTGAGGAGAGGTTTGTGGTCCACTGCAATTATTAGGTCTTCGCATCCCAGCACGAAGTACCTCGCCTTGTCAAGGGCATCGGCGACAGCAAGTGCTTCTCCTTCTACTGGTGCATAGCGGGACTCAGCTGAGGTAGTGAATCTACTGCCGACCAATGTGACACGCCATCCAGTATGGCAGCAGAAGGGTTCGACTCGTGTACAGGTGCAGTGTTTCTGAAGTAGCCAGTAGCCGATGCCTGTTTTCGACCAGTCTGTGGCGAGGCATGTGGGCTTGGTTTTGTCAAAAATTTTAACGCCCTCCTCTATTTCTGTGATGATGACATCCTTTGATTCTTCGAAGATGGTTTCCAATTCGTCATCCCACTTGAAAGGTGTTCCTGGCTTCAGAAGTAGGCGGAACGGCTGCATCCTCTTGGCCATGCTGAAGGCATACGACACCTGGTTGATGAGCCCGAACCATGATCGAACGTCGGTGATGTTCTTTGGAGATGGAAACTCTAGGATTGCTTTGAGGTATTTTTTACAGGGTCGGACACTGTCAGATGTGATCTCGAAGCCTGCAAATTCAACCTTGTCCTGACAGAACACAAACTTGTCGGGGTTCAGTGTGATTCCGTGTCTGCCGCAGGTGTCAAGCCACTGGGTGGCCTGGAAGAAGCTCTCCTCCACTGTGTCTGACCAGAGCAAGACGTCGTCAATGCACTTTGTATTGTTAGGGATGCTCGATACAATTTCGTCGTACCTTCTTGTGTAACCGTCACCAGATGCAATGTAACCCTGGGGAGCGGTTTTGTAACGGTAGCGACCCCAGGGCGTTATGAAGGTGGTCAAGTGGCGGTCTTCTTCACAGATTGGTACGCTGTGATATCCATTCCATGCATCAAACACTGTTTTCTTTTTGCCTTGCGGTACTGATCTGGCCTGGTGGAATGGCGATTGAGTGTGGTGTGTTTCGCGGGTGGCGTGAGCGTTGAGGGGTTGAAAGTCAACGGTACGCCTTGGTTTTCCGTTCTTTTTGGCGCACACCACCATTCTGTGACACCAGGTTACGGGCTCACCAACGGGTACTGGTTCAAGGACACCCAGTCTGACATCTTGGTCGAGGCCAGCCTTCACGTCCTCCTGCCAGTGGATTGGTACTGGGACGGGGTGTGATGTGCGACTGGTTTGGCATTGGGGTCCACCATCAATTTCATTGGGGGGCCGTCCATCATGGGCAGCGCTTGGTGGTCACAAGTGTTGAAGGTGCTTGATTTGTAATAGTCCAGCAGGTATTCCTTGAGCTTTTGCTGGTTCGCCGCAACAGCGGGTAGCGGTAGCTCGATTGGAGGTGATGGAGGATGTTGGCGTCTTGGACAGTCACAGTTAGTTACAAGTCCGCTGTCACTGTGTGGCGTGCTGGCACTGTTGTTACAGTATTGTGCTGGATCCAGTTGGACTTCCCCCATGTAGGGAATCTTCCCGAGATAATGCCGAGTGAAACGCATGCCTCTCTGCTGATGAAGAACTTGTCAGAAGAATCTGTCACATATGTTACCTGTCTCGTTTCTACTTGTTGGCCCTGTTCATCCTTGCCAGTGAGGCGAAGTATGGCTG
Source organism: Bathynomus jamesi (assembly GCA_023014485.1). NCBI lineage: Eukaryota > Metazoa > Arthropoda > Malacostraca > Isopoda > Cirolanidae > Bathynomus > Bathynomus jamesi. The sequence goes on from JAJOZX010002991.1 coordinate 203,544, forward strand.
CGCCAAGGATTTTGATGCCCTTGTTGTTGGCGGCGTGCATCTTCATGGTCACAGGGATGAGGTCAGACTGGAGAAGCCCGAGGCGGTGGATAACCTTGATACCGGTGAGGCAGCTCTGACAGCCTGTGTCTGCCATGGCAGGCAGTACCACGGTTTTTGGGTGGGCATTGAGGGTTGCCCCAAGCGCCTCGTAGTCTTCGGGGAGAGTCCTGACTGTCAGGTTGATGTGTGGCTGTGGTTGTGAGTTCTCCTTGATCCACATGTCCGATAGTTCATTGTAAATGTGATGGTCGAGGGCGATTGCTCTTTTCTTATGTGGCTCGGAAGTGTTGCTTGTGGCGCAGAGAAGATCAAATACCGCACCTTCGCACTCATCAGCTTTATTAGGAGTGGCTGAAAGGCTCTTGTCCTTGTCTTTGCTCCTGCATACGGATTCCCAATGGCTGTCGCGCTTGCAAATTTTGCATTTGTGGTTGTACGCAGGGCAATCCTTCTTGCGTATGTGGACTGGGGCTCTTCTGCCGTGTCCTTTTACCACAATATGAACAAGGGGCATTTTTGTCTTGTGGGGGTATTTGCTTACTTCTCCTGTATGTGCTGCCTGCGGCCTCCACGGCATGGGAGTCCAGCAGTCGTGATGCTGAGCGCTTGCCTGCTTCCTTCGCCTCGACAAACTGAAAGACGTCTTCCAGGGTCATCTCCTGGTTACTGTTGCCGAGGAGTTCCAGTTGTATTTCCGGGTCAGCAATTCCGCGGGTAAGGACGTCGCGAAGGATGGGGTCAGTGTAATTTACGTTGTTGTTGCAGCTTGGGCATTCAACAAGAAATTTGCAGACTCCGGCCTGACCACGAAGACGGGCTCCAAAACTGCGCACAGTTTCGTCGCGGTCTTGTCGCATATTGTGTAGGGTAACCCTGGCTACCATGGTGTTCTCCTCTCGGACAGCTAGTTTCTTGATTGCAGCAAGGACTTCATCTTCGGTTTTGTTTGTTAGGCTTCCACCTGCGGATCTTGTCAAATCTTTGCGGAGTGAATCGTCGCAGCATTCAAGTAGTTGTACCACTTTGTCCCTACCAGTGATTTTTGTAGCTTCCGCATAATCTGTCCAACGCGACGTAAAATATGCCCAGTCTTCACTGGTACCTGCAGCCGAAATGGTTGGCCGTCTTACTTTCTCAACCTTTGCAGAGACTGTCGGGCTTGGGACATGGGTCGTGCAGTGGGCTGTTATAAGTGCGGCTACAATGGCTGGGTCCAGGTCTGCTGTGACATAGGTACAACCTGTGATAGGACATTCTACGGCAGGCATTGTGGATAGCGTTTGTTGAAGTTGCTTAATTAGGTTGGGGTGGTTGACAGTTGCTTGAATTTACCACGTATGTAGACTTATTTTATTATTTATTTAATTAATCAGTCATTTGTACCTAAGACCGTTGTCATAAATGAGAACCAACTCTTTGTAATCATTTATTTATTTATATAAAGTCAAACAATGACAACGGTCTTCTGAAAAAGGAATAAGCATAATAAGTAATCACTTGAATAAAACATAAACATAAACATAATCATTGTCCTCTAGATGTATCGGTATCGCTTTAGCGATTTTCATGTATCGATGCCCATCACTGTTTGTCCCCAAATTTACAAGTACGGCTAGGGCTTTTATTCCTGCAACAAACTCTGCAATGCTTTCATTCACCGTCTGATGCCTCGAATAAAATTTGAAACGTTCATAGATGAGAACTACTCGGGGTTTGTAGTGATTGGTTAGGGCCTGTACCACTTCACTATAGGTGCAAGTTTCCGGGCTTTAGGAGCAACTAGGTCCATAACTAAGCCAAACGTTTTAGGGCCTATTATAGTTAAAAAGGTAGGTACTTTCTTAGCATCAATGGAATTTGCCTCGAAAAACAACCTCACCCTAGTGGCATAAGCTTCGAAGTCCTCCCCAGAGTCTTCGTAGGGGCTTATATGGCCAATCACCGACATGCTAGAACAAAACCGATTTAGGTCAAATAACGTGAAGTAGGTTAGATTTGGTTTAAATTTGATCTAGTTACTCCCCAGTTAGGGCTGAATAGTAAATTGTATTAGAGTTAGGGCTGAGTAGGAATTAGTATTAGAGTTATGCCAGCGGGACCTAAGCTATAGTACGGTAGCTTACCCACACAAACCAACCAAATCGGGCGACCCACTAGTCTAGGCTACATCCAATTTTCCAAACAACCAGCTTGAACCCAATAAGCCAAATTAAATCCAATGAGCCAAATTAAATCCAATGAACCAAATTTAATCCAATGAACCAAATTTAATCCAATGAGCCAAATTGAATCCCATCCTCGTCGCCAAATGTAATAACTTTGGGTTTGTGATCCCGCTAAATTACTAGGTTTCTAAACAACAACAAAGGCACTTACCGGTGCGTTGAATTAGATATTCTTTAGGGCCTACCATAGATTTCCTGCGTCCCCCAAAGCAGTCTACCTAAACTCTCTAGCTTTACTAATTTAGAAGCTATAGACATTACCCCTAACTATTATTAATTATTAACAACTTTCTACCCCATTTGTCACCTTAGAAACATCACCAAATTAAACTTAGCACCAACGATTTAGTCAGATATGAATAACCATGCTCTAGTCCAGCCAAAACCAAACGAACAGCCCGCGTTGCTCCGTTTATCTCTTCGTGTTGCCATTCCGCTTTCTCTTCGTTGCAGTATTAGCTGAAGTGTTAGCTTCTTCATTATCAGTTGAACCAACACTTCTGTCGGATTCATTTTTCCGTTTTTTAATCACAAACTTATCCATGTCTGAAACAAGAGAAAACACTTTTGTTAATTGTGGTGAAATTCAAAATAAATTCAATATTTATACAAGAACCAATTCGCCACATATCAATGGCCGATTCACCACATGTGGCGAGTGGCGAACGTATTGGACACCGCTGTTCTAGATGGTCAAAGACCTGTGAGGGGCAGGGTGCAGCCTACTCCCAGATACATGAGTGCAGAGCCCTCTGCCTCTCAGCCTACTCTTGGATCCATGAGTGTAGAGCCCTCTGTCGCTCAACCTCACCCTGGATCCATGAGTGCAGAGCCCTCTGCCTCTCAGCCTCATCCTGGATCCATGAGTGCAGAGCCCTCTACCTCTCAGCCTCATCCTGGATCCATAGGGTACCCCCGAAGGGGCCTTGGTGAATCGGGATGCTGGGAATGAAGTCGGGGATCATGATGAGGAGGCATCTTGGACAATGGTGGTAAGGAGGGGCCGGAAGCGAGCGACCCCTCAGAGAACTGCAACCACTGCAGTAGCTAATGGTGGTGGTCCATCAAGGGGTCTGGTCCCACTCATGCAACGGCTAGAGGGAATCAGCCTGTGGCAAAGGTTGGCAGAGAACGGCGGGGTATCATAGGGGCTGCCAAAACAGATTGTATGATGGCTGTACCAACAAAGATTGCAAACATTTTCGTCTCGAGATGTCGACCTGATCTTACGGCCGAGGAGCTACAGGCATTTGTGGAAGATAACGCGACCCTTCAGGTTACATGTAGGAAAACTGACTCCAGATGGACTACGTATAGTTCCTTTCAAGTTACAGCAGTCTGTGATGATCCAGGGGTATTTATGGACCCAGCAGTATGGCCGGAACTGGTATATGTACGACGGGTCTATGAGAAGAAGGAAAGAAAAACACCTGCAGCCCCTCTCGCAAGTGCTGGAGAGGGTAATTATAGAGACATCATGCGTCGTACTGTGGAGGAAAATCCAGCTGGGTCTAGTGCTGTAACTGCTGCGCCTGGTATAAGTGGAATTCAACATGTAGAGATGGCTGGCAGAACTCCTGCATCTTCCTAATTGCAACATTCAAGGTAATCTCTTATAACTGTAGAGGCCCAATGCGTAAGCTTAGGCAATAACAGCAAACACAGGCGGATTATAATTGATAAGCTGTTAGAAGATGCTAATATTCTGTCTGCAGGAAACATGGCTATGGAAACAGGACTTAAAGGACCTGAATAGTCTGTCCAGTAACTTTCATGGGATAGGGGAGGCCACCAGAGATAAACAAGATGGTCTCCTTGTAGGCCACCCACCTGGTGGGGTGGCTATTCTATGGAGGTTGGGGTATGGGAAATATATTAGTGAACAGGACCGGCCTTAGGCCAACTGAACCTATTTGACCAAATTGGGCCCCGCGCTCACATGGGCCCCGCACTAGGGTTGCCACCTCCAGCTTTGAAAAATAAGGAATGCAGTCTTTGGAGCTACGGTTTAAGCAGTTGAAAAAACATGTTGATTTATTTGGCTTTTTGAGTAAATTTCAACAAATTTCAAAGGAGGAATTACAAAAACATGCTGCAGATTTGGAAATTACGCTAACAGATGTCAAGCTCATTCAGGAAAACGAACTTGTCAACTCTGTAAAGTTAGCAGATTTAGATGGTCATATGCTGGTCGAGGAAATGGAAGCACTGAAGCCAATTCTTCCTTCTTCATACTTTGGAAAGCCTTTGAAAATCCTAGAATTCCTTGCTTTGAATGAGAGAGCTACTGGATTTCCAAATTTTTTTATTGCTCTACGCATTAGGGCGGCTCGTTTTTACACTTTTTTCGATATTTGATTGGGGGTAGTGCGGAAAAGTTGCGATTTGGAGAGAAAATAAAGTGTGTAAAATTTTTTTGATCTACGTCAATACCTTCCGGTGGCGGCGAGTCCTTAAAAATCGAAAAATAGGCCTAACGGGGTAGATTGGAAAATGGTTTTAAAGACTTACAAAATAAACAATAAAAATTTCAGCACAATCTGTTAATAACTTCCGGTGGCGTCTTAGCCGTTAAAATATCCAAAATATTGATTTAAAGCAAGTTTTAACAAGATGTTATACAAATGTTAATTCCGGTATATTTCTGTGCAAACACCCTGAGAACACTATTATAGGCTTGAATAAATTAATAGCAGTCATTGAACAATGAACATTATAAAATTATATAAAATTATATAAAATTTTTATGTGTTTTTAGGCCTATTTTTCGATTTTTAAGGACTCACCGCCACCGGAAGGTATTGACGTAGATCAAAAAAATTTTACACACTTTATTTTCTCCAAATCGCAGCTTTTCCGCACTACCCCCAATCAAATATCGAAAAAGTGTAAAAACGAGCCGCCCTACTACGCATATTTTTGACAATTCCAGTCACAGTGGCGTCAGGGGGAAGGAGCTTTTCCAAATTAAAATTGATCAAATCTCATCTAAGGTCAAACATGCTCCAAGATAGACTCAACAGTCTTGCAATATTATCCATAGAATGTGATGAAGCAAAAAACTTAAACTTCAACAAAATTTTGAAAGAGTTTGCAGAACAGAAAGCAAGAAAGATTTCTTTATAAGTATAGTTTTGTTTTAACACGTTTTCTGTCAAAATATAAGCTAATAAATATAGATATTGTTTTAGTTTTAATACAACGTAATAGCTAGAGGACAATGATTATGTTTATGTTTATGTTTATGTTTTATTCAAGTGATTACTTATTATGCTTATTCCTTTTTCAGAAGACCGTTGTCATTGTTTGACTTTATATAAATAAATAAATGATCACAAAGAGTTGGTTCTCATTTATGACAACGGTCTTAGGTACAAATGACTGATTAATTAAATAAATAATAAAATAAGTCTACACACGTGGTAAATTCAAGCAACTGTCAACCACCCCAACCTAATTAAGCAACTTCAACAAACGCTATCCACAATGCCTGCCGTAGAAGTCCTATCACAGGTTGTACCTATGTCACAGCAGACCTGGACCCAGCCATTGTAGCCGCACTTATAACAGCCCACTGCACGACCCATGTCCCAAGCCCGACAGTCTCTGCAAAGGTTGAGAAAGTAAGACGGCCAACCATTTCGGCTGCAGGTACCAGTGAAGACTGGGCATATTTTACGTCGCGTTGGACAGATTATGCGGAAGCTACAAAAATCACTGGTAGGGACAAAGTGGTACAACTACTTGAATGCTGCGACGATTCACTCCGCAAAGATTTGACAAGATCCGCAGGTGGAAGCCAAAAAACAAAACCGAAGATGAAGTCCTTGCTGTCAATCAAGAAACTAGCTGTCCGTGAGGAGAACACCATGGTAGCCAGGGTTACCCTACACAATATGCGACAAGACCGCGACGAAACTGTGCGCAGTTTTGGAGCCCGTCTTCGTGGTCAGGCCGGAGTCTGCAAATTTCTTGTTGAATGCCCAAGCTGCAACAACAACGTAAATTACACTGACCCCATCCTTCGCGACGTCCTTACCCGCGGAATTGCTGACCCGGAAATACAACTGGAACTCCTCGGCAACAGTAACCAGGAGATGACCCTGGAAGACGTCTTTCAGTTTGTCGAGGCGAAGGAAGCAGGCAAGCGCTCAGCATCACGACTGCTGGACTCCCATGCCGTGGAGGCCGCAGGCAGCACATACAGGAGAAGTAAGCAAATACCCCCACAAGACAAAAATGCCCCCTGTTCATATTGTGGTAAAAAAGGACACGGCAGAAGAGCCCCAGTCCACATACGCAAGAGGATTGCCCTGCGTACAACCACAAATGCAAAATTTGCAAGCGCGACAGCCATTGGGAATCCGTATGCAGGAGCAAAGACAAGGACAAGAGCCTTTCAGCCACTCCTAATAAAGCTGATGAGTGCGAAGGTGCGGTATTTGATCTTCTCTGCGCCACAAGCAACACTTCCGAGCCACATAAGAAAAGAGCAATCGCCCTCGACCATCACATTTACAATGAACTATCGGACATGGATCAAGGAGAACTCACAACCACAGCCACACATCAACCTGACAGTCAGGACTCTCCCCGAAGACTACGAGGCGCTTGGGGCAACCCTCAATGCCCACCCAAAAACCGTGGTACTGCCTGCCATGGCAGACACAGGCTGTCAGAGCTGCCTCACCGGTATCAAGGTTATCCACCGCCTCGGGCTTCTCCAGTCTGACCTCATCCCTGTGACCATGAAGATGCACGCCGCCAACAACAAGGGCATCAAAATCCTTGGCGCAGCCATACTTCGCCTCACTGGCAAGGATGAACAGGGCCAACAAGTAGAAACGAGACAGGTAACATATGTGACAGATTCTTCTGACAAGTTCTTCATCAGCAGAGAGGCATGCGTTTCACTCGGCATTATCTCGGGAAGATTTCCTACAGTGGGGGAAGTCCAACTGGATCCAGCACAATACTGTAACAACAGTGCCAGCACGCCACACAGTGACAGCGGACTTGTAACTAACTGCGACTGTCCAAGACGCCAACATCCTCCATCACCTCCAATCGAGCTACCGCTACCCGCTGTTGCGGCGAACCAGCAAAAGCTCAAGGAATACCTGCTGGACTATTACAAATCAAGCACCTTCAACACTTGTGACCACCAAGCGCTGCCCATGATGGACGGCCCCCCAATGAAATTGATGGTGGACCCCAATGCCAAACCAGTCGCACATCACACCCCCGTCCCAGTACCAATCCACTGGCAGGAGGACGTGAAGGCTGGCCTCGACCAAGATGTCAGACTGGGTGTCCTTGAACCAGTACCCGTTGGTGAGCCCGTAACCTGGTGTCACAGAATGGTGGTGTGCGCCAAAAAGAACGGAAAACCAAGGCGTACCGTTGACTTTCAACCCCTCAACGCTCACGCCACCCGCGAAACACACCACACTCAATCGCCATTCCACCAGGCCAGATCAGTACCGCAAGGCAAAAAGAAAACAGTGTTTGATGCATGGAATGGATATCACAGCGTACCAATCTGTGAAGAAGACCGCCACTTGACCACCTTCATAACGCCCTGGGGTCGCTACCGTTACAAAACCGCTCCCCAGGGTTACATTGCATCTGGTGACGGTTACACAAGAAGGTACGACGAAATTGTATCGAGCATCCCTAACAATACAAAGTGCATTGACGACGTCTTGCTCTGGTCAGACACAGTGGAGGAGAGCTTCTTCCAGGCCACCCAGTGGCTTGACACCTGCGGCAGACACGGAATCACACTGAACCCCGACAAGTTTGTGTTCTGTCAGGACAAGGTTGAATTTGCAGGCTTCGAGATCACATCTGACAGTGTCCGACCCTGTAAAAAATACCTCAAAGCAATCCTAGAGTTTCCATCTCCAAAGAACATCACCGACGTTCGATCATGGTTCGGGCTCATCAACCAGGTGTCGTATGCCTTCAGCATGGCCAAGAGGATGCAGCCGTTCCGCCTACTTCTGAAGCCAGGAACACCTTTCAAGTGGGATGACGAATTGGAAACCATCTTCGAAGAATCAAAGGATGTCATCATCACAGAAATAGAGGAGGGTGTTAAAATTTTTGACAAAACCAAGCCCACATGCCTCGCCACAGACTGGTCGAAAACAGGCATCGGCTACTGGTTACTTCAGAAACACTGCACCTGTACACGAGTCGAACCCTTCTGCTGCCATACTGGATGGCGTGTCACATTGGTCGGCAGTAGATTCACTACCTCAGCTGAGTCCCGCTATGCACCAGTAGAAGGAGAAGCACTTGCTGTCGCCGATGCCCTTGACAAGGCGAGGTACTTCGTGCTGGGATGCGAAGACCTAATAATTGCAGTGGACCACAAACCTCTCCTCAAAGTGTTTGGTGACAGATCCCTAGAGGACATATCTAATACACGCCTCAGAAACTTGAAGGAAAAAACCCTCAGGTACCGCTTCCGGATGATCCACGTACCAGGCGCGAAACACAAAGCTGCTGACGGGGTGTCACGATACCCCACTGGCGACCCCATACCACTGACACTCCCCGATGACGTAGCAGCCATCCATCAACCATGCGAGGGAACGGCGTTCTTTCCCCCCCCCACCTTCCTAGCCGGCATACGGACATCACTGACAGATGGTAATGGCATGGAAGCCTGCGTCATTTCTGCAGCCGCATCAACACTCAACTCGCTGAGCCTGGTCAGTGACATGGGATCGAGTACGCACCGCCACGACCAGCGATGAAGTCATGAATAGTTTAGCCAATGTCATAGAGTCCGGTATGCCTGAATCCCGCCATGCACTCCCTGCACAGCTGCGGGAATATCACCAGTTTCGCGACGACCTCCGCACTGTTGACGGCGTGGTAATGTACAGGAACCGCACGGTTATCCCGCCGGCCCTCAGGCAAGAAGTACTGGCTTCACTCCACTCAGCTCATCAAGGTACTTCATCCATGATCTCCAGAGCAGAAGACTCCATTTTCTGGCCTGGCATCACACCAGCCATCACAGCACTACGGGCTAGCTGCAACCACTGCAACCGCATGGCACCAACCCAGCCCAGCGCTCCACCCACTCCACCAACATCACCAGAATACCCCTTCCAGTGCGTCTGCGCGGACTACTTCCACTACAAAGGAGTAAACTACCTGGTCGTGGTGGACAGATACTCAACTGGCCAATAGTAGAGAGGTCATCAGATGGTGCTGCTGGACTCATCGCCTGCCTCCGACGGACCTTCGTCACCTTCGGCATCCCCGACGAACTGGCTTCCGATGGGGGCCCTGAATTTACCGCAGCAGCCACACGGCAGTTCCTCAAAAACTGGGGCGTACACCACCGACTCTCATCAGTGGCTTTCCCTCACAGCAACTGTCGGGCAGAAGTTGGTGTCAAGACAACGAAACGCCTAATAACCGACAACACTGGACCAAACGGCGACCTCAACACCGAAAACTTTCAACGGGCCATGCTTCAATACAGAAACACGCCGGATAGAGATACAAAACACTCCCCAGCAATGTGTGTATTCGGCCGCCCTATCCGGGACTTCATTCCAATCCTTCCCGGCCGATATAAACCACACGACACGTGGCGTGAAAACTTGGCCACCCGAGAAGAGCTCTGAGGAACCGCCACATGAGGGGTGCGGAACGCTGGTCAGAGCACACCAAGAGACTCCCACCACTAGCAGTCGGAGACCTTATACGCATCCAGAACCAGGTCGGTCCACACGCCCGTAAATGGGACAAGACAGGTGTGGTCATCGAAGTCAGGCAGTTTGACCAGTACGTGGTTAGGGTCGATGGATCTGGGAGGGTAACTGTAAGGAACAGGAAATTCCTTAAAAAATATGAACCCTTCAGCACACCTGCTCCAAAGATGACCATAGACCAACATTTGAAGAACTTCCTAGCGGTGCCCACCAACAGCCCACCTGCTGCACCACCTACACCTGCCAGGTCAGCACCAGGACCAAAGACACCCGCTTCACCCCGTAGTCCGACACGGTCCAGCCCGCACGTTGAACGAAGGCGCCCGATCCCTGAAGAGACCACACCCCCCACCCAAGAAGACATGTCAACGCCGCCCATCGACATACTACCACCGCACCCCCTAGGCCAATGGGTACGGCACCCCAAACTGCAACTCCACTAAGGCATTCGAACCGTACCAGACCCCCCTACCTGGCATGAAGACTACCATATGAATCAAGAAGAGTAACCAATCAAGTATGCTTTAAATTAAGGGCACTGACAAAATAAGGTTTAGTCTTTATCCGTAAACATACAAATTTTTTTTTTTTTTTGCCATATTATCCTTAATAATCTTCTTTATAAAATTGCTGGCTCAAAGACTTGGGGGAGAGATAGAGTACAGTACACTTTACACTTTACTTACTAAGAACTTTATATTGTGTTCCCAATACAGCTGTAACCTCACTACTGTACTATTACTTTTGTCAGGAATACCGTTGTACAACCCTTATTTTAATATATGATTCAATCTCTCGCTGAACTCTCTAATTGTATTGTAATATGTTTGATTGGATATAATGTACTGTATAATTCCATAAGTATTTATATTTTAGTTTCTACAGTATCGTATTCATCATGATGTAATAGCAAAGCCTTATGTCTCATATTACTCTTAAATAAACTAGTATCTATGTTTTCCTATTAAAGTACTATACTGTATTCACTTTATAAAACAATATAAGTCTTTGCACTACTGTACTGCAATTACCTCATATCACATCTAGTATCAAAGACTTGGGAGGAGATAGAGGACAATGATTATGTTTATGTTTATGTTTATGTTTTATTCAAGTGATTACTTATTATGCTTATTCCTTTTTCAGAAGACCGTTGTCATTGTTTGACTTTATATAAATAAATAAATGATCACAAAGAGTTGGTTCTCATTTAATAGCATATATTCCTGATACCTAATTTGAAATAATCTTAAATCCAGGAGGCCCCACCAAAATGGTCCAAATTGGGCCCAGCAATTGCTAAGGCCGGCCTTGTTAGTGAATTAAAACTTGGTTTGAACTGGCTAACTGGAATAGAAATTTGCGTAGACAATGAAAAATTTGTAATTCTGTGTATCTATATGCCTTTTCAGGCAGTTGATAATGAAGAAAATTACCTCATTAAATTGAGGCAGGTCAGCAATATTATTGATGAGTTGGATACGACATGTGTAGCTATTATTGGTGATTTTAATGCTAATGTGCTCAATGATAATTCTTTGTTTAGCAACCACTTAAAAGCCGTCTGTGAAGATAATAACTTGACCCTTTCATCCATGTGTAGTCTTCCTGGTGATAGCTTTACTTACAGTATGTTAGTGATAGTTGGCACACCACCTCATGGTTGGATCATTATATTTGTACACCTGATGCAAATCAGGCAGTTCTGAATATGGCGGTTTTGTACTCCTATGCTAGTTCTGACCACATGCCCCTATTAATTGAGTTTGACATTAATTGTATTCCAATGCTATCACAGATAAATGATACATGTAAAGCGAAGTTGGACTGGTCCAAAGTTGATGATGAGGGCAAACAACAGTATTGTAATAAGTCTGATGTATTGCTAAATGCTAAGCAATATATCTATCTCTAATGATGCTCAGCTTGTCAGGATGTAAACTGTAGAATTCAAACACATATTTTGGCATTTAAAGACATGCATGAACGAATTGTCTTCTCTCTCAATAATGCTAGCCTAGACTTAAATACCTTCAGAAGAAAAAATTATACATGTAGACCTGGCTGGAGCGATTATGTGGCTGAACTTCATAATGCATCTAGAGATGCTTTTTTAATGTGGTGTGAACAAGGGAAGTCAAGGCAAGGCCCTGTATTACAACAAAACAGGGAGCTAATGCCAGGTTCAAGTATGCATTAAGGGATATAAAAAATCATGAGGATGAGTTAAACACGGATGCTCTGGCTAGAAAGCTTGCCAGTAAGAATCCAAGAAACTTTTGGGGGAATTAAAAACAATGAATAATAGTGCAATGTCTCTCCCTGCTAATATTGAAAATGTAACTGGGACTGAGAATATAGTCAAATTATGGAAGGAACACTACAGTGAGTTATTTAACTCTGTACATAAGAACAATAATGTTAATTGTGATGTTACCTATAGTCCAGATATAAGAGTTAGTGCATCATTTTTTTGGGGGCGCTGCGCGTCCTTCCTACTCGTTTGTTGAATGCGGCACTTACAGGGCGTGGTCTTGTAGAGAGCTCTCTTGCAATTCAGTTTGGTTGTTTAGATACAAGATTGTTGCATCGTGCAATAGTGCAGGTCGTGTTGTTGTTGCAAGGTTTAGAAAGAAGACTATAAATAGTGCCCCTTTTGTTTTTATCTTAATTTTATGCAACTGAGGCCTAAGGTAGGCCTACATCGAGTCAGCAACCCTGAGGTAGGACCTAATAGGACCTCCAAGTCCGTAAGTTTTTAGTCTAGCTTAACTTGGGCTGTAGGTTAAACTGGCCCTTCAGAGCTTGGCCGTTCACGGCTCAGCTGGGATTCTGAACCCAATAAAATAAAAAAAATAACTGTATTTGAGGCTAAACAGGCCATAAAATGTTTAGATTGTAACAAATCATGTGGTAGTAGTGATGGTATTTCTGCTGAGCATCTGAAATTTAGTAGTGACAAATTAGTGCCTCTGTTAGCTTTGAGCTTTACAGGTTTACTCATACATGGTGTTTTGCCGGATACAATGTTATCCGTTGTTTTGGTGCCAGTACGAAAAGATAAAAAAGGTAAAATCAAGAGTAAAGATAACTATAAGCTAATAGCCTTTGCCAGTATTATGTCTAAGGTGTTTGAATATATACTCATTAACAGTGGTGGGCACCGTTAACCAAAAAGTTAACTTCGATAACGATAATCCGTTAACCCCAATTTTTAACTCCGATAACGATAATCCGATAATTTTACTACAAAGTTAACGGAAGTTAACGATAATCCGTTAACGATAACTATTTCTTTACTAACATTTAAAAAAATCAAGGAAAAAAGCTTTAAAACCCATAGAAAATGTTTATTTATGCAAAATCCAACAATCAATAGGTATTTAACTGTATTTTTATCAAGTTTTGCAACTTTTTTGCTTAATAATTTTTTTTTTATTTTTAATAAAAAATGTACTGATTACATGTTTTGAAACCCTTGTAACCACTAACCATTAACTAAATTTTAATTTACCAGAGAATTATTATGGCGGGAACTGAAAGGTAAAATTAAATTTTAGGCACATTTATTAAAGACTATGACACAATGTGCTGGTTGCCCTTCAGAAAGACCAACTTCTCAAAGTTAGGCCCAACTGCCAGTCTTGACCTCTTGGGCCTCAGGATGTCCTTGCCGAGAGAGAAGAGCCGTTCCACTGCGGCAGAGGACGGAATTGGCAGACTGAAGTTATGGCGGTTTGAATTCATTCGCGGAGCGGTGATCTTCCGTGAATGACTCCTCGCAGTTAACGTGTTAACGGACTTTAACAGACTAAATATCGAGTTATCGGAAGTTAACTGGTCCGATAACGATAAATGGAAATTAACTTCCGTTAATAGTCCGTTAAAAAAAGTTAACTTCGTTAATTAACTGTTATCGGATTAACGCTTTAGTGCCCAACACTGCTCATTAATAGACTTGAATGTTACCTGTATACAGGTGATAACCAATTTGGTTTCAAAAAGAAACACAATACTGATATGTGTATGTGTATGACTTGAAGGAAATGGTCTGTAAATACCAAACTCTAGATGCTAATGTATTTTTGTGTTTCCTGGATGCCTCTAAAGCATTTGATCGTGTTAATCATGACAAATTATTTATGAAAATTGTAAATCGTAATGTACCTGGTTACTTGGTCCGTATATTAATATTCTGGTATAATTGTTAGAAAATCTAGAAGAGGAAGAACCATTGTTGTCCCAAGGCGATATGATGACTAAGCTGATTGATGCAGCATTGCTTGTATATATTAAGTTAAGGTGTATATATATCCAGTGGTGGGCACCGTTAACCAAAAAGTTAACTTCGTTAACCGCTAATCCGTTAACCAAAAAGTTAACTTCGTTAACCGTTAATCCGTTAATTCGTTAAACATGTAACGGAAGTTACCGATAAACCGTTAACGTTAACTTTTATTATAAAAAAAATGAAAAACACAATATATATATAATTTAATTTTCCCTCTTTTTCTCGTTCTCCATTTTGTCCATGAGATGCATGTTGCCCTTCATGAAAATTAGCATATCAAAGTTTTCATCAGACAGGGATGATCTCTTGGCCCTCAGGATGTCCTTGCCCATAGAGAACAAACGCTCCACTGCAGCACTGGAGGGGATGGCTGTGTTGAACTTGATGAACAAGTCCACCAACACTTGCTCACCCAAGAAGGCAGCATCTTGTGTAAACACATGCAGTGGCGGTTCCTCATATGGGCAATATGGGCAGCCGCACAGGGCGGCATTTGTGGAGGGGCGGCATGAGCGCCTGCTAAAAAAAATAAAAAAAAATAAGAATAAATAAATAAAGAAATAAATAAAAATAAAAAATAAAAAATAAAATAAATAATAAAGATCAATAATATATTTTTTAAAAAAACCATCTATTGCATTTTCCATAAACCTTCCCATAAAAGACCTAAACAATGCAAAATGCTTCCAGATTAATATTATTGGGAATAAAGGCCCATACTTTAACATATGTAATGTTATTTTTCTGGGTTTGGTTAAATAGTGAAATGTATATTATTTATTACAGAACGAATCTTCACACTAAGCCACTAAGGTCTGTCAAATAACCGCAAATGGATAAGAAGAGGTCAAAGCTATCAGGTGCTCAGTTTAGAAAAAGAGGAAAGAAGAAGAGGAGAAACGAGCAAAAGATAAAGGTATAGAGCTATGTCATCTACTCTTCACTGCTATATTGCACTGCTATTTTGTGATATAGCTTTCTGAGTCATTTGAAGTGTACTATTATGTATATAATTAGCCATTAACCAAGGAGGTTGTATTATTCATTTGTTTCCTATTCTAAAAGTTTAATAAATTGTGCTTAATAACATGTTAAATTAATTGTACTAGCCTATTCATGCATTGGTCTGTTATGTTCTATTTTACTATTTGCAGGGGCACTTTTGAAATATTTTGGAACACCCTCTGCCACTAGCCAGGATGAGAAGCCGTCTACTTCTGCCATTATTGAGGCTGAGGAGCCATCTACCTCCTCAGCCTCACATATGTCTCCACAAATGCAGTCTGATCCTGAGGATGAAGACCCATTTGCTTCTACTTCTCCCCGGCAGGACTCTTCAGGTGAGTTTGTGTGCACATATGTCTGTGAGTGTGTGCGTGTGTGTGTATGTGTATGTGTGTGCATCCCTGCAAAGCATTTTGCAAACAGTTATAAATTATAATGTTATTATCACTGGGTCTGGGTTACTGGGTATGTGTGGTGTTTCACCACCATAATTCCATAACACCACCACCATAACAAAGTGCTGTGAATAATGTGTTATCTAACTTAGGTGTGTATACTAATGAGTAATGCTCTTGTTTTTTCTATTAGAAAGGCCTGGAGCAGAATCGCCTCCTGAGGATGAGTCTCTGTCCACCGACCCTGCTAACTGGCCTTCAGTTCTGACTGAGAGAATTCGGACACAACTGGTTTCCAGGGGACCAAGTCAAGTACCATCTGACTTTGTATTCCCTAGAAACGACAGTGACGGAAGAAGTTTCCACCATCAATACTTCAGGAAGTCAGTGGTTAGTGGGGAAAATATAATCAGAAGTTGGTTGGTCTATTCCTTAAAAAACAACAGCCTTTTCTGTTTCTGTTGTACATTATTTTCCAAGAGGAAAATAAATTTAGCAAGTTTGGGACTCTCGGACTGGAAGCATGCAAGCTCATTGCTCACATCACATGACAACAGTTCAGAACACCTAAATTCTATGAAAATCTGGAAAGAACTGGCAGTGAGGATGAGAAAGGGGGAGACCATTGACAAGCAGGAGATGGCACTTCTGGAGGCTGAGAAGTTGAGATGGAGAGCGTGCTGACACGTCTCACTGCTATTGTGCATTCTCTGGCAGTTAGGAATTTGGCACTAAGGGGACATACAGAAAAATTGTTCTCACCATCAAATGGCAATTTTCTGAAAGAAGTTGAACTGATGGCACAATTTGATCCTATAATGCAAGAGCACATTAACCGTGTCCAAAAAGGGACCTCCAGTCACACCAGCTACCTCGGCCACCACATACAAAACGAACTCATTGATTTGTCGAGCAGCAAGACCATTTCAGCAATGGTGAGCGACATCAAACAATCAAAGTTTTTTTCAATAATTCTAGATTGCACTCCAGATATCAGCCACACTGAACAGTTGTCAGTTGTGATTCGGGTTGTGTCACTGGAGGGGAAGCCCCATATAAAGGAACATTTCATGGGGTTTTTGGAGGCAGAGGAGTCCACTGGTCAACATTTGGCATCTCTGATTCTGAAGAGGAGCTAAAAGTTCCTTTCATGGACTGTAGAGGACAATCATACGACAACGGGGCCAACATGAGGGGAAAAAACAAGGGTGTTCAATCCAGGCTCCTAGAAATTAATCCCAGAGCTCTGTTTGTTCCATGTGGGGCTCATTCTCTGAATTTGCTTGTGGCCGATGCTGCTAAGGGATCTATTGATGCCACAAGTTACTTTGGCATCTTGCAGAAGCTTTACAACTTGTTTTCAGCCTCCACACAACGATGGGCCATTTTGAAAAAACATGTGAACATCACATTGAAGATGTGGTCTGATACAAGGTGGGAAAGCAAGATCAAGAGTGTGGAGCCCTGAGATATCAGGCAGCTGCAGTGAGAGATGCACTGATCGAGGTGAGGGACCACACCAAAGACTCTGTAATAAAGGTCGAGGCTCAATCTCTGTCAGAGGAGGTTGGGTCATACCGCTTCGCCATTTGTTCAGTGGTGTGGCATGACCTGTTGTGCCAAATTCAGCATGTGAGCAAGCAGATGCAGTCTCCTAGCATGCACGTTGATGTTGCAGTAAATCTCCTAAAAAAAACAGAGAGAGGTCTCCGCAATTACAGGGCAACAGGTTTTGTAGCTGCACAAATGGCAGCCACAGATATCTGTGAACAAATGAATGTGGAGGCTGTGTTAAACAAAAACGGCTGAGGTCCACAAAGCGGCACTTCTCCTATGAAGCATCTGATGAGCCCTTGATTGATGCTTTGAAGAAGCTGGAGGTGACATTTTTCAATGCAGTGGTTGATGCTGCAACATCAGCCATTCAGGAAAGATTTTCCACGTTGGAAATTGTGGGAGAGAAGTTTGGAGTGCTGACACATTTCCAAAATCTCACATTTGAGGAGCTGACAGAACAATGTGTAAACCTTAGTACTACACTACACTTTAAGGGACAATCTGACTTGGATGGCAGAGAGCTTGCACAGGAGCTGAAGAACTTGCCTGACTTGCCATCAAAGACCATATCCTTGCTTGAACTGCTGACATTTATCCATGAAAGGGAGCTCTCTGAAATATATCCAAATTTGTGGACTGCTCTCAGAATTGGTCTTACTCTTCCAGTCACTGTTGCTGAAGCAGAGAGGAGCTTTTCAAAGCTGAAGCTCATCAAATCCTACCTGAGGTCAACTATGTCACAGGAACGCCTTACCGGTCTGGCCATCATCAGTATAAATCATACAATTGCTGAGCAGATTTCATATGATGATTTAATTCATGACTTTGCATCAAGGAAGGTAAGAAGAGTCAGGCTTTAGATGGCAGTTGTGCTGTGGTGCAATTTATTTTGTTTCTTGTTCAAAGTGTAGCATAATAATTACCCTCTCTTAAGTGTCTTATTCTATTTATGTGATAGAGCATTTGTACAATTTAGAAATTTGATTCTCTAGTTTATTTATGGCAGTTGTGCGCTGAAGGTGAGGTTCGCCCAGGGTGTCATGTAAGCTAGGACCGCCACTGAACACATGAGTTCAAGTTCAAATATTTCCACATAAATTAAAATAGTCATCCATAAAATTGAAAGAAAACCAAAAGAAAACGATGTAGACTTATGCCCCTTTTGTCCTGTTGGTACTTAGAAGTTGACTCAATAAATCCTTTATTATTTCACACTTAAAAATAATAAACAAGAACAACAATTGTTTGAAGCATTCTTGAACATTTCAAGAACAAGATAAAAAATAAAATAACCCTTACCTTTGTTATTTGGAACAGATATGGCACAGAATATTCGTGAAGTAATTGCACTGAAATTTCTTCGGTCTTCACAGCAGAGATACTAAAGAGTAAACAGCCTCTGGCGCCACACGCTCACATTTACTTCTCAACGCCATCTATTATCTCATAAAGAAACTAATTCACATTGGGACTTGAAAGTACCGGCAGGATCAACCGGGTAGAAAAATAATTATGGAGATTTTAAAGATGTGGTACCTAGAAGTACCGCCAGGACATAAAGGGTTAAGGTGAAAACGCTCCCATTGTAAGACATCAATTGACTTAATTTATGTCATCAGTGACATGAGAATTGAAATCTTACCTGATCAGTTTTATGGTTCTTGAAATGTATCAAGGAGACTACTAATAAGGTACTCACAGACATATTATAAATATACATGACTTACTTGACAACGATTATTTTTAAATATTCACTAGCACAAACATGTTGCGCAAGAGACAGACTGCAAATGAAACGAATGTAGTTATTTGTTGTAATTGTTACATATATATTATTGAAAGTGCCTTAATATGCTCGTGATATTTCTTGAAAGAAGTTGAAACATTCAACTCAAATGGCAAATCTTTCCGCCTGATTTTACAGTCGACCATGTTTTGCTCAAACCAATGCCATAAATAACTACCATATTTGGTAAGACACAAATTGTGGCGACGGAAACAAATATATCGCCTGATTTTGCACTGCGGAAATGGAAATTCGTTCATCACTATTAACAGTGGCGGATTAATTGCGCACCTGCTCAGCACTGAAAATAATAGAAACTTTTAAACGTTTATTTATGAATTTTTTGGGTTAACGGACTTGAGTTAACGGAAGTTAAATGTAACGGAAGTTAATTAGTCCGATAATGATTTTCAAAGTTAACTTAAAAGTTAAATCGTTAACGAAAAAGTTAACTTCGTTAATTAACGATTAACGGATTAACGGTTTGTGCCCAGCTTTGTACGTATATATCCATCTCATAATTGTAAGGTTAGTGAAAAATTCACTTAATTTAGAGCTAGCATTTTTGGGCTCTTGTGGCATCAGTGTTTGGGACTCTGGTGGCATCATTTTGGGGCGCTGCGCGTCCTTTCTACTCGTTTGTGGGATGTCGTACGTACAGGGTGTGGTCTGATAGAGAGCTCTCTTGCAATTCAGTTTGGTTGTTTAGATACAAGATTGTTGCATCGTGCAATAGTCCAGGTTGCGTTGTTGTTGCAAGGTTGAGAAAGAAGACCATAAATAGTACCCCTTTTGTTTTTATATTAAATTCATGCAACTAAGGTCTAAGGTAGGCCCGCATCGAGTCAGCAACCCTGAGGTAGGACCTAATAGGATCTCAAATCCGTAAGTTTTAATTTTAGCTTAACTTGGGCTGTAGGTAGCACTGGCCCTTTAGAATTTGGCCGTTCACGGCTCAGCTGGGATTTTGAACCCAACAAATAAATAAAATAACATGTTTTAAATTTTCATGTAGTGAATCAGTAAAATAAAGGTGCATAATATCTTCGATCTTCTGAATTGCTAAACCCTTGTTTGCACGTTATGTTTCACAGATAATCGGAAGCCTTCTGTAGTTCTGTAGAACTTTAGTTCTTAGTCTATATGCTGAAAATGTGCTAAAGAATGGGAAATATCGTCAGTGTTTCATCTTGGCTTACTGTATGTTATCTTATAAATTAAGTACATCATTTTACAAAAATAAATTTTATATTTTGAAATTGCTTAATAAAAATTGTTTGATTCACCTTCATTTTAAAAACGTATACTGTATACCTATTTAGTTACTCACTGGTGGTTATAAGGGCAACCATTTTCATAAGTGTAATCCCCGAAAACTCAACTTGAAACCAGTGGTGTAGTGCTAAATAAAGAAGTGGGGGAACGCATTTTGAAAGTGTTACTCAGATGCGGGGGGGACAATGGCGAGCGCTGCGAGCCCATACAGCTGGGGGTCCGGGGGCACTGTAAGCCCCCCGGGAAATCTTTTGAAATCCGACCAATTTCAGGGATATTTTGAGGTCATATGCACTGGATATTAGAATATATTCCAAGGTTGAAGATGCAGTATTTCCAGTGTCATTAGATGTACGACATCCAGTACGATCAATAAAAATAGCTAACAACTGGAATGATTAACTAAAAAAAAAGTTAACAACTGGTACGCCGTGGTGACTGTTTCACCAGATCTTTATAGGCTAGCATTGCCTAGTTGAAGCTAAAAGAAATGAAACAGTTAATGATTCTTTCACATATTTCTTCTAGGGGTGGGAATTAAAATTTCATGACGTTAGAGATTTGTAAGTTCGGATTTATTTGAAATAGTGAGGGAACGCCGTTCCGTCTACCAAAAAAAGTAAGGGAACGTCGTTCCCACGCGTCCCACAGCACTACACCACTGCTTGAAACTGAAGAAAAGGTTAGTAAAAAGCTTGATATGGAGTGTGGTACTGTATGGAGCAGAAACATGGACACTGAAAACAACTGAAAAGAAATTCCTGGAAAGTTTTGAAATGTGGATTTGGAGAAGAATGCTAAAGATAAGCTGGAGGGAACACCAAAGTAATGAGGAAGTACTGCAACAGGTGAGGGAGGAAAGAAGACTCATCAGGGTGATAAGAGAAAGACAGAAGAAATGGATCGGACATGTGTTGAGAGGAGAAGGATTGTTGAAGGAGGTGATAGAGGGTAGATATGAAGGTAGAAGGACGAGGGGAAGGAAAAGGAAAGCAATGCTGGATGATTTGAAGGCAGGCAGGAGCTACCATGAGATGAAAAGGATAGCTCAGGATAGAACACTTTGGCGGGACACATGAGTTGGACCTGCTTGATAGGCAGAACACGATGGATGGATGGAATCCCCGAAACTACACATATACAGTATGGATATGATACCTCCCTGGACTTGACCACTGACTTAAATTTGGTTGGGTGTTTGGCTGCTTGGTTGATTCCACAGATATATATGATATAAACAAAGTCTACCTATTTCCAGTCATGCCAGGATTGTGCAAAATTCCATACACTTATTATAAAATCGAGGAAAATCCAGTAAGACTATAAATTCACAAAAATACCACAACCATCAAAATTTTGAGTTTCACATGCAAAGCCAGTGAGACCAAATTTGTGAGGCTGCACTTAATATCTAAATGGATCCTGAATTCAAAGTAAATGTGTACCAACTATAGTTAATCTCTGGTATAGATTTGCTATTGAAACCTAAACGGTGGAATTTCGGACCTGTGTTTCAAACTTTACACAAACCTTTCCGACACGTTTTCCAGATTAACAACTGTCCGATAAACAGTAAATACGTAGATAAAATTACTTACAGTGACCACTGTGCAATGATGTGTACTATCAACTGGTATGAGGCAGCATGCAAAGTAAATCAGCAAAAGGAAAAAATTATAATAGGAAAAGGACCTAAGAAATTTAATAGATTAACTAAGGAGGCGGGCCTCATAAAAATTGTATCATTAAACAAAAATCGTAATACAGTATATAGGAAAACAAAATTCAAGAAATAATGGAAGAATGGAAGACAGTTATTAAGTGGAAGAGAGTACCAGAAAATATAATTGTAAAGAAATAAAAAAGCTTAAAAGAATTTATAAGAAAAGAAGTTATGACTGGAATAATAGTGAAGAAGAAAAGAAGAAAACAAGAACGCGAGTGAGTTTGATAGAGGAATGGATAATACTGTAGAGGAGGAAAAAATAAAAAATAAAAAGAAAATAATTCAGACTGGATATGAAGCATTTTGGAAATTTAAAAAGGATATGGACAGAAATACAAAAAATAGAGAAGGAAAAATTGTAGAAGAAACTAGTTAAGGATTGAAAGTACATTATATGAAGATTTTTACCATGATCTACTTATTACAAATAAGGCAGAAAATAAGGAAGAGGAAAAAGCTGAAGAGATTAATAAACTACACCTGGAAACTATTAAAGCTGTAGTAGAGGATAGACATACCATAAATAGCATTACAAATGAAGATGTTGAAAATGTTATTAGAAAGTTAAAAAATAAAAAGTCGACAGACCAACAAGGATGGAGCAATAGTGTAATGAAGAATGCTAGATGGGATGTCATAAGAAGTCTGACAAAAGTATTCAATGTAATTCTTAAGACTTACAATATCCCAGAACAGTTGAACAATATGAAAATAATGTCAATTTACAAAAGTGGTGATAGAATGGACATAGGTAATAGGAGGGGGATATTCATAACGAGTATAGTTAGTAAAATTTTTGAGAAAGTTAGACTAAATAAGAAGAGAAGTGACTGGAATTGGGGATTAAGTATGTACCAATGTGGAGGAATTGAAGGAAAATCAACAATAGACCACATATTAACGTTGAATGGAACAACTGACTATAATAAATATCTAGGTAACAATACATATGTTTGGTTTGGGGATGCTGTAAAATGTTTTGACAAGCTAGAGTTGAAAGACTGCAACAAAGAAACATCAAAAGTAGTAGGCCCAGAAGAAGCACTACTAATATACAACTTAAACAAAAATGGCTCAATACAAATAAAAACACCTTTCGGTGGCACAAGACCAAGAAATATAGAAGAGGTAGTCAAACAAGGCACGTCTCTGGGACCCAGACTTTGCTCAGTGGACACAGATAGAGTAAATAATATGGGTAAATGCCTGACAAGAATAAGGGAAATAGAAATTCAATCATGTATATTTATGGATGATATAATGCAGGCATCAAGTAACTTAGGAGTAATAGAAAAAGCAATTAGTAATTGTAGATCAATGGAAATACTAAAAAAATTTACATCTAATAATAAAAAAGAGAAATCAGCAGTAATGACAATAAATGTGATGAGAAGAAAAGTACCTGAAATGAGAACAATTAACAAAGTGAAAATGGGAAGTATAGAACAAGTGCAAGAATACAAGTATTTGGGACAATGGTTCAATAACAGAGGTGATCACCAAACACACATAGAAAAGAAGAAAAGTAAGATAAATTTCATGATAGCAGATTTAAAGAGATATGGAGATTCAGCTACAGTGGAAGGTGAAAATAAAATTTTATGAAACCATTTGAAATTGTTTGAAAGAAAAGGATATGATTATAATGGAAATCCAATTAAATATGGTAGAGGTGAAAGAAAACTATAAAGGAAAATATAAGCGCATGAAGTGTGAAGTATGCAGGAGAGAGAAACAGAGAATGATACGACAGAACACTTGTTTCATTGTGAAAAACTAAGAAACATAATGGGGGAGACGATGGGAGTAGTGAATATAAAAAAAACAGAAAGTATCAAAAATTATATTGTAAAAATAATGGAAATTAGACGAAGACTCTGTTGACAGTAAGGGCTTAAGTACATAATAGGAGATAGAGTGTAGAGACTCTGCACCGGAAACGTGTGCTGATCCGCAGGATCAAGTGAGCAATTTCTGGAACCTGGAACAATGACAGTGGGACATGAAACCTGGTAGATCATACACTTATAGTCTCAGGAATTGTTCTTGTTGAAATGTCTGCACTTATAACCACCAGTGAGTGGCCAAATAGGCAGGCCCACGGAGAGGGTGGGGATACCGTGGAAAAATCCCCTGGGCCCAAACCTCTAGGGGGCCTGGAAAGAGGGGGAGGGATAAAATCTGAAAATATTAACAAAGCAATTGATTAAATAACAGAGAGGAAATATAATTAATGAACTGTGATAGCGTGGGGTAGACACCCCAGTTAGGTTACTTAGGTTCTAGCAAACAATCAAAAGCACTTACCGGTGCGTTGAATTAGATATTCCTTTGGGAGCCTACCATTAGATTCCTGTGTCCCACAAACAGCCTACCTAACTCTCTCTTACATTACCAATTTAGATGCTATAGACATTACCCCTAACTATACTTAAGTACGGACAACTTCCTACCCCATTTGTCACCTTCGAAACACCACCTAATTACACTCAGCACCAACGATTTGGTCAGATAGGAAAAAACATCCCTAGGCTAGCCCAAAACAATACGAACAGCCACGTTGGTTCGTTTATGCCTTCCTGTTGCCATTCAGCTTAGATTTAGTGATATTTCCCCTTTAGTGACTTTTAGACTATATACATATATATACACACACGTCACCTCACTCCTCCCCTACAAGTTTAGTCTGCCAGGGGGATGAGGGACCCTAGACGACCTGCGGAGCGGGGTTGATGTACAGTGTTGGGCACTAAAGCGTTAATCCGATAACAGTTAATTAACGAAGTTAACTTTTTAACGGACTATTAACGGAAGTTAATTTCCATTTATCGTTATCGGACCAGTTAACTTCCGATAACTCGATATTTAGTCTGTTAAAGTCCGTTAACACGTTAACTGCGAGGAGTCATTCACGGAAGATCACCGCTCCGCGAATGAATTCAAACCGCCATAACTTCAGTCTGCCAATTCCGTCCTCTGCCGCAGTGGTCTCTCGGCAAGGACATCCTGAGGCCCAAGAGGTCAAGACTGGCAGTTGGGCCTAACTTTGAGAAGTTGGTCTTTCTGAAGGGCAACCAGCACATTGTGTCATAGTCTTTAATAAATGTGCCTAAAATTTAATTTTACCTTTCAGTTCCCGCCATAATAATTCTCTGGTAAATTAAATTTAGTTAATGGTTAGTGGTTACAAGGGTTTCAAAACATGTAATCAATACATTTTTTATTAAAATAAAAAAAAAGTTATTAAGCAAAAAAGTTGCAAAACTTGATAAAAATACAGTTAAATACCTATTTATTGTTGGATTTCGCATAAATAACATTTTCTATGGGTTTTAAAGCTTTTTTCCTTGATTTTTTTAAATGTTAGTAAAGAAATAGTTATCGTTAACGGATTATCGTTAACTTCCGTTAACTTTGTAGTAAAATTATCGGATTATCGTTATCGGAGTTAAAAATTGGGGTTAACGGATTATCGTTATCGAAGTTAACTTTTTGGTTAACGGTGCCCACCACTGTTGATGTAGTAGGATTAGGTGCAACCTGCATAGGCGGGCGAGTTGAACCATTTTCCGGAGGATCAGTTCTCTCTTCCGGAAGACTCTGGTCCTTCTGGAATTCACGTTCCCATATCTGGTCCTGATGGCGTTTAACAGAACGACCATCTTCTAGTTGGCACTTGAAAGAAACAGGGCCCGTTCTCTCCTGCACAGTTGCAGGAACCCATTTTGGTCCAGCCCCATAGTTGCGAATCATAACTGGATCATTAGGTTGCGCTTCTATAACTCTCTCTCTTTTAGTGTCGTGGTACAACTTCTGTTTTTCCTGATGGCGTAAAACTCGTTGTTGTAACGTTTCGTTTGGACGTAACAAATCGAAAAATGAACGAATTCCCCGACCAATCATAAGTTTAGAGGGATACACCCCCGTCGTGGTGTGAGGTGTTATTCGATATTTAAACAAAAATTTATCCAACACCACTTGCATTTCCTCCCCACGAGAATGACGCAAGGCCGACTTGAAAGTACGGACCATGTTTTCCGCGAGACCGTTAGTAGACGGGTGGAAAACACTAGACCGGACATGTCTAATGCCATTTAGGTGGACAAAAAAACGAAATTCCTCACTGGTAAAACAAGTACCATTGTCGGAAACCAGGACTACGGGTAAACCCCATCGAGCGAAAACCGAACGGAGTAAGCGAATAGTAACACCCGAAGTCGTGGAAGTGGTTGGAAAAATTTCCACCCACTTAGAGTAGGCGTCCACAATGACTAGGAAATAAGTATTATTTATAGGACCTGCATAGTCAACATGGATCCTATGCCACGGTATAATAGGCCATTCCCAAGGATGAAGTGGACTTTTCCTTGGGAGATCTCTGTTCTCTAGGCAGCTTTGACAGGAACGAACCCATGATTCGAGTTCTCCATCTAAACCAGGCCACCAGAAATAAGCTCTCGCCAGCTCTTTCATTTTTGTTGCACCCATGTGTTCAGCGTGAAGTTCCTTCACTAAATTCGACCTGCCTTCATTTGGAATTATCACTCTGTGGCCCCATAAGAGACAGCCATTTTGAATCGAGAGTCCAGACTGACGTTGATAAAAAGGCTGTAATTCACTCTCAACCTTAGTAGGCCAACCAACTGAGCAGAAATGGATGACCCTAGACAGAATAGGGTCTGATTTTGTCCACTGCTCTATTTGTACCGCAGATACCGGAGTGGATTCCAAAAACTCCACCAAGTGAACCCATTCTGTAGGTATAGGTACACAATCATTTGGATTTTCTAAGGGCAACCTACTTAGCGCATCATCCGTACCTAGAAGTTTACCTGACCGATGTACTAAGTCAAATTTATAGGCTTGTAGAATCAGTGCCCATCGTTGAATCCTACCTGAGGCCATAACTGGAATATTTTTATTAGGTGAAAATAAACCTAAAAGAGGCTTATGGTCAGTAATTAGTTTAAATTCATGACCCCATATATAGAAATGAATTTTTTTACTGCAAATACTAAGGCTAATGCTTCACGTTCCACTTGTGCATATCGTCTTTCAGTCTCAGTTAGTGTTCTAGAAGCAAAACAGATAGGCCTATCTACACCATCAATGTGGTGAGATAACACTGCCCCAATTCCATAAGAACTGCTGTCTGCTGAAACTACGAGAGGAAGTTTAGGATCATAATGCACTAGGAGAGTGGACTTTAGTAATACGTCCTTGGAAGCCTCAAATGCTTCCTTTTGAGTTTTCTCCCATCTCCACTGTTCCCCAGCTCGTAATAACTTATTTAGGGGTTCAAGGAAAGTCGATGCATTAGGCAAAAATTTCCTATAAAAGTTTAGGAGATCTAAATAAGCTTGTAACTGTGTGATGTTTTGTGGAGGTGGTGCATTTTTTATTGTTTCTAGTTTATCCACCGTTGGATGAATGCCTGAGGGCTGAGGCATCTATGCGGAATCCTAAATATGAAACCTCGTTAGTGACCCATGAACACTTTTCTCTCTTTAGCTAAAGTCCGGCATCCCGGAGTTTTCTTAGAACCGTGGTTAATCTAGTTAGGTGTTCTTTTTTAGACGAACCTGAAATGAGGACATCATCTAGAAAGCAAAGTACCCCTGGAATGTGACCTAGAACTTGGTCCATTGTCCTCTGAAAAATACCCGGAGCCGATGCTATTCCATAGCATAGCCTATTGTACTTATATAGGCCTCGGTGCGTATTTATCAAAGCTGGGCACAAACCGTTAATCCGTTAATCGTTAATTAACGAAGTTAACTTTTTCGTTAACGATTTAACTTTTAAGTTAACTTTGAAAATCATTATCGGACTAATTAACTTCCGTTACATTTAACTTCCGTTAACTCAAGTCCGTTAACCCAAAAATTCATAAATAAACGTTTAAAAGTTTCTATTATTTTCAGTGCTGAGCAGGTGCGCAATTAATCCGCCACTGTTAATAGTGATGAACGAATTTCCATTTCCGCAGTGCAAAATCAGGCGATATATTTGTTTCCGTCGCCACAATTTGTGTCTTACCAAATATGGTAGTTATTTATGGCATTGGTTTGAGCAAAACATGGTCGACCGTAAAATCAGGCGGAAAGATTTGCCATTTGAGTTGAATGTTTCAACTTCTTTCAAGAAATATCACGAGCATTTTAAGGCACTTTCAATAATATATATGTAACAATTACAACAAATAACTACATTCGTTTCATTTGCAGTCTGTCTCTTGCGCAACATGTTTGTGCTAGTGAATATTTAAAAATAATCGTTGTCAAGTAAGTCATGTATATTTATAATATGTCTGTGAGTACCTTATTAGTAGATTCCTTGATACATTTCAAGAACCATAAAACTGAGCAGGTAAGATTTCAATTCTCATGTCACTTTGATGACATAAATTAAGTCAATTGATGTCTTACAATGGGAGTGTTTTCACCTCATCTGGTTGGACAAGTATGACAACACCAAGGTCGCCAGGGTGAGGAAAAGCATGGAGGGTACAGTCGAGGAGGCCATGAAGCAGCAGTCCAACGAAGTGGGCAGCAACAGTGGAGGCAGCAACAACGAGGAGGAGGAGGAGGAGGATGACTTCTTCAGTGCTGTCATCCAGACAAAAGAGAGCAGCAGAAGCCACAGGTCACTCAAGGGCAAGGCCCAGAACTTGGTCAAGACCTGGCTGGAGACCAACTCCAAGGACTTGCTGACAGATGCTGCCTTCTTGGGTGAGCAAGTGTTGGTGGACTTGTTCATCAAGTTCAACACAGCCATCCCCTCCAGTGCTGCAGTGGAGCGTTTGTTCTCTATGGGCAAGGACATCCTGAGGGCCAAGAGATCATCTCTGTCTGATGAAAACTTTGATATGCTAATTTTCATGAAGGGCAACATGCATCTCATGGACAAAATGGAGAACGAGAAGAAGAGGGAAAATTAAATTATATATATATTGTGTTTTTCATTTTTTTATAATAAAAGTTAACGTTAACGGTTTATCGGTAACTTCCGTTACATGTTTAACGAATTAACGGATTAACGGTTAACGAAGTTAACTTTTTGGTTAACGGATTAGCGGTTAACGAAGTTAACTTTTTGGTTAACAGTGCCCACCACTGGTATTTATGATAGTTAGTTCTTTAAAGTTTTCATCTAAACTTAGTTGAGCATAGGCTTGGGACATATCGAATTTTGTGAAATATTTACCCCCAGCAAGAGAGCTAAATAATTCATCAGGCTTGGGTATGGGATAGCAATCTAGAAGGACGGCTCTATTTGCTGTTAAACGGTAATCCCCACATAACCGCACGGACTTGTCAGGTTTTAGTACAGCCTTACAGGAACTACTGGGGCAGCCCACTTAGCGTGTGTGACTGGTTCGATAATTTTATCTTTTAGCAGTCTATCAATTTCTAAATCTACCTTCTCCCGCAGTGCATGCGCAATTGAACGAGCCTTACAAAATTTCGGAGTTACATTAGGATCTACTTCTATACAGACCTGATGGCCTTTTAGGTTGCCTACTTCAGGCCCAAAAACAGAATAAAACTCCCTTAACAATGAGTCTATGTCAGACGGATATGAGAGTGTATGCACATCTGCCTGACCCTTTGGCAAGATTTTGTCAATCGGCATTTTCAAAGCATCAATCCAATCACGGCCTAGTAGAGTAGGCCCTTGCTCATCCACCACTAAAAGGGTTAAGGGATGAGACAAAGTTTTCTGGTTGAGTGTAACTGTGACGGATGCTTCTCCACAAATAGGTATTTGTATGTCCCCATATTTTTTTAATATAGTTTTAGATAGATGCATGTAGTTTAGGTGTATTTTTGAAAGTTTTGTCAAAAACTGTTTTGGACATGACAGTTCGGGCAGCACATGTATCTAGTTCTAGAGGAACTGTAATTCCATTTAGGCCTACCTCTACAATATATGGGCCTCTATTATACCCACTTTGCTGCTCATAAAATAGGTACTCCACTCCAATGTTCGAAGTATTTCCCCTTTGAGGATTTACACTAGAAATGTTAAAATTAGAATTTTCCCCCTTCGTTTTCTTTGAAAAACACACTTTAGCTATGTGGCCTATTTTACTAAAGTTTCGGCAAACTGCCTCTTTAAAAGGGCAGTCCTTCTTCCAATGATGTTTTCCACACCCCGTACATGGCTTGGAAGGCTTAGTAGAATTAGTAGGCTTAGTCGTATTTGCCTCATACCTTTTATTTGCCTGTCTAGTAGACTCATTAGGTCTGCCAGGCCTAGAAGATTTAAAGCTATTTACGTGTTGGGCTTTACTACTGTGATTGCCAAAAGCTCTAACATCTTTAGCAGCTGCTTCTCTAGACGTAGCTATTTCTACAGCCTGACTAAAAGTTAGGTCCTGTATGGCTAATTGGGCTCTCTGGGTAGACTCCTCTTTGAGACCCATTACAAACCTATCTCTTAGCATTTCGTCTAATTTGTCCCCAAATTTACACGTACGGCTATGGCTTTTTATTCCTGCAACAAACTCTGCAATGCTTTCATTTCCCGTCTGATGCCTCGAATAAAATTTGAGACGTTCATAGATGAGAACTACTCGGGGTTTGTAGTGATCAGTTAGGGCCTGTACCAATTCATTATAGGTGCAAGTTTCCGAAGCTTTAGGAGAAACTAGGTCCATAACTAAGCTAAACGTTTTAGGGCCTATTATAGTTAAAAAGGTAGGTATTTTCTTAGCACCAAGAATGGAATTTGCCTCGAAAAACAACCTCACCCTAGTGGCATAAGCTTCAAAGTCCTCCCCAGAGTCTTCGTAGGGGCTTATATGGCCAATCACCGACATGCTAGAGCAAAACCGAATTAGGCCAAATAACGTGAAGTAGGTTAGATTTGGTTTAAATTTGATCTAGTTACTCCCTAGTTTGGGCTGAATAGTGAATTGTATTAGAGTTAGGGGCCTTAGGGCTGAGTAGAAATTAGTATCAGAGTTAGGGCTGTGTAGGAATTAGTTTTAGAGTTAGGGCTGAGTAGGAATTAGTTTTAGAGTTAGGGCTGAGTAGGAATTAGTTTTAGAGTTAGGCCGGCGCGACCTACGCTATAGTACGGTAGCTTACCCACACAAACAAACCAAATCGGACGACCCACTAGGCTACATCCAATTTTCCAAACAACCACTTGAACCCACTAAGCCAAATTAAATCCAATGAGCCAAATTAAATCCCATGAGCTTAATTGAATCCCATGAGCTTAATTGAATCCCATCCTCGTCACCAAATGTGATAGCGTGGGGTAGACACCCCAGTTAGGTTACTTAGGTTCTAGCAAACAATCAAAAGCACTTACCGGTGCGTTGAATTAGATATTCCTTTGGGAGCCTACCATTAGATTCCTGTGTCCCACAAACAGCCTACCTAACTCTCTCTTACATTACCAATTTAGATGCTATAGACATTACCCCTAACTATACTTAAGTACGGACAACTTCCTACCCCATTTGTCACCTTCGAAACACCACTTCATTACACTCAGCACCAACGATTTGGTCAGATAGGAAAAAACATCCCTAAGCTAGCCCAAAACAATACGAACAGCCACGTTGGTTCGTTTATGCCTTCCTGTTGCCATTCAGCTTAGATTTAGTGATATTTCCCCTTTAGTGACTTTTAGACTATATACATATATATACACACACGTCACCTCATGAACATACATTTTATAGAGATTATCATAGTCAAACTGAAACAGATAAAATATTATCTGCGGTCCACCAATGCCCAAGACCGACTGACAGATCTGGGAACCATTGTAATTAAAAGCCAGTTAGCCCGTACTTTAAATTTCTTCAGAATCATTTACCACTTTGCAAGAGAGAAGGCAAAGAAAGTACACTTCCAATTATAAAAATCTTGCAGTAAATAATTATCTTGCCCGCATGGACTGGCGCTGCATTTGTAAATTGTATGGTGATAGAATTAATATAATTGATTCGAAACATAAAATGGTCATTTTCTTCTGAATTGTTTATTCATACTGTATGTTTTGAATAATGACTTAGACAATTTTTATTATGTAATTTCAAAGTATAAAGTTTGCTTTTGTAAAATTATGTATTTAATTTATAGACTATTAGTTAACTAATATTCTCAAAACTTGGATTATTATAATCATGCAACTCGACTGGTGGCTACTTTTGCAGCCAATCAGAGATGCTGTAGGTTGATGTTGAACCTTATTGTATATGTAAATGACAGTTTTTATTGTTTAACTCAGTTGAACATAGGCCTTTCTTAATTATGTTAATTCTAAACATAGTAATATCGAATTCACTTCTGAAGTTGAGGTGAATGAATGCTTGTCATTTTTGGATATCTCGATTACTCGAACAAATGACAGTTCTAAAACGTCAGTTTATCGTAAGTCCACTTTCACTGGTTTGACCACCAAATTCGACTCTTTTTATTCCGATGAAATATGAACGTAACCTGATTGCCACACTTACGAACAAAGCATATAAGATTTGTTCGAATTACGTCTCTATGACTCTATCTGCTATTACTATTTTTTTCTTTTCTTTCTCGTGTGTGACTGGGTGCACGAGACGGGTGAGGGGATGGTGTGGAAAATCTGATTTCCGTTCTCAGTTCCTGTTTGAGCCTCTTTCCTGTAGAAACTTTTCATCATTTTGCTGGCAGTGGCCCACGTGAGTGAGAGGGAGAGGAGCCTTACTTCAAAAACGAAGCGTTGTCTTGTCTGCGGGGTCCAAGCGAATTCAATGCTGCTCGTGTTAGTCTGCCTGGGCGAGAACTCTTATTCCCTTGCGGGTAGTGATTCTGGGCAGGCAGAAGCGGGCGAGAAATGATTCTCCGGGAAAAGAAAATTTTCCTCCAACTTTACCACCTTTGCCAGAGCGAGATTCAATCGACGATATGTTGAGGTAGAAATCAGCGTAGCGAGCAGTCAACAACAACTTACTTCTATTTCTGCATGATAGCTTTGCACGTACATTGGTTTAGACACGGGGAGTTTGACCTTTTCCTCTTTTTTAATTCTTTTGGGGCTATCCTGGAGTGGGGCAAGGGATCTTTATTGGCCCGATACCTCGGTAATTAGAAGTGTAAATATTTTGTATAAAATCAAAACCATATGTTCGAAGTTTTTGTGACGATACCAAGTAGCTGATATACGATTAGCACAAATATATTATTATGTTACTTTATACAACGGTGTTATCTAATGTACGATTTCTGTATGCACAGTGTAATTGTAAAGCTAGTTTACCTATTCTCTTTCCTGTAGAATTTTGTTGGCTACTTTTCCAGGGTCAAGGTATTTTCTTTAGCCTTTTTCCTGTACCTGCCTCTGACGGAGAAGGAGCGTTGGATAGGGAGAAAACAAAATTTTATATTTCTCTCTTACTGCTAGAATAATTAAAAAATGCACTAGCTTAATAACAAACCTTCCCGGGTGGACCGAAAGGTCTTTGAGTCTTTGGTCTTCTTCCTGTCATTGTAACTCCTTGTAACTCTCCACTTAGAGTTTGATTTTCTTAGAGAATTTCTTCATAGAAATGGCTATTCCATGAATTTTATTAATTCAGTGATAGTAATACTTTAAATTAAGTTATTAAATCCTGGTTCGGTGCATGCCGCAACTGTTTCTAGGAATAAAACTTACTTACTCTTCCTTACACTGGTTCTATGGGTTTACACCTGAGAAGCCAGCTTTGCAAATTTATCAGAGAATTCTACTAATACCTAGAACTTAAGATTATTTTTATTTTTGCCAGTATACTTTCTAAAGTGTTAGAATATGTCATTTATAATAGGATAAGCACTTACTTGCAGACTTATAACAATCAATTTGGCTTTAGAGTGAAACATAGTACTGACATATGTATTTATATGCTAAAGGAAGTCGTCCTAAAGTACAAGATGTCAAACAGCAATGTATATTCCTGTTTTTTGGATGCATCAAAAGCATTTGATAGAGTTAACCATCACAAACTTTTCAAGAAACTCTTGTGTCGAGGGGTACCTAAATATATACTTAGGATACTTGCAGTCTGGTATACAGAGCAGACCATGTTTGTAAGATGGAAAAGCACTGTATCACCAGGTTTTAAGGTGACTAATGGTGTTAGGCAAGTAGGTATATTATCACCCTATCTTTTCTATATATATATGGATGACCTTACCAATGAACTAAAAACTGCACGTACTGGCTGTGTCATTGGAAAGGAAAAAATTAATCATTTAATGTATGCTGATGACCTTGTTCTTCTGTCACCCTCTCTCCATGGGCTGAGAGTACTATTAGAGGTATGTGAACAATATGGTATAGAAAATGACATCACCTATAATAGGGCAAAGAGCTGTATTTTGATTTTTAGGTGTAATCTACTGAAACATGTATCATGTGGGTCTTTTGAAATGAATGGTCAGACTATATCTGTCAAAGACACATGTAAATACTTAGGTCATGTAATTACCCACGAGCCGCGAGATGACCTTGATATTGAGAGGCAACGTAAAAAGCTATATGTACACTGTACAGGGTAACATGCTAGTAAGGAAATTTGGTATGTGTTCAGAATCAGTTAAAATTTATCTTTTTAGAACTTACTGTACTACATTGTATACATCCCATCTGTGGTGGAATTATACAAAAACTGCTATGAATAAACTCTCTGTTGCTATAATAATATTTTTCGTATTCTATGTAGGGAACCAAAATGGTGCAGTGCCAGTTTTATGTTTACTACGTGTAACTTACCTACTAGCTAAATGTTAATCCGGAAGAATATATATAATTTCATTACTAGGGTCCAAAACAGCTTTAATGTGTTATTGTACAATGTCCTGTCTTCAGATACTGTGTACCTCTCACCTATATGGCAGTCTTGGTTCATACAACTGCTGGTTTACAATACCTTATTTTTGTAATGCAGCAAAGATTATATATACATATTAAGTTGTGTTATAATAAGTGTTATAGCAAGTGGCTGTGTTATAAATGTTATAAGATATCTCAGGTAATAACAATATACATAAAATTGTCAGATAATTAATCAAATAGTATGCCAGTATGCTAGGTTAAGTGGCTATTTTAGCCTTATTTTTATATTATTTTTGTATTAAGTTCAATGTATACGTAAGATTGTACTTGTATGTTAGGTTAAGTAGCTATGGATTGTGAATGATTCTCAATAAAGATGTTTTTTTTTTAAACCAAATACAACAATAGC
Organism: Bathynomus jamesi; assembly: GCA_023014485.1. Taxonomy (NCBI): domain Eukaryota; kingdom Metazoa; phylum Arthropoda; class Malacostraca; order Isopoda; family Cirolanidae; genus Bathynomus; species Bathynomus jamesi. The sequence continues at coordinate 238,810 of JAJOZX010002991.1, forward strand.
TAACTTTTTACACTTAAAGATAAAATACTGACTATGTTCAAATCTCCGATAATTTATAAGTCCACGTGCGATCACTGTATGGCAGTGGTTCTTAACCCCTGGGTCGCCAAGCCATTTAGATTGGATCATTAAATCGTCATTTATCATTTATTTATGTTATCCCTAGTCATTTTACCATTAATTATTTATATTATAATCTATTACAAGTGAACTGTTTGAAGGCATGGATCGCCGAGCTAGCCCCACGACCAGAATTTGGATCGCAGTCTAAAAAGGTTAAGAACCACCGCTGTATGGGATCCTACATCGGGAAAACAAAACGATATTTAAAATCACATTTCTAAACATCTGGGCAAATCGGTATGAACAAATTATTATTTAGCTAAAACACCTTTTCTTCTGTACGAGAACATTCACATTACTACTGCCACCCTTTTTCAGAGTCAAATTTCGCTGTTCTCGGACATAGCGGATCTTCAACGGATTTATTCGTGTTAAGTAAGTTTGACGTGTTCTTTTCCTTTAGTACATTTTTTCTATAGTTTACAATTAGTAATTATAATTGTATTACGTACGAATTGTGAAAATAATTTTAGTTTGAATATTAATTTTTAGACACTGAAAATAGAACGTGACTCTTCCGAGACGTCTGAAATAAACCGAAATCTTTGTAACTACACTAGTATTCCTTTGAGCGCAGAGTTTAAGCGAAGAGTTCAGCTTTATCAGAAGAAGAGATGGCAACTGAGTCGTCAGAATGGGAAAGAGGGAGGGAAAGAAAAAAAAGTAAAGTTGTTGAAGAGGTTTTTGGCTAGGTGCCAGAAAGGGCGAGAAAAATTAGAATTAGATAGTTTTTCTCATTTATATATATTTCTTGGTTACCGTGGTTTTGCTTCCGCCCGAATTGTTCATTTTGACGAAGGTCAGACTTGTTGCTCTCCCTTAGATCTACAGCTTAACGTTGAATCTGAACGACGACTCACCACGAGTGGTCAGAAATCACAAAGTCCTTGCCCAGACTCGACCTCATCGGTACAGAATTCAAATTCTGTACAGATTCATCGATTTTTTGTACGTGGTATTCCATACTTTAAAACCAAGTTCACCCTCTCGTCTATTGTTAATTTCGCACCCATCCCTTACCTAAAAGAAAAAAAAAATACATTATAGTCAACACTATTGTAATTAAACACTCTGTACAATCACAGAAGAAAGTTTGTGAACAGTTTTCGGTACTTGTAGGTTAACCCCCCCCCCCCCCCCCCCCCCCCCCCCCCCACCAATTTTGACAATATTTTCGTTAAAACTAACGAAAATATCACGACTTAACCTAACCAATTATCAAGGGCGTACAGTTGATCTATTATTAATTATAACATTGTTTGTTTCTGGAATAATATTTACTCTTTACTAATAGATCAACTGTATGCCCTTGATAATTGGTGGGGGGAGATAACCTACAAGCAGTGTTGCCAGATCTACAGATATATCTGTAGATCTACAGATTTTATGAAGCAATTCAGATTTTCAGATTTTTTCAATAATTTTGCATAATCTACAGATTTTTAATCCAGCAAGCAGTCATTATTATTTACTTCCAAAATTTACAACAAGGAAATATTAGGCCTACAGTCTCAATCAATAGGACACAAATGTTCTCGGTATTCAGTTTCAGAAGTCGAGTCGACTCGCTTCTGACTACGATATACATGCCGATTAAATCATTTAATCGGCGCTGATTGGTTGATATTCCCTCTACGTCATGGTAGCATGGAATGTTTTTGTTTTTGTTGAAAAAAATGATATTTATCTGTTTAAATCTAAAAAGGATTTTTTTTGGTTTCATTTATGTGTATGAATTAAAGAAGTATTCCGGTTCTTATAGTTATTACAGCAATAACCAAAAGGTATTTCCTTTGTCACAAAGTAACGGAATTCAATTTGTTTACTTTCATTTACTTTACTTTTTTTTATGTTAAAGTGCCATATTTATATAAGTTTATAAAAATAAAGAAAATATTATACAAGATTTTATCATTGATAATACCTTAAGACAGTAAATTAAATAAAAATATGTCAAAATTATTATTTAGATAAATATTATAAATCTACAGATTTATACAGATTTTTTAATCAGATTTATCAGATTTTTAAAAATTCCATCTGGCAACACTGCCTACAAGTACCCAGTTTTTATCTCACTACAGCAAAATTGTTTACAAACTTTCTTTCGAGACTGCATGTTGGCTGTATCACATACATATATAGGCCTACATGCAGTATATGTGTTGGGATTGTAAAATTAGGGTTTATTAATGAATATAAAATAATAGAATTCATAATGTATAAATAGAAAAAGCAAGTTAGGTTTAATAGATGGATTATAAAGTTAGGAAATAACATCAGACGAATTTGGACAAGTGTACGTGACTCTTTGCACGAGGCCAGAGAAACAGGTTTCGTTGCTTTTAGACTTGTTCAGTATTCACGTTTAGCCGATCAAGCACAGGATTGGCCGTCAAGTGATGCCCGCCTTCAGTTTTATCCAATCATGCCATTAAAAACACTAGTTTTCAGATAACACTAGACTAAGTAATTTGATATCGTAAAATAGGCCAGTTAACTTGGTTAAATAATGTAAAATAATTAGGAAATTATAAAAACTGTTGACATCATGTATTAATTACTGTTTCTTAAGTTTTAGGTTCAAAGATAAATAGACAAAAGATCATGTGTAAAGTGCCAATGGAACAATAAAATCTCGAAGGAAAGGCAGAACCAGGGATGTGATGCGTATGATAATTATCGTACATATACGATAATTTGGAGTCTGCGAATTTTTTTTTTGGCCTATCGGCCATATTTACCAAAAGCACTGGAAAAAAAAAAAAAATTCCTTTTCAGTGTGCAACTGTCCTGATTAAAAGGATTGTAGAGGTCTGGATAAAAGATTCGGAGGTTTCTAGAGGTTTTTTAGTCCAGTTTGAGAGTCAAGAGGTATTTGTATCTGGCAACAGTGCATCATCTGTAGGCTGGCCCAGCAGCATGTAAACAACATTCTGCGTGGGAAAGTAGGACAGAACTAAGGCCGGGTACACAGTACATACATGCCAGTACTCGTACGAATGAATTTGTGTGCTTTCTTTGTTCACACTTTGCTAGTAACCAGTGCTGGCGAGTTTGTGGAAAGATGGGCATTACGAAGCGAGCGAAACGTAAGGTAATATTTAACACAGCAATAATAATAAAAGACGTTTTAAGAACTTGAAAGTCCTGAGGAATAGACGTAAGAAGAAGAGGCTTTGGGTGCGAAACTGGATTAGTAGACGTGATACACAGGGAGCCTCAAATGTGTTATTAAAAGAACTTATATAATGGGCACATAGGCCTACCACATCTTTGATTCGCGAAAAAGAAACACGAAATCCGAGCGCTTTCGTGATATATTCACATCTTCAGGGACAAGAAAGAAATTACATATAAATCTCTCTCTCTCTCTCTCTCTTGTCCCTGATGATGTGAATATATCACGAAAGGGCTCGGATTTCGTGTTTCTTTTTCCTTTTTCCTTGTGGTTGTTTGCTTATTAATAAGATCACGTGTTCTGTGATTTTACTGCATATATATATATACAGGCCCGGATTTAGCTATAGGCGAACTAGGCGATCGCCTAGGGCCTCGCGCCAAAGGGGGCCTCGCTCAAGCCGTTTTGCGCGTTCTGTTCAAGTGATATTAATGATTTAGAACTCTATGAAGAACTTAAAGTACTTTGCAGGTTTATACCTGAGAAAACAGATCTCGGAAATGCCCTTGTTTATATAGTGCAAAAACAACTAAGTGAGATTTATCGTAATGTTTATGTTGCACTTCGAATACTATTAACCATCCCAGTTACTGTTGCTTCGGCTGAAAGAAGTTTCTCGCGTCTCAAACTTATTAAAACATATTTGCGTTCCACCATGTCTCAAGCGAAATTGCAATCATTAGCTATGTTATCAATAGAAAACGATATAACAAATTCATTAGATTATTCTCAATTAATTGAAGAGTTTAGCTCGAAGAAAAGTAGAAAAGCATTGCTGTAATATTCAAGGAGCATCTGAACCAAATATTAAAGCATTAATATTTAGCCTGATAAGTCGATCGCTCACTATTATAAAAAATGAAATGTCAACATCTATTATACATCACATACGAAAAACGTTTGTATACTATGGAAACTCATTACCTATAATATATAAATTTTAGAAATCATTGTCTTATATTTTCGATACAAATCTTGATTCATATTATAATTTATACTTATTTGTATGGTTTATTTATATTTCTTATACAATTTCCATGCGTGATTATTTTGGTTTGGTTTAATTTTTAAGTGCTGGCATAGTTCTGTCTATGCGGGATTCTAATATTGCTGGTATAGTACCGATAATTAAGTCCATATTTTCATATATATAGGCCTCGGGCCTCGCAGTTTCTAGATCTGCCTAGGGCCTCGCAACTTTTAGATCCGGCCCTGTATATATATATATATATATATATATATATATATATATACAGTGGAACCTCGCTTAACGAGTGCCTCGTATAACGAGAAATTCGTATAACGAGCCAAAAGAATGGGGGAAAATTACCTTGCATAACGAGCGACACTTTGCTTAACGAGCAAAATATTTCGTCAAAATTTAAAGCGTAGACAAAAACAAATGTCTCTAGACAGTTTCCTCGTGAAAAAGGATCCAAAAGAAAGTGAAAGTGCCTCTAAAAAATTTAAAGCTAGTGACTGTGAGCTCGTCGAGAATGTTATTGCATTGAACGAAGACGATTCTCCTCCTTCCCCTCAATAACCCTCTCCTCCTCCCCTGTCTCTTCATTTCCTTTGCGTGCGTCAGGAGCACCTTCTCTCTTCGTAAGTTATTTATAAATTTCACCGTTTACTAATTATTTACATTCTCTTTTGGGTTAATTTTTATTAATAATCTTTTCATTTCATGCAATAATAATTTAAAAAACGCCTTTAAATATCATTTTAAATATTATTTTAAGTATTTTTTAAGCATGGAACGCATTATCATATTTTACATTGATTCCTATGGAAAAAATTGCCTTGCTTAACGAGCATTTTGCATAACGAGCACAATTCGGGAACGAATTATGCTCGTTAAGCGAGGTTCCACTGTATATATATATATACAGTATATATATATATACACAGGAGGTCCTCGTTATCAGAGCATAATGGGGACCAATAAATTACCACTTTATGTGAATCACATAAAACGGGGACCTAAAACCCACAAGAAATAATGAGAATAAGGTTTAATTGGGACCTTAACACAATAAATGTTTCCACTCGTCCACTGACTCGCATAAAAAGTTGAACACTGTCCGAGTAGACTCACCTTGCCAGTGGACTAGCACCAGTACTCGCCAAATATGTTCACACATGCCAGTATCGGGCGAGTACTCGGCCGAGCTGATTGGCATGTGTGTACCCGGCCGAAGGTGAGCTTGCTGCTTTTGTCATATTTCTAATTCTAATATTTAGGTACGATAATTTCAAATAAAATACAATAATTTTGGCATGCCTGGTACGATATTTTAGGTGGGAGGACAGCACAACCCTGTATATAACGCAGCGTTAAGGAATTTGTGAAGCAGAGTCAGGGTTGCCAAGTCCGACTGGCACATCAATACCAGATTGTAATGTATTTACAGTGGCGGTCCTAGCTTACATGACGCCCTGGGCGAACCTCACCTTCAGCGCCCCCCCCCCCCTGTTCGCCAACACACACACATTCGAATCCCCCCAAAATAAAGGACAGACATAACTTTCACAAATAACTTTTTATTGGACTAATTGTTGGAACTTCAGAACCAAAACAAAGACTCAAATTTCTGAATTTTACAAATCCTTCATCACGTAAATAGAATAACTCACTTAAGAGAATGTAATTATGATACTATGAACAGGAAAAATACAAATTAAATTGCACAACTGCCATAAATAAACTAGAGAATCAAATTTCTAAATTGTACAAATGCTCTATCACATAAATAGAATAAGACACTTAAGAGAGGGTAATTATTATGCTACACTTTGAACAAAAACAAAATAAATTGCACCACAGCACAACTGCCATCTAAAGCCTGACTCTTCTTACCTTCCTTGATGCAAAGTCATTGATCTTTTATTATTTATTTTATTTTATTTTTATTTTTATTTATTTCTTTATTTATTTATTCTTATTTTTATTTTTATTTTTTTTGCAGGCGCTCATGCCGCCCCTCCATAAATGCCGCCCTGTGCGGCTGCCCATATTGCCCATATGAGGAACCGCCACTGTGTATTTAGTACCAAATCATATAATTTATTACCAAATTATCTAATATACATATAAAATGATTTAGGCCTATACATGAGAGCGAAGCGAGATACCGACTTACCGTATATGTATGATGTTTGGTATTTTTAATTATTAATCATAGAGTGCATCTATTTCTAACTTCAATTTCTTCATTGCCACCTGCTGCTGATGTACCAGGTAACTCTCTTGATGATGACGTTGCGCAGCTTGCACTTATGTGGTCATACATTTCAGAGGTGAACTTAGTGAGCATCTTTTCTGTTATTTTCAGATCTTTGCAGCACTTGCCATGCATCAAAAGATGTGTTCGAATTCTCAAGATCGAATCCATCATCTTAAACTTCATACGATTTCTCACTTTTGACTTTATGGCATTCGCATGTGAGAATATTCTTTCAACATCTGCATTGCTTACTGGAGATGTTAAGCAAGCTAATGCGTATGATGCCAGATCTTTGTATGGATTCGAATTTTCCTCCCGAAAGTGTTTTATATTTGACTAGAACCGAACTGGATCATCTGGAATGCCTTCACTGAACATCTGTTCTTGAATCCATTGATGGTACAAAATCCGGCGGTACTGCTCCTCACACTGATCTGAAGAATGTTTGGTGTATGGCGGGGTTGCCAAATGTTTCATACACTGACAGTTGACATGTGTACCCAACATCGGCCCGAGGTTTTGTGCTACTAGGGATCTGTTTGAGCTAAAATTTTAATTCCACAATTTATTTTACATTCATTTGTAAATAATACCAAACTCATCCTGTTTTAATACCAAACGACCAAATATATTTTCCCGTGACCAAATTGTTTTTTTAATACCAGATTTGCCCTGATTTGGTACTGAAAAATACCAGTTGGCAACTCTGAGCAGAGTTGCCAATAGAAGTTGAGTAGTCTTCCATCTTAAGATCATTTTTCTTTCTTGTTGTCTTTATTTCAATTTCTCTATTCGAGCCCGTGGGAAATATGGCATATATTTAAAATGAGCTTCATTTAGTAAATTCATTATTTCCTCATTTAGGGCCGCTGACAAAACTGAAATCTTTCTTGAGGTTATATCGTTTTTCTAGGCCTACTTGTTTTTCGGCCAAGGCGAGGGTTGCCAGACGTCCCGGATTCTGCGGGACAGTCCCGCATTTGATCCAAAAAATCCCGCGTCCCACCTTGTATTCAAAATGTCCCGCAAAAAAAATATTTTTAAGCAAATTTTTTTGGGATGAATTAATTTAGAATTTTCTAGAATTATATAGGATCCTGTAGAATCCTGTAATGTTGAATGTTCTAGAACATCCTAGAAATTGCATAACACTTATAAAATGTTGTGACTTGACTTGCAAGAAATTTCAGTTATACTTGAAGTCAGAAGATGGAGCTAAAATTTTGAAGAAGATAAAAAGTTCATAAAAATATTGACAGATGTCATAATATAATTAGTAAAGCGATGTATACTACAATATTTAATATGCTATGATAATTTCAATATTATTTACTATATATATATATATATATATATATATATATATATAATATATATATATATATATATATATATATATATATTGTAAATAATATTGAATATATATATATATATATATATATATATATATTATATATATATATATTGTAAATAATATTGAAATATATATATATATATAATATATATATATATATATATATATATATATATATATTGTAAAAATAGAGATATAATATATATATATATTATATATATAATATATATATATATATATATATATATATATATATATTGTAAATAATATTGAAATATATATATATATATATATATATATATATATATATATATATATATATTGTAAATAATATTGAAATATATATATATATATCAGGAATTGATAATAATACAATTAATTAATACATACATACTGTAACTAAGGGGTTCCAAAAACCTTAGCCCCCCCCCCCCCCCCATTTGCAGCTTACATGTTTACTTATATCGAAATAGTTTTTAGTGATTATAAAAATATTAAAATTCTTTATTTATTGCAGGTATTAAAATTACTCTAGCTGGTAAAGTGATAATATAATGACTTCTCAATTAATTGGTGATTCGGAGAGGCAACGTGTGATAGATCGCATACGAGCAATAACATTTCGGGAAGCTCGTGATGCTGGAGCCACCTTTATAACACGTTCATGGGTTGCCAAAAAGTTGCGAAGAAGTGAGGACTTCGTCAAAGAAATTGGAATAAAACTTTGGATGAATGTGAAATGGATACAACCAAATCTGGCCGCCCAAATTTGCCACTCTCTCAGGAAACAAAGGACATCATTGAAAGCAGTACGCGTAAGCGGAAAAACAGCTGTGCTAAACTTTTTAGAGGGATCGAAGTGTTGAGAGGAAAGATCGTTAGTGGTGAGATCATTCGACTGTACCGTCATAGGCAAGGTTTAAATCCTTGGCATGAACTTCCAAAGCCAAGAAAAACTCAACTTAACATCGATGACAGAATGTGGTTTGCCCATTATCTCGAAGATTGGGATGTGGATGATTTCATGCATTTAGCTGTCTCCGATGAATTTTTTGTTTACGTAACACGTCGGCCTAACTACCAAAATGATTGAGTGTGGGCCACAACACCAGATGAAATCGATGACAATGAACATTATCGCGAATTATTAAAAAGTCCAGACTGTGTTGGTGTGTTTGTTTTGTTCACTGCAAAGTTCATGTGGGTGCTGAAGCCAAATGGTCAGAGTTGGGATGGACAGTATTTTCGTGATATTATTCTATCCCAGCATGTCATTCCTTTTCTAAGAAACCCAAACAATGTTATGGATGTCGATCAGGTCACACTTCTGCACGATAAGGCCCCCTGCTTTAAGGCATTAGCCACTCAACAGTTGTTGCGAAACCATGAGATCGATTTCTTTGGAAATGAAGAATGGCCAGGAAATTCTCCTGACGAACGTCTGTGAACACATTGGATCAGTTATAAAGGACAAGGTTGAATGTCTCTTGTTTCAAGAACCTGCAGCAAATCGATTTTCGAAGGATACAATGACGCAACACATTGAAGCTGTTTTAGCAAATTTGCGTAACGATCAAGATCTATTCCCGTCACTTTTGGCAAGCTACCCAAAGCGAATTCAGGCTGTCTTGGAAGCCAATGGCGGGAACACCAAGTTTTAATTGTTTCTCATTAAATGCAGGATTAAATTCTCTTTTGTAAGGTATGTTTAGTTTTACTGTACTTCTAATGGTTTAGGCCATGGGCGGTGGGGCTAAGGTTTATTGGAAAGAATATTTAAAAGATTTTGCATGGAGGCTGTATGATGGATAAGGTGGTTCTTGCGTATAACACCAGATCCAGATCAAAGTGGTGTACGGTTTGTTTCCGTTATCTAAATAACGTTCTGATTCTTCCTTCAAGTTTGTTACATTTTCTTTTTTTGTCTCTTTGAAACATGTTTCAGCAATATAAGTTTAGTTTCGTTTTCTACTACACGCAGTATTTCTTCTGAGATTTTGTCGCGATATAACAATTCCCATTGCACTCGTAGTTCCTTTAAATCTGCGTTTGTACGTGCCAGTCTGTTTCCTTTTTAATTCATTATTTAACCCTTCAAATATTTCTTTTGTTTTTTTATATAATATTTAGGGGTGTTTTACTTTTTCGGAACAGCTAAGACCATATGACGGAGGGGATACACAACTTGACGTAGGGTGGACCCAAACTACTACTTCTACTACCCCACGAAGACCGACCCAGAGAATCCGAAGTTCAAGCAGAGGCTCGAACCCAGAACCTTCAGATTAACAGCTCGACCCTTTAATATTTAATTACCCTATCGGGGGTGTATATATAGAGGGTGTTTTAAAATTACCTAGTAAACTTATATGAACGCAATATCTTAACAAAAATTATGCGATATTTAACAATTTTATTTCAAATACAGCAACAATAAGTAATTGTTTATTTTAGATGTTCAAAATGTTTTCCTTCAACTTTAACAAATTGTTCACAACGTCCGACTACTGATCGATAAACATATAAAAGTTTACTGGGTAATTTTAGAACACCCTATTTTGCTTCCACCCGAATAGTTCATTCTGACGAAGGTCAAGCTTGTTGCTCCACCTTGGACCTACAGCTTAACGTGGAATCCGAACCACGACTCACCACGGGTGATCAGAAACTGTAAAGTCCTCGCCCGGACTGGATCTCATGACCTCCCAATAAGCAGCCCAGCGTTTTAACCACTAAGCTACCCAGGGTACCCACTTACCTATCAGGCGCCATATATATATTATATATATGGCACACTGCCCAGTGGAGACACTTTCAACACTATAAAACCAATCAACATACTATTGACAACATTTTGCAGGAACAACACATGGTAATAAAGGTATTATTTGAGATATAGTATATTGACCTAACTATCACAGTTATTTACAGGGAAGTTGTTTTGTTAATTGTCTCCATTGGATAGGTGCTTCCAGGGATGGCTCAAGGCCCTGGCTAACCGAGTGGTTGCCCGGGGTGCAATGTGCTGGGAAGCGCCAAAGTACGGAGAGCAAAAAATGAATAAATGAATAAAAAGAAACCCAAAATATAGAAATCGTCTGACATGCAATCAAATTGTTGAGGAGTGTATATTTTATTTCTTATTGTTGTGGCGAGAGACCTATACAGTAGGCCTATATTTCGAGTTTTTTTTATCATTATGAAAAAAATTATTAAAATAGTAAAAAGTCTTAAGGGGCGCTGTGAGCCGGTACTGGGTGGTCCCCATTGAGCAACCTACCATATATATATTATATAAAATGAATTTTATTATTTTTCTTTATTTATCAATCATTTCACTTTCATTTTCTCTGTTTGGTCACTATCAGTCATGCCATGTCTGTATTTTCCGCCCAAAGATTTTGAAACACTCATATTTATCTTCTACTTCTAAAATTCTTTAGTTCACTCGCAAAAATGATAATGAAGAACGTACCATTTTTATTAATAGATTAGGTTCTATAGAGACAACATTCTCTGGTTATGCAAAAGGTTTTATTTCTGATAAAAACTTTATTTGTAAGACTAAACCCATTATATATATATATATATATATATATATATATATATATATATATATATATATATATATATATATTGGATGATGATGTCTGTCCGTTCGTTTATACATGCCTAAACCGACAGAATAATCTGCACCAAATTTAGTATACACAGTAAAGGAGAACCAGGAAAGGTTTTAGTAGCACATCCGCCCCTCCTATTCTCTCTATCTCCTTTGGTTGTGTTTCAGGGGGGCTTTTGCTGCGCTCGGACTTTGTGTTTCCTTTTCCTTGTGGTTGTTTGCTTATATATATATATATATATATATTATATTAAGATCCACAAAATAGAAAAAAAATTTTTTTACTAAATTAAGCCTACACTTTAATTAATTATTTATTATTATTATAATTATATATTTATTAGATGATGATAGCTTGCCTTTGCAACGGCACCTATATGAAGTTTAAGAAATCCACTCCAGAATGTTATAAACATTGCCTTACATTTTCAAAAGTAATAAAAATGTCAGGAGTTAATTATTTAGAGAATATAATATGTATTTCAAACAAAGTTCAATGAGGTTCTATTTTAATAATAATTGGGGGATTATAAACGTTTTTCTTTATGCGCTTTCTCTTATTTAAAGGTTTAATTCAATTATTTGCAGTCAGTTTTATCTCATGAATTTGTAAATGAAAATTTTATGTCATTGGCACATTTCAAAAACTTTAGTTCATACTTAATTTATTGGCAACCACTTATTTCATTCTCATGGTATACTTTTAAATATGAAGAAATTCATTTTTATTTGTTTTTTTTTTAATTAATGTCTTGGTAGTTTACACTTTGAAAACTGGACAAGCTGAATATCTTCATTCGTGAATGATTCACGGGAGAGTGTCAATGAAATGTGATCTGTACCACTTGTACTCACGATAGTGTCGTCTGCTTCTATCACAACAACAACAGCGTCCAAATATTCCAACAATGTTTTTTCATGGTGCACTTGTAATAAATAAATTTATTTTCTTTTTGAATTGATTTGTGTTATTTAACATCGTTCAGAATAATTTATTTTTTTGTTGGTTATTTTTAAAAATAATGGTAATATTGAATATATTTTAATTTCTATTTTTAAGAGAAATAATTTTTAAGACTATTTTGGAGTCATTAACCAATCAGCGTGTAGAAACTGCGTGAGGTTTTGTGAAAGGAAGATGGCTGCCGCTGAAGAGGAAGGCAGCCAGAGTGAAAATAAAAATGATGACCCGCTTAATAAAAGTAGAGGAAAGCCTTTTTCAACAATGCATCAAGTAAGAGCAATATTCTATCGTAGTGTATTAATAATAAACCTATTTTTGCTCTTAAATTTTTCTCAACGAGTTATTATTAGAATGTAAAACCTGTAATCCAAAACGTTAGAATTTATGGGCATGGCATGATTAGGCTTAGCCAAAAACTATAACGTATAAATGCTATTATTTAATAGGGTTCACATCAAAAGGTGGTAAATATCTTGGAGCCCCAAATTAAATTTGTTATATGTATATGATGTAAAATGTACCTCGTAACTAATTATAGCCAAGGGGATGGGCCTTACGATTGTAAATACTTAAATAGGGTCTAATGAAATTACCATAGGCGTTGCCAATGAATGTCATTATTTTGGGCTCATTAATAAGCGAACTCGACAAATAAAGTACTAAGATAGAGACTTGTACAACATATTTCATGAATTTTATTGGTGGCTTGATCTGATCGCCCGATTAAATTTTGTTTTGGTAAACTAGGCCTGGCCTATGCCCTATAATAGAATAGGCTTAAGTCTAACCTAAATTAAAGCATTTAAAAGTTGAATCTGATCATCACAGGTTTGCCCAACCGAAGTGTATTTGGCAGTGGCATTGTATCCTTTTTAACTTATGAAAATTAAGCATTGATACTTAATTAGTTTTGTAAAAATTGGTTATTGCCAATGTACAGGCAGTTTTTACATAGTGGAGCCACCTCGATGGGCCGAAGTGGCCCCTAGTGTGCCCACTATAAAAATTTCTTATGTTCTTAGGCCTTAGTTCAGGGCCATCCAGCTAAGTTAGACCTAATTTATGTTTTGGATAAAAAACAATGAAATTGGAGTTTTAAACTTTATGAGAAGGCATAGTTACCATATAATTTATAAATTACAGTACATTTACATTTCATTTGGAAATCAAGGTTATCCAAGTCATGAGCTATATTTTATAATAATAATAAAATCTTGCAAAACATCAATCTGAAGTTAGCTAATTAATATACAACTATTTACTATTACCAAAGTAGCCTACTAACTTAAGCTAAGAATATAGGTACAGTATTTAGTGTCTACAAATTATCTTTTTCTTTCATGTAAGTATCAAAATTTTTCTTAAAATTAACTAATGAGCTATTGTTTACCATATCATATGGCAAGTCATTCTAAAAATTTACTATTATTTGAGTGAAAAAGTATTTTTGTAGATCAACTCTACAAGCCTATTTTCTAATTTTCTTATGCCCACGAGTTATCCCATCAGCTTCAAGTGAGAAAAAGTTACATACATCTAAATTGTCCAAACCTGAAAACATTTTGAACATCTCTATCATATCTCCCTTCATACAATGTCTCAAAACTAAACATACCTAGTTCCTTTAATCTTTCCCTGTATTCCAGTCTTCTTAGGTTAGGGATAAGCTTGGTTGCCCCATGTTACACACCTTCAAGCATATCAATATCATGTCTAAAGTGAGAGAACCAGGCTTGAATGTAGTATTCTAAGTGAGGCCAAACTTAAGAATTAGCTATATAATTTACAGAGGACTTATTTACTCTTGTAACTAACATTTCTTTTAATATATATCTAACCATGTTACTTGCTTTATTTGTAGCCTCTAAGTACTGCTTAGAAAATTTATATCATGATTAACTGTAATGCTAAGATCATTTTCTGTCTAACATCCTCTAACCAGCTCCCTTGCATCTCATAACTAAAGTTTTCATTATTGCTATCAAAATGCATGACTTTGCACTTTTTAACATTGAATTTCATCTGACATTTACTAACCCAGGCAACTAATTTATCAAGATCTCTCTGCAGTTTATAAGAATTTTCTATATTTGTAACGGGCAACTACTTTTGTATCATCTGCAAATTTAGAAGCTTTACTGCCTACTTCCTTCTCTCAATCATTTTGGTATAAAATAGAGTAATGATCCTAACACTGATCCTGTGGTACCTTATTTTTCACTTTCTGCCACTCAGATTCATGACCATTTAGAATTACTCTCTGTTCTCGAAGTCTTTTAACCAGTTTTCTACCCAATTTATAACCAACCCCAATATCCTATGAGCTTTTAATTTATATAGAAGTCTCCTATATGGAACCTTATCAGATGCTGCACCAAAGCCCAAATAAATAACATCTACATCATTTCCATTATCTACCTGATCAGTTACAAATTCTAAAAAGTCTAAGAGATTAGACAAACAAGACCTTGATCTAAATCCATATTATGAACATGAAATAAGATCAAAATTTTCCAAATGATCTTGAATATTATTCTTTATAATTCTTTCTAGTATCTTTCCTACCATTGATGTTAAACTAACAGGCCTATAATTTCTTACCTCCTCCTTACTAACCTTTTTGTAAATGGGTACCTCTACATTTACTCTTTTTCCATTCATCTGGTTCCTCTCCGTAATTAATAGACCTAACAAACAAAATAGTTAGTGCTTCAGATAAGCTTTCCTCCCCTTCTCTGAGAATCCTAGTATATACTGTATATTATCAGGTCCAGCAGCTTTATTCGACTTCAGTGTATGAATCACTTGCTCAAGAGTGCCTGAATTTACAAAATCTATAAAGAATTAAAATCAGAGTTATTTAAATTTTCTTAAGTAAAATGGAGCTAAAATAATCATTAAAAATACTAACAATATCCTAATCTTCAAACATCATGCTTTTTATTATTATATTTATAAAAACTAAAGAATTTCTTGGGATCTTTATTGCTACTTCTAGCTAAATTTATTTCATTATGCCTTTTGCTCTTAATCAAACTATTTAGCTTATTTCTTAACTGCCTATAATTATCCAAGTCCAAAATACTATCAGTGCCTTTAAAATTCCCTGTGAATGCCTTTTTTTTATTTTTAATCATTTTAACTATTTCTCTGTTCTACCACAAAGGTTTCCTAATACTGTTATTCCTAACAGTTCTTAAAGGAATACACCTACATTGTACATCCTCTAAATTTTCTTTGAATCTAGACCATATCTCGACAGCATTTTTATTGGCAAATTCATTATCCCACTTTACTAAGCCTAACAACTCCCCTAGAGACATTGTTTGAGAGGAGACATGATATAGATATTCAAAATGTTTTCAGGCATGGACAGTTCAGATGTAAGTAACTTTTACATATTATAGTCAGATACAAAAATTAGAGAGTATAGGAAAATTAGAAGACAGACTTGTGGACTTAGATCTATGATAGTACTTCTCAGTCATGGAGTAGTAAATTTTTGAAATGACTTGCTATATGATGTGGTAGATAGTAGTTCCTTAGTTAGTTTAAAGAAAAATTTGAGTATTTTCATGATTGAAGGATATGGTTTGTAGAATGTAAATATTATATAGTATATTCTTGGCTTAAGTTGTGTAAGCTGCTTTGGTAGCTCTCTCCATGGTTTTGTGTTGATTGTTTGACTTGAGATTGACGTTTTGAACAGTTTTACTGTAAAATGTAGCTTGTGACTTGGATAACCTTGATGGGCCTGAGTGGCTTCATGTTTTCCAAATTAAATGTAATGTAATTAGTAGTGATGCACTGGAGCTCCGGCTCTGGCCAAGCAGGAGTTCCGGCCATTTTAGAAAGCCTCCTGCTCCAGCTGGAGGTCTCACTAAACTCTGGCCTCTGGCTGGAGATGCCAAGTACACCAAACTCAATTCTGACAACTTTTAATTTTAATTCTATAAAACTATAAAACCTCATTTCTGCACCTATCCAAATATTTCAGTTCTCAGATGACTGTAATAATAATTTATTTTATGAGTGATCAGTGATTGTATTAATAATTGATTTGATGTAGGCTACTTTACTCAGCATTCAGCAAGACACCATAAGTTTCATAATCTGAGGATATTTTGTTAAATGGGAATTTTTAGAGAAATTAGCACACACAAAGCATAGAAAGTCGACTTTTATAAAGTTTAAGTTATTAAAGACTTAATAATTTAAAATAGCAGGACTATAATATATAAACCCTAAATAGATGACACACACACACACACACACACACACACACACACACCATGTAGCAGTATTATTTCATTACCAGTGCGCAAATATGGGCCCAACCAACCTTACCAATGAGGAAAAGGCTCAAATATTGGCATGGAAGCGAGAAAACATCTCAAATAAGGAAATTGCTCATTGGACTGGCTGAGGCGAGCATACTATCAGAAGGTTGGTGAGCCAGGCTCGCAGCTTGCCACCTAACATCATCCCACTAGCAAAACCTCACTCAGGTTGTCCAAGGAAGAGGACAAAAGCAACAGACAAGCTGCTGAAACATGAAGTGATGAAGGTATCAGATATTTCAGCTGCCCAGTTGAAGATAAGACATCCCAAACTTCTGGCAAATATATCCATATGTGCAGTACAACACCACTTGCAGAAAGATCTCAACCTGTTGTCCTGGACTGCAGCCAAGAAACCACTCCTAACTCCAAAGATGTGTAAGAAAATACTTGAATTTGCACAAATATAAAGACTGGACTGTGGAACAGTGGAGGAAAGTAATGTTTTTGGATGAGAGCATCTTTAAATGTTTTTCACCAAGGCTTGGATGAGTGACAAGGCATAGAAGTGTCAGCCAGTATGACCCTCATTACACACTGAAAACAGTGAAGCACAGTGATAGTGTCATGGTGGGGCTGCTTTAGTGGGTAACATGGAAGGGGAGGACTATATTTCTTGCCCAAAACACAACAATTAATGCTGTTAGGTACCAGAATGTTCTACAGGATCACCACCTCCAGTTTTATGGCATCCATGGGTGTGAATTTTTCATGCAGGACTCTGCACTGTGCCACAAGGCACGAAGTGTTATGCAGTGGCTACAAAACAATAACATTCAAGTGTTAGACTGGCCTGGAAACTCCCCATATCTTGGCAAAGGGCAACATAACAAAATATTAATAAGCGAGTATGTTACAGTTAGTTGTTTGTATTATTGATATGGAGGTAAAAATACATAAATATTTGTGTGTATGCTGAGTGTGGCCTATTCTTTTTGCGGAGACTGTATATATTTATAGCAGAATCCTTCAGTTGGAATCATTTTGTAAATAAATTTGCTGTAATGCTGTAGTACTTAAACCTTTATATAATAGTGAACATAGGCTTCAGAACAGTATAAAAGTTCTCTAAAAATCATATGATTTCCATTATAGGTATTTATAATTGGAGAAGTGTAATAGTAGTATAATATTTACTAGGGGTGCACTGGATATGAATTTTTCATATCAAAATTCATATCCAACCAGATATGCCACATATGGCCAGATATATATTATTAGGTACCATATTATTTTTACACTCATATTGCTATGTTTTGTTTTGTATTTGGGGGCAAGCAGCCCCCCCAAATATAAGATAAATAATAATTTAAGTATATTCAGATGTTTAATTGTTTTGTTCTCTTTCAGGTTCTTGTGTTGTATTAAACTATTAAGTATTAATCATGACGAGTTTCGTGTGGTCACTGTATACAATAAATGATCCTAGCAATATCACTGCAAAGTGTAATATTTGCCAAAAGATTATCAAATGTGGGATGGAGAAAGGTGGCCAAAAGTCTTTTAGCACAACACCTCTTCATAATCATTTAAAGATTAATCACCCAAAAGAGTATGCTGAAGCCAAAAACGAAAATGACAAAAAAAAGAATAGCTACAACTGAATCAAAGGAAATAGGCATAGATAGAATATGGGCTAGACCATCAACTTCTACTGGTAGTACTCTGAAAGAAAAGAAAATGGACCAAATGAGTAAGCAGATCTCAATAGAGGAAAGCTTTTCATCTAAAAAAATATGGGACATTAATGACTCCAGGTCTGTGATGATTCACTGTAAAATTGGCATGATGATGGCTTTGGACAACCAGCCATTTACTTTAGTTGAAGATGATGGTTTTATTGATCTAATGGCCTGCCTCCAACCCAGATATCTCTTACTGAGCAGAAGGTACTTCTCTGATACTATAATTCCTCGTCTTTATAATGAGTTTGTCTAAAATTGCTCAGAAGCTGGAAGAAGTAAAGCATGTCAGCTTTTCTTCAGTTATATGGACATGCACAACCTCTCAAGAAAGTTTTATATCATTATTGGGTCACTGGATAGGTAAAGATTTTGAAAAATATGATGCTGTGCTACATGCCTCTCATTTCTCAGGGTCGCATACTGGCAAGAATTATCTGAAAAGTTTCGCTCTATGTGGGAGTGGGGATCTTGATGCAAATAAGAGGAATTTATTGGTGAGGGATGGAGCTAGTAATATGGCTCTTGGTAGTGACCTGGCTGAAATACCTTCAATACACTGCAGCATTCATTTACTCCAACTGTTTACTAGTGACTCAATTATGGTTCAGAGGAGTGTAATTGATATCCTTGCAAAATGTCGCTGCCTTGCAACTCACTTTAATCATTCTCCTTTGGCCTGTAACAATTTCAAACACATTCAAGTGCAGCAAAATCTTGAGCCTCTCCTATTGGTTCAAGATGTCCCAACACGTTGGAACAGTACATATTTGATGCTAGAAAGATTATATAAATTAAAAATTCCAGTGCAACTGTATTTGGCTGATTGTAGTGAATTACCTACCATCACATCCTTCAAGTGGACACTGATACGAAATCTCCTTAAAATATTAAAACCATTCTTCCAACTAACTCAGGAAATGAGTTCGGAAAAATCAACTTTGTCTTCCGTAATCCCAAGCATTTGTATTTTACAAAGATTTCTTTCAAAGATTGGCCATGATGACCAAGGTGTTCAAACAACAAAGTGAGAATTCCTGACTTCTCTTCGAGTGTGTTTCTTGTCAGAGAGTAATGGTGGGAAGTCTTTGAACATAATGAAAAACAGGGCTTATGTGACTGTGAATGCAATAGATCCACGGTATAAGTTATCTTTCTTTCAACAAGATCAAAAAGAGCAGGCTAAATCCTGGCTGATTGAAGAAGTCATAGGTATTGAAAATGACGAAGGTGGTAATGATTCTAATGAAAGTGAAGGTAATGAAAGTGGAAGCGAAAGAAGCTCAAATTCCAGTTCTCCTATGCGAAAGAGGAAAGACGAAGAGGACATTCTTGAAGCGTGTTTTATGGAGATCACAAAAGGAGAGCAATCTGGGGAAGTAAGTTACAAGAGAAGAAAGGTTGAAAAAAAGACTGCTGCTGTTCTACTGATTGCAGGGGAGTTAGACCAATATGCATCTGAACCTCTTGTAGATAGGAAACACTGTCCAGTTCAAATTTGGAAGCAGGAGGACTGATTTCCTCTCCTTAAAACTATTGTTTCAAAACTTCTCTGCACACCCGCATCCTCTGTATTTTCAGAGAGAATGTTTCCTGAATATGGAAACATCTTTGAAGCAAGGCAATCCTGAATATTGCCTAAAAGAGGAGAAATGCTCTTGTTTCTGCATCACAATGGAAAAAAGTTCTAAATCACTGTTGTTGAGTTTTTTAATTCTGAAGATCTCCAGGCTGAATGGAGGCATCTGACCCACACAATACTGCCCTCCATTCATTGATTTCATTCCAGGCATTTTATATTGTATTCAATGTATTGTTTTACATTTGTCAAGCTTGTAATGTTTTGTATTGTTTTGAAAATAAAGGAAAAAAAGGAGAAAAAAGAATGGAAAGCAAGTGCAGGGGTCTAGCAATGTTTTACTCTTTTTAAAAAATGTAATGTCGATGTTTTTATAAAAAGCTCTGATTATATTAATAGAACTGTAATCATTAAGGATGGACAGATGTTTTATTTATTCTTGTCATCAGTATTGTGTTGATTTGATATAAAAAGTGTTGCTGGATTGGTTTAGGGGTGGGCCCTGGAGGGCTTTCCATTTTTTGTATATAAAATATTATTTGTAATGTGTTATCATATTATGGCAGATTTTCATATAGGTGTTATTTTTCTAATGTCTTGGCGGCTTATATCTGGCATATCCAGCCGGATATGACCCATATCATACCGGATATTTCGCAATATCCGGCCAGATATCATATCTGGTTCACCCCTAATATTTACTAAAATATCTGAATTAAATGATGGTATGTTCATTATTTGGTGTTATCATATAGTATTTAGTATGTCAGATTTCCCAATATGACCCGTATAATAGACTTATTAATTAAGGATTTATCAGGTAAAGTCTTGAATAGTCTTATAAATCTAATTTATAATAAGGGTTAGGCCTACTATGAGAAACTACAAATGTATAAATTAGGCCTATATTTTATTATTAAACTGATTAGGATGATTTTTCAGTTAAAGATTGGATAGCCCAGGGCAATGTTCCCTCTAATTTTTTTCATCCCTGCGTGGATTCAAGCTTACCATGCACACTAGTATTAATGCAGTGCGTGGATCTACCACAATTATCAGGGATATATATATATATATATATATATATATATATATATATATATATATATATATATATATATATATTATATATTTAATAAGTCACCAGAGTTATGTAAAATAATGTAAGTAGTAAAGATGATATAAATTAGGAGTCATTAAAAACATAAGCTGCTGAACATTTTATTTCATTATATCATATCTATCGACAATTAAAATCAGCATTTTATTTAAATTTTAGAGTATCCATATATGCAATTAATCTTTTAACACAAAATTTAATACTTTTCGTTTTTGACACATGAAAAGCAATGTTATTTTCCTAATATTCTATACAAAACCACTAATCGCTATCACTAGAATATGACCCCAAGTCAGTAACAGGCATGCTTGATGATGTGGCAGACGCAGATTTTCCTTGTTTATAAACTGTGTCCAGATTCACTTCTCCACCACTTGACAAGTGAAATTTTATCCTCATTAGCATAGCAAGGTGGTGATCTTTCAATCTGTTTTGACATTTAGTTTTGATATTATTCATAAGGCTGAAGCCTCTCACAATCAGCACTAGAAGCTTGAAAGGTTGCACATATATTTATCAGTTGAGAAACTACACTGAACTATTCTGCATTCTGTAAACTGAAGTTCACCATTTCTTGGAAATTTGTAATTAACTTTTCTCCGCAATTATATATTTGAAATCATTGTACTGATTTACAGTAAATTCTCTCTCTCATCCATAGTGGTTTGAGTAGATCAATGCACTGGACTAAGGTCCAGAATGCTCTTGTACTTGTCAACTAGTTTGATGAGGTTTTCTGCACCAAATTTGTAATTGCTATGCTTTGATGAAGGTGAGGTGAAGTCAAAAGCTGCCTAATTATTCACTTCCTCTCTTGGAAACCTTTGGTCCAAATGATCACATAGTAGGGAGATAAAATTTGGAATTGATTCTCCATTGAATTGTTCATCTCTAATAGAGATTGAAGCAATTAGACTTTTTATACTGTTACTCCAATTTACTGTTTCTCCTAGATATTGTCCTCTCATCTTGTGAATCTTAACTCGTGCTAAATGTACAGCTTCAATTGTTGTTAAGAACTCCTCTGGAAGCATTTGGTCAGTTCTGCTAATTCATACAAAACATCATTTAACAGTTATAGTGATATGGTAATTAGAGTCAGAGAGCTTCTTCAAGCAGTATTTTAATACTGGATCATTGTTTTCTGAGATTTCTTGTTCAAAGTACAGGGCTATTGAAAATGATTCATCCGATTTCAACTGAGAATACTTCTGTACCTATCAACCGTGCATCAACTGGGCATACACCACATGAAAGAGGAAATCTCCGAGTTTTACAAGATCACCGCGAGAGGGCTCCAAAGTCATGCCGTGGCCTAGCCTAGCAACAAACAGTCAGTGTGAAAATGGCATCTGCACAGCAGAAGGCATTTTGTGTGTTGCAGTTTTCGAGCTGTAAATCGGTAGTCACAGTGCAGCCTGAGTTTCGTCGACATTACAGAACAGATCCACCGGGTGCTCAGAGCATCCGTTGGTGGTATCGTTGCCCACATCTTTGGATGAGTTCCGAACTCGCATTGTTACTGCCGTAGAGTCAGTGACAATGGACATGCTGGAGCGAGTATGGGAGGAATTTGACTATCGTGTCGATGTTGCTCGTGTAACTAGGGGAAGTCACATAGAGTATTTATGAGGTGAGAGACAAAATTTGGACAGTTTTTCTTTTGGTTGATGTATCACAAATCACTGTATTTGTAACATTAAAAAATATTCTCATTTGAAATCAGGTGAATCATTTTGAATAGCCCTGTATTTAAGCAAGGTTTCATAATTGCTTAATAAAGCACTTACAGCAAAATGTCTTGATAGCCACCTTACTTCATTTAGTGCAGTGTTCTTCAACCTGGGTGGTACCACCCACTAGTGGGTGAAGGATCTCATTAATCTAAAGGTAATTGCAATTAATTTTATTGTTTTATGCAGGGTATATAACTTTTAGTTTGAGTTTTTGCATTTTTAATTTTGGTGGGCGATATGGAGATTCAAAAGTTACAAAAGTGGGCGGTAAGCATAAAAAGGTTGAAGAGCACTGATTTAGTGGTTTAAAAGATAGTCTTGTTTTCTGTGACATTTACTATTTCCTCAAACTGTCATTTTGAACTGTAGATCTACAGAAGATTGTATAAATGGCCCTCAATAGTGTCTCCATTTCCTTCATTATTCGTACTTTCTTCCCAGTATCAGTTAATCCTAAGTCTTCTCAATGGGCTACATAGTGTTGTCCCATTAAATGTGGAATGCATTTCTCAAGCTGTGTGGCAACACCATTGTTTTTTCTAACATAAGAGAGGGACCATCTGAAGTGAACATCACCATTTTTGTCAGGTCCAGTTCATTCTGAGAGTAGAAATCCTTGATCGCAGCTGTAATAGCTTGTGCATTGCAAGTATGTAATTTCATAATTCCACCAAAAACTGTTTTATGCACAGCAGATGCAGTAACTCTAAACTTAAAATAAATTATAAGCATCTTGTTACAGAAATATCCACGCTTTCATCAATAATAATTGTGTGATAGGATGACAAGTGAATCTCTGACATGATTTTTTTTTTTTTTTTTTTTTTTTTTATGGAGAACACTGTTAATAGATTCCAAAAACTCAAAAGCATAATTTTTGCTTCTCCAGCTCTCTGGCAGTTTGAGATACTTTGCCATGTGATTGTGTATATGTTGTACAGAGTTCATAGACCAGTTCATCTGTACAGCAAGTAAAACATTATCTATGAGAATTTGCACCTCATTTGGTGTTGATCTTTGTTTTTCAATCCATCCCAGTTGCTTCTGCCAATCATCCATGGTTTCTAATAGAATGTTTCGCAAATGAAATCCTTGTGTGGAAGACTTTCTTGTCCTAAGTACATGTTGTTATGTCAACAACATATAATACATATTGTAGCTATATGCAATAATTTTAAACAATTAACTAGCACAGGGGTGGGGAACCTTTTTTCATTGGAAGGCCGCATTTCATTTAACCAAGACCCTATTAGGCCGCATGCTGAGAATTTAACATATACAATACAACAAAATGTCATATTTTAGTCTACAATCTACATATTTACTAATTTTAAATCAAACTTGATAGTACGTGAGGGTTTTTATAATAAATAAAAAATTCAGCAAGTGCACATTTATTGGGGGGGGGGGGGGGGGGTTGACAATATCATTTTTCACTTGATATTAGTTCTATTAAGTGAAATGATGTTAATATTAAGTGAAAAAGTGATAAACCATTTAATGACTTTTGTGACTGCTTATTGCGGGACGTAGTTTTAGTTGGTCCTCCAGGTGAATATTCGTCATCTGAGATCTCAAGCGCGTTTTGATTTGAGTCACATACGAAAATGTTGATTCACAACAGTAGGTTGTGCCGAAACAAGACAACATTCGACGAGCATGTTGGCGCAGACGTGGGTATTCAATGGCATTTTTCCATATTTCAACAGGATCCTTTTTAGTATCAAATAGAGACTTAAGGATATTATCTTCTAATAGCTCAATCAACTCCATCTGTAAATCTTCAGGTGCTTTGGAGACATCAACCAGGTGTGGTTGGAAAGCTAGTTTTAGTGTGAAGTCATGTTTCTCAAAATCTTCAAATCTTTCATCGTATTCTTCAATCAGGGAGTCTAGGACAGCTGTGTATTCTTTCACATCGCATTCCCTTAATGATTTGCTTGTATCTTCTTCATCAATTACCTTTGCCAGTTCAGGGAAGTGTTCAGCTGAAAGTTCCGATTGGGTAAGGATAGTTTTGAAAAAGCGCAGCTTCCTCCGAAAAGCCTGGATTTTTTGCCACATTTCATATATGGATTTAGTTTTACCTTGCAAAGAAATATTCAGGTCATTTTGCTTTGACATTACATCACACAAAAATACAGCATTTCTGCAGAAATCCTTTTTTGACAATTCACATGGTTCATCGAGTTCCTCAAAACATCTTGTGATTTGTTTTCGCAAAGACAAAAGTTTTTCAGAGACTTGCCCTTGTGATAACCAGCGCACTTTAGAATGATACGGAAGATCCACACTGAATGTTTCATCATCAAGCATAAACATATTGCGAAACTGGCGATGTCGTGATGCATTTGCTCTAATGTAGTTCATAATACGTATAACTTTACTTAATGTGTCCCTTAAAACAGTAGATTTGGCACAGAGATTCTGTTGATGCAAAATACAGTGAAAGGAAATCAAGCTATCTAGATTTAGCAGTTCTTTTTGTAGTAGCGCAACAAATCCTGCACATTTTCCTCTCATGGAAGGTGCACCATCCGTGCATACACTTACTAAATTACATAAATTCAGTTTTGCTTCACGGCATTTTTCTTTAAAGAGAGAGAAGACGTCAATTCCACGTGTCTTCCCCATAAGGGTACCCAAAGCCAGTAACTCCTCGTAGTATTGAAAATCTGCAGTTATAACACGAATAAAAAATGACACGCGCTGAGTCAGTAATATCAGTGGACTCGTCCAAGGCAATCGAATAATAAGTATTTTCACTTTGGCATATTGTATGAAGCTGTTCAGTTACATTGAGGGCTAATTCATGTTGCCGATCAGTTATGGTCCTTCTTGAAAGAGGTGGTAGTTTGTATTTGTTAACCTTGTCTGAATCTAAAGAGGCTACAACTTCAACAATGCATTCTTTTATGATTTCCACATCACTATATGGCTTACCTCTTTTTCCAAGTATATATGCTACTTTATAAGTTGCTTCAGTGATTTCAGTCCCTAGGCCTGACATCGTTTTAAATACTTGCTGTTGTTGCTGCTTTTGAAGTTTCATCTTCGTAAGTGCAGACTTTTGGGGTTCTCCTTCCAATATAGCATACTTGTGGTTCTTATGAGTTGCATAATGCTGATATGCATTGTGTTTCTTCACTGTTGCAATTATGGCATTGCAGAGCAAACGCATCATTTTATCTTTCTTAGCAACTATGAAATACAGGAATACCCCGCTTTACGATGCTTCATTTTACGAAACCCTGGTTTACAAAATTGTATTTGCGCTAAATAAAAAATTAAATGAAGAAATATAAAAGACAAAAATAAAATGCGTACATCGCGCATACCACAATCTAATATTCTGCATTACAGCAGTGCTTAGTTAGCTCGATTTTAAGAGAAAAATAATATGCTTACGTCGCGCATACCATACTGTACTGTACTCTATTATGTATTCTGCATTACAGCGGTGCCAAGTTAGCTCGCTTTTAGCTCACTTTGCACTGTGGCAATGCAGCTGTTGTCAGTTTATATGTGCGCTTTGACAAGAGAGTTTGTGCTTTATTCACTCTCGCGCACGCTAAGTGTTTCACTGATATTCTTTTCGTACATTGCAATTACAGTACCCATCATCAATTATGCCAAAACGAAAGAGTGATAGTAAAGACTGTGACGTTAATCAGAAGAAACGAATCCAAAAGCATGTCTACTGACGCATCTATTAATGAAAACTAAATTTGCATATGTAATGTTTTGTACTATTTCTTTGTTCATTGCTTACATTTTTATTGTATTTCTTTATTCATTACTTTCGTTTGTATTATTTCTTTGTTCATTGCTTTCATTTCTATGTTAATAAACATTTTTTCTGCAAAATTTGCTGTTTTATAACCTTTTTTTTTCGATTTTTTAAGAAAAAAACGTAACCCAAAATATAACATTATATGTATGGGAAATAATGCTCTGCATTACGAACACCTGCTTTACGAATGGGCGCTAGGAACGGAATAATTCGTAAAGTGGGGTATTCCTGTACTGCAATTCCCATTCTTCATGGAATACTCTGTTCTCTAACTTTAATTTTCTTTTCACAGTTTTTGACATGATTGGGGTACCAGAAGATTTTTAAATAAAAATGGTACATGAATTGATCAAAGATTTACAGTTTTAAAGGAAACAAGCGTGCGTGTGACTATCGGAGAATCATCAGTAACTGTAGCCCTGTTCAAAAATCAACTTTTTCTTATTTTCATAGGTTTCTGTACTTTTTCCCATGCTTTTTGACCTGAAAAGGCAGAAAATCACAACCATTTTGACCTAGGTTGTTGGGAAGCATTGCCGCATGGAGCTTTAAGTTTTCTGCCTTGAAATCGGCCAAAAGCACCAGTTCCGGGGTCCCTTGAATCATGTTTTGCACTATAACTTTTTATCTAAACAAGATAGAGCAACAAAATAGGCACCAAATTAAAGTGTGTTTTTAATCCTCTTTCTAACTTATACAATTATGATAGTCTTGGAACAAGAAATGGCACATTGGTACATACAAAGATTTCAGAAATATCACAAAATTCGTTTTCTCACACTCAAGGCAGACAAGGCGCCTTATTCATGACACAAATTTGAGATTAACATTTTGTCACAAGTCTAATCGATCAAGAAGTGAAAGCATTACATGATGATTAATTTCATAATGACATTTACACAGTCAGTTGTTGAGAGTTTGTTTCTTGAAGCTGTCAAAGTGGCGTCTGTTGAACTCCACAGCTTGAAGGAGATAGTCCCTTTGCTTGGCATCTGTTGTTATGACATTTGCAAAGTCACTCATCATCTTGACACCATGTTCAGCAATGTCATTCACCGCTTTCAGATTCTTAACATAGTCCAGCACTTTTCTGTAGTCCTCATTCTGTGGCCAAGACGTGACAGGTTCCAGAAGCCACTCGGATCCAATGTTCAGTGTGTGCAGCAGGAAATGTGATTCTGGGCCAATGAGATCAACCAGGGTGGTCTTAGCTGTGACACTCTGGAATAGAGGCTTTCCTGTTCTGAAGCTGTCTGGCTTCTCAGTGGCATGTAACTGGGCAGCAATGTCGTGCTTCAATGTGTCACTCAATCTACTGCTGAACAGGGCAAATGGCACGACTTCCTGCATCAGGTACCATTTGTGGTTTTCCATCTTATTAAGTACTGCATCAGCAAGCTCTGGTTCAGTTTTCTTGTACTTCAACATGTCCTGGATTAGACTTAGATCATTCATGGGAGCATCTGCATCAGACATTGACATCATCCATACAGGAGTGTAGAATAGCGCAAGGAAGGTGTTGAGTCTTTCCAGCTTTGATACAGTGTCTTCGTCGTACTCAAGTTGATCTGCAAACATCAGCATTTTCATGGAGTACAGGTTTCTGGCCATCCATCTGGCCTGATGAATGGTGCCTGGTCGACTCCAGTGAATACCTCGAGGAGGCGTTCCTCCAAGAACAATGACTGTCAGTTCAGCCATTTCCCTGTAGTGGCTCTTGGAAGCCTTTCTGCTGTTAGAATGTCTTGGAGTATTTCTTCACTGTTCTTCTTCTTTTCCTTCAGCCATTAGCTGTTGATAGCCAGCATCTTTGGGTTTTCCTTGGACAAGTCCATCCAAACATCCTTCAGATGCTCAAACCAGGGATTATCTGGCCCCTTCACCTTCCCAAACTGCTCCTACTAGGATTTCCAGGATGTGATGTAGACAGGCCAGATAAAACACCTTTTTGTTCAGCATTTTCTCTAGCAGTTTGGCAGCTCCTCTGTGAACTCCACTGTTACTGGATGTAGTGTCAAAAACAAGGGCAGTAACATTATCCGTAAGTTCCCATGTCTCCAGTAAATCCATTGAAGCCTCAGCCTCAGCCTGTGCTGTGCCAGAAGAATTGTCGATGACAGGTACTCCCAATAACTTTCCTTCAGTGTATGAAGGTGGACCAGACACTAGCACAGCTAAAGTCTCTGAGGTACTTCCAGGTTCACTGCCCAAGACATCTTTGAGCAACTTTCCATCCCAGTGTAAGGCAGTGTACTGTGGCGGGTTTTCACAAAACTTGGACATGTGACTCTGGCTGATATTATACCTGGACAGCATTCTGTTGCGACGTGTTGTTGAGGTTGAGATGACGAAGTTATCCAGATCAGCCCCTCCAGCTTTCAAGGTGGCAGAAACCATGGCAGTAACTTGATTGTCTGATAAACCAAGATGATCAGCTGTATTGCAGATGACATCACATTCCATGACCTTCCTTAGAAACGTCAAAGTCATACTAGTCACTGTGTCTTGATGGTGAGAACATCCAGGACGAGGCTGATGGTAATCCATGTCCTCTGTGTTAGCGTCGTTGTCAGTTGAGTCACCCCAGGTAATGTCATCCACATGAACAACTGCCTCTTGTTCTGCTGCAGCTGTAAAATAGTACAACATGTTAAGACAGTAATTGTTAAGTACATGCTAAATATCGCAATGGAGTAAAACTTAAAACTTTTTGTGACGTTCAAAGTAATTAGTTTTACCTTGTTCTTGTCTATGCTGCAGTCTTTCATTCCTCGCTGCTTGCTGCAGGGATCTTGTCTCAAAAATCTTGTCATGACCAGACATATGACCTTTCCTCTCAGTCTTTTGGTCTTTGTAGAACCTGATATCCTCATCTTTCTTCTCTCTGGATAACAGTCTGTTGTTCTGTATTTTCTGGATTGCATCTGGAGCTCCTATATCAAACAGGCTGTCTAATTCCAGCACAAATGCTCCTCTTTCCTCCAGGGTTACTTGCTCTTCCTTTGCTTTTCACCAGAGCACGATGTTTCTCATGTAGTTTCATGAAGAGCTTCATTGCGTTGTACTTGGTCATTGTCTTGATCCTAGCCATCTGCCAGAATGGGATGATAGATTCAACTGTTTCATATGCAAGGTCTTGAACCATGGGCCTCCCTGCATTTTCCGGTAAATTCTGAAGATTAAGGAAATACTGGAACGCCTGTCTGTTGGTGGGAAGCTGGGAACCACTGATAAAAGCTGAAGGGTATCCAACCAGGAAAGTTTCAGTGAGAGATCTGGTAGATGGCCCAGTTGACACCTGCCTGTGGACAGTACGTGGAGGTTCTGAGATATCAACTGTGCACCCACGGAGCTCCCTCAGCTCCTTGCTTAATGCCATTGTGAAGTTGTAACTTGTAGATGGTTTTCTAGATTCTGTTGTTTCCTGAAAAATGATAGATTATTATTATTATTATTATTTATTATTATTATTTATTATTATTATTTATTTATTATTATTATTATTATTATTATTATTATTTATTAATTTTATGCTCTTTCATTTGATACCTAATTTGTTGCTCTATCTTGTTTAGATCAAAAGTTAAAGTGCAAAACATAATTCAAGGGACCCTGGAATTGGCGCTTTGGCCGATTTCAAGGCAGAAAATTTAAAGCTCCATGCGGCAATGTTTCCCAACATCCTAGGTCAAAATAGTTGTGATTTTCGGCTTTTTCAGGTCAAAAAGCATGGGAAAATGTACAGAAACCTATGAAAATAAGAAAAAGTTGATTTTTGAACAGGCCTACAGTAACTGTCATCTAGTCAGCCAGTCGAGTTGATCATTGATAGGTAAGGGCGTAAGCCGTAAGGCAACGCTGCCAGTTTCAACTGGCAGCGTTGCCATATTTCCTATTGTTCAAACCATAAAGAAGGCTTGTATGTGTAAGAAGCAGTGAAGCTGAAACCATGATCTAATGAAATAGCCTAAAGCCCTAAAGGGGTATCAGTTGCTGTCCATTATCGTACGGTATGAATTCTGAATGTCAAATAGGCAGAAGGCCGCAACTAGTACCCCAAAAGGCCGCAGGTTCCCCACCCCTGAACTAGCATTTCAATTTTTATTTTTACTTTTACCATTTTTAAGAATGAGGTATTAATATAGTCTACATTTGCAGTTGCACAAAAAAATATCAAAGTACAATGATGATTTCTTATATGGGGAGGTTGCTGATACTGTAGTACTAGTCCCAGTTTGACAAATTATTACCGTGTGACTTAGAATTAATATGCCATTGATATTAAGCAAATATGTGATTTGTTTATCCTTTCTGAACATATGCAATTACAATTTAATGCTGAAAAAACCCCATCAACCTGAATAAAATAAAAATGCATTATGTCCTATATTTCTTAATTTTTGAGCTAGTCAATCTGAATGAACCTGTCTTTCTTCAGGCAGCAGAACAGCTGCAAGAGTTTTGTGGCTTTTCTAGCACAAGTGTGACAGTGGGACTTTTGCAACATTAGAAATACAACATTAGCTGCTTGTTCATTTATAAGTGCGTGTTGCAAAGATATACATGTTATTTTAGTCTATTTGTAAGACATTTGATTTAATTTTGTGGTGGTGCTGCACTGCCACTAAACAAATTATTAATGAGATTGTTGCATCAGTTGCTGATTTAAAAATTTTGTGAACATTGCATAACTGAGGGTTTGCACTTCAGGAATATTCAAGTGCGCAGGCGCACAGCTTAATACTGGCCCAGGGCTATATCTTGTCCATGAGAGAAAATTTTTAGATCTGTAACAAATTTGTGAACTTTTTGAGAGTTGTACATATTCATCAAAAAGTTCTAACAATCTTTAGCATTTTTTTTTTCATTTTAGGACTCATTTCATGAGGAAATTTCACAATGTTGAATGAGGCCTTTGGCAGTACTTGCGTAGAACAAATTTGCTTAGAAGTTATTCCAAATTCATCTCAAATAAGTTTCATTTTAGTTACTATTTTTAAATTAGGCTTTATTGGCTTCAAAGGAGATTTAAGTAGCTAGTTAAATGAAAGAAATAGTTAAGTTTACATAGACCTTTATCTAAAGTAAAGATAAAGTTAGGTTATTTTAATTTTATCAGTTAGTTCTTATAGTGAATTATATTTCTTTATGCATTAAAATTTTTTGCGGGCCAGATAAATAAACATTCAGATTTACCATAGTACTTAGTTAAAAAATTATACATTAATTTTTTGAAAAGTTGGTTGGATAAAATATATGTAAGCTACGGTACCTATTGGCAAGGACCTGTTTGGAATGATGGTATGTTGACTGTCTTCAATCCTTCCCTCTTCGCTGCGGTGTTACCTTGCTCACACTGTGTCCATGGACACAGCTCTTCTGAACTCTCTAACTGCATGCATCCTCCTTTTAGGAGAGCTTGCAGTACAACAAGGGTTAATTGGTATTCTCAGTTTTTCATCTGCTCAACCAGTCAGCTCTGAAAAACCTTCTTCATTCCATCTTTCCCTCTCCCTTATAATCTCGGATCTTTCAAATGCATGGTGTCCAGGCATCTCAAAAACTTTAGACCTTGATTTTGGCTCTCTTCTCCTCCTCCTGTGGGTAGTGGGGGATGGGGCATTTTTGCCCTTGGCTCCCCTCCTTGCATAAAAAAAAAAAAAAAAAAAAAAAAAAAAAAATATGGTAAAATTGCAGAGTCCAGATGCAGTTCAGAGACAAAATCCTTAACAGCTTAGTACAGTAATACATTGATTCAATTTCAGCAAGGCTTTGTGTAAAATAGTGCAAAATTAATGATACAATTGAACCAGTCCAGATTGATCCAAATCAATTTTTTTTTGTAATTTTCACGAGTATAGCTATAGTATGAATTAAATTTAACCAGACATGTTATGAATTATGATTCCACCACAAATGGAATCAGTTATGATTACAAGTCCATGATTATGATTCTGATTATGATTAAAAACTATAATCATGATTTACTATGATTCCAAATTAGATAAATGGAAGAAAGACCGCATAATCACTGTCATGAAGGGTCGCAATGACTGACATCAAATTACGGTATTTAAATTAATTTAAATTATAAAGAAAAAATAACTGATTGAAATAAAAATATGATTTTCTTTCTTACGGATAAGGAATAGTAGGTATTATTCCAATATTCCATGAACATAATCTCATTTTAGTTATATCTTACCGCACGCATGTGGGTGAGTTAGAATTATTTTTATATCATTTATTTTCTAAGCATCGTGGGTTATTCTTTTTCATAATGAGAGTGTGAATATGTCGCGAAACAATTAATGCTATATAATAGTGAATATTAGATATTACAAAAATGACACAGTTCAATAAGTCATAAATAAATGAGAACATTTAAATAAAAATGTTTACTTCTCGAGGAAGATTTTTCTTCCTAGTGCATATTTCTTATATTTTCTAGATTTTTTGCATTTCAGAAGTTTGAAATTTTTATTTAATGTGATATAGTAAAGAGTGGGTTTTATTGTAATGGGAATTTGACTTTCATATTGATATGTTGTAATCATGGTATGTAATCACGATTACAATTCCTTTTGCCGTGGAATAAATTATGATTACGATTCCTTGGTTTTCCAGGACAAATGGAATTCATTATGATTACAATTCCTCAAAAATGTGGAATTGATTTTAATGATTATGATTCCTGATTACAATTATAATGCATCTGATTTTAACCAAACCATTTGTTTTAATATGTAATACAAATTACGCCGAAGTGACACATTTCTGGCAGGGTTGGCAAGAAACCCACTTTTTTTGAAAAAGCCCACCCCAGGTGGGTTTTTTCACCTAAAACCCAAAAAAACCCGGGTAAAATTGGGTTTTTTCATATGTCCATATGATAGTTCATATTAGACCTACCTATTCTTATTTTTATAATAATACTGTACTGTACCATACACTATTAATATAACATTTGTCTTGTTTTTAGCAAAAAGGTTGCCTTCCAGGCAATTAAGTATAAAAAGTTATTATTTTCTCAGATTGAGCTTCACAACAAAATTTGGAAAACATGGACCAATTTGAACTAAATTTGGTGTGGTAAATTATCCTATTTGTTAGGCTATACTTCCTATGGAAGACAGGCCCCTGTGTCTTCTGCTGGAAGTAGATGAATTACAGCTCCCAAAGGGAACTTAATTCAGCTAGTTATATCTATTTAATTCATATTACTGAATATTTTTTCTTTTATTTCACAGTTAAATAAAACAAACTGGCAACAGCATATTTATCTTTACTGCTAGCCTACAGAATTAGTCTGTTTGAAGTTATAACTGCATTAAATAATGCCAAAGACCTTTGGATCAGGAAGAAAATCAGGGCATGAATGGAGTGGTCAATATTATTGATTGGACTAGTAAAGTTAGATGCAAACATTGCAATAATGAAATAAGTAATAAAATAGAGCGAATAAAAATGTATTTAATGAAATGTTTGAAACACATGGAATCAAGAAACAAGACTGACAATACTGCCAGTACATCATCTTCATACTGCCATGACATAGACCTCTCAGATGATCCAGACTCATCCTCACCACCACTGACACAATTACAGATGAAAAAAAGAAAAATTCAAAAGAAAGTAAGCGATTTTGGCATGACAACAACAACTTTGCAGAAAAATGTCATTGATAACAAAATAGCCAAATTCTTTTATGCAAATAATATTCTATTTCTATGTGCAGAGTCTAAGTATTTTATTGAAATGATAGAGAGACTAAGACCAAGCTACACTCCACCTTCCTGTCGAAATTTGTCTGGTCTACTTTTAAATACAATCCATGAAGAAGTAGAAAATTCCTTGAAGATGCAGTTGACTGAAGAATCAGGATGTATAACACCCTGATTGGCTGATGTCTACACTCTATAACCTGCTACCTCACCCAAAGAGTTATACCTGTAGGTCTATTTGTTGACTCATGTTTGCTTGCTTTGCATGTAAAATCATTATAGGCACCTATATGACAATTTTTAAAAATAATTGCATATGCACTTCTTAAGTTTCATGAAAAAACCCAGAAGTGGGTAAAATAGTGGGTTTTTTCAAGTGTTTTTTTGGGCTGGGCCCACTAGTGCCAACCCTGGTTTCTGGTGCAGTTTGTGACTACTGCGTGAAATAAGTGTTTTTGGATTCTGGAGCAGTCCGCAGTCCGGACCAGTACCAGGATCTCGGGCTGCGTCATTAGTATTATTATAATCAATAATTGGGAGATTACGTCCATTATGTAATATTTAAACTAATGAGAAAGTAATTTGGATATAGATAATAAGGCAATACCAATGACTGACATTAGGTCACATTGTGAAGATTTTAGGAGAAAAGTGCCAGTCTTTCCTACCTAAATATTTTGCATTGAATATACAAAGAGGAAAGGTATACTGGTGATAGTGAGATGAAAAGGCTAACTCCACTTTACGAAAGAGGTACGCGAGCCGCGTGTCTGTGGAAAAGTAACTTATCAGTTTTGATATAACAAGGTGTCTACTAGTTTGAAAAACCTGGATAACTTGGAAAAGTCATAGAATTTATTTTAGCCCTGGAAAACCTGGAAATGTCGGGGAATTTTGATGCTTAACCTAGAAAAAGACGGACAGAAAAGGAAAGTAATGGAGCATGCAAAAGAGAGAGAGAGATTGCGGCTATGACTGAAGAAATTAATGAATTGAAAAAGACTATAACTTTTTTATTTATATTATTAAGATAATATCTAAATTGTTTACCTAAGCCAGTCATTGTATAGAAATCATTGTTACTTTTTGTGGCAAAGTTTTTTCTTGTCAGTTGTTGTTTTTATTTGCATACTATTTTTGTTTTCCAGCTATCTGTATAATATATCTAGTACTAAACTATATATGTACTGTACTTTCTTTTCAAGTTATTAACTGTTTGCTTATTTACTGTAGTACTTTCATGCGTAGTTGTTAATGGAAGACCTAATGTGCCTATAGCTACTCTTTTGTTCTCTATATAATATATATAATAGATATTTTTCTCTGTGTCTCCTTTTCATTCTCAATAAAAGGAAAAAGGGTGGTAGGGTCAATTGAAAAAATAAAAAACTTATTATTTCATATAATTCCTTGTAGGAAAGCTAAAAAAAACATATACCTGGAATTTCAATAACATTGGCTGAGAAAACCTGGAAATATCAGGGAATTTGAATCTGCTGAACCAGTAGACACACTGTATAAATACAATTAAGTAGTTAGAAATCCCATTTATTACTGTTGGTACCAGTGCCAAAATTCTTCTATACCTAGTAGTAGTAGAAACTGTTAATGTGTAAGTTGTTAACAAAAACACTTAACACTAGGGATGCTATGGATGTAAAAAAAAATTGACATCTGTGGATATGGATGTAAAAAAAATTGACATCCGTGGATATGAATACAGTCATGGGTATTTAGCTTTTATATCTGTGGATGTGGATATTTGCAACATTCTTAGTCCTAGACTAAGGTATATCACACGCAGATGTAAAAAATTTGACACCTGTAGATATTCAACTTTTATACCTGTGGATGTGGGTGTGAGAAAATTGTGGATGTACCATGGATGCAGATGCAGATATTTACAACACCCCTACTTTGACACTATACTGTAAAGTTTGAATTATTTTATTTAATGGAATGAACAAACAAGTTTCAAACAATAAATTCACTTTGAAAACACATTCTTCCCCAAATGCAACTTCATAACCAATAAATGCTTATTTGTTTAAAATCTCTTTTTACAGTTATTAATATACTGTACCTCTGGTACTTGTATTTCCTCAGTCTCCATACTTATTTATATAGTATAAATTAATATATTTGGTATAATGCAAAATTGGTAAAGGGTCTGGAACAAAACCTCGTGTTGTAGTGAGAGATGGATGTAGTAGCTCATTTTAAACATGGGTTTCACCAGCATGGTACCATTGTCGCGGGGATAGGCCCGCAGACTACTATAAGGTAGATTGCAGTGGGTCTCGGATTTATAAAGTTTAGACCAACTAAAACAGATTGACCCTTTCCTAAGTTCTTCCTCTCCTCTGCTTATTCGCCGAAGGTAAGTTGCGCTTCCCTCTTATAAATTTAATATACTTTCGTTTCCAATGAGGCCTGAATGCATTAATTCCCCCCTTTAATCATGAGGTGAAATGGAAGTCATGCTGGTTCGAATCTAGGTACTGACAACTGTGAACTTCTCCCCAGGGCCCCAGTATCGGAGATCTGACACAGGATAACAAAACAAATGGGTTTCCTAAAACCTGGTTTATTTTACCCCAATAATTGTACAGTATATACATTATCATACACCCTCCTTCCACGCTCACTCATTATAATTCTTACACACGCAATGCCTTTCATCATCTCGCACAAAGTATTACATTTTAGGATTTTGATTGATTTAAGAGATCAATTATTTTATACATTTCAGGTTAATTTTATATACCTTGCTAATCATACAAAGTATTACATCTTAGAATTTTGATTAATTTAAGAAATTAATTATTTTAGTTTGGTTTTTAAATTTAATGTACAGATTAATAGGAAATCAATTTTTAAATTTTATTTTCCAAAGTAACATTTGATAGATGATGATGACAAGCGTAAAAGGAAATTTATAGAATAACAAGGGCAAAACTAAGTTATATTAGATTGAGTCAGATGGATTAAGGTAGATAAATTTTTAAAGTATACTTCGTAGCTAGTCTTACAACATTGGGGAATGGCTTCCCCATACTGGTACTTTCTATCATAATGGTCCTTTAAGGACCAGGAATCCTGCTAGCCAGGACTTTAATCCAGCCTAACTCACTCTCCACCTCCATTTGGCATTCTGCCGCTTCAAATCTTGCTTCCAACTAAAGTTCTACTACATATAACCTGAAAACAAATAATAAATACTTACATTAATCCCTCCTTAGATTTAATTTTTATTTTATATTCTTCAAAAAAAATGCGTCAGGCAATGCCCGATTACGACCCACCTGTCTTGCCCATTTGCACATGCCTCGACAATCACCCCTGATAGGGATAAAAGGGAACGAGTGTTCTGCCCCTTTTAAAGTTACTTATCTCATCATCTGTTCAATGAATGAAAAAACACACAAGGGGAGAAAAGAAAAGTACCATGAGAAAACGCATGCCAACCAACTGAATTTGACGCGACAAGGGCTTGCTAAACAAAATCCAAAAAACCTCTACACCATTAGCTATATTTATCAGATATTCACTTGACTGAAAAGAAGTGTTTTAGGTTTGGTCATAAAATAATATATACAGTTAGAGGGATATTGAGTTGACTAGATCCAGCATATAAAATTAGATACCATAAATACCATGCTAGAAAATACTCCAAGGATTGGAAGCAAGTTGAAAAAGGTACTGAGCCACAGCTTTCATATAGGGGCCTATAGTTTTCTGAAATAGCCTAAATTTGGCAAATTAAAATTTTTTTTAATCATAGCATCCATAGAACAGTACCAGCAACTCTTTGGATAGTTTTAAGAGAGGATTTTACAGTTTGTAAAATTCAGTGAGGGATCACTTGAATAAGTTTAATGTCCAAAGTTCACACCTAACTTCAAGGTAAAAATTTTAGTCCTTACCTTTTGGAAAACTTTTAAGGGAAATGTAGATTTACTGAGTGATACATACTCGATATAACTTAATTGAGAGACTTACTTAACCTACAGAAATAAGATCTGTTTACAGATTCCAGCACTTTGATATTCTGAAATAGTATAAGCCATTAGGCTCTTAGGGCCTATGTCATTTTAGATTAAAATAATATAGTTGTAGAAGACAGTTTTATAAAATTGCTCTTTGCTCATATGGTGGTACACTTTTTACAGTAATATTTTTTAAGAGTGAACACTATATAATTTATTTTGGAGTAATTTATCAACTTTATAATATGATACGGTAGCAAGATTATACAGAAATAGAGTAACTTTATAACTTCCATGGCTTTCTAATTTAGGCAGTATCAAAATATAGTTTTTCCTAAGTATATATTAATAGAAGTGGCCAAATGCTTCAGTGAAAGAAGAATACAGTATAGTCCCTATAAAAAAAAATTGGTATTTTTTATGGGAAACTATGATAAACTCTGTCTATTAGAGTGGGTTTTTATTATTTCCACGACAGTTTCAGTGCCAGTGGGCATCGAAACTGTTGTGGAAATAAACTCTGTCTATTAAAGTGAGTTTTTATTATCGTAATTTGACCTTCACATAGAAAAGTGAAGTTTTTTGCATTTTATGAGAAACATAAATTAAATTAAATTCTTATATGAAAACTTACAAAACAAATGTTAATTAATGTCTGTCTGCACTTTATTGTGTTGAGAAAATATCATCTACATTGATCTTCATTATTTCGGGGTTTGTGTGTTATTTTTCACTTACCTTCTTTGATATCTGAAACCTCTCCCTAAGTTCATTATTTTATTGACCATTTTAGATGTGGTAGTTAAGGCCTAACATTGCTTAAAAAAGTTATATGGCAGACATAAATAATTGACAATTTTTATGTACATCACTAATTTTCTGGTTTTCATTTAGAAATCCTGATAGCTATAGCCTAATACAAATTTCAAGAGACTCCTCATATTTGGTGCAACTGTAATACATAGTGTATAAGAAATTTACACACATTGTTTACTTTTAGGCCTGTATGATGCAGGAAGTGTGTAATCATTGCTCCCTTGAAACTAAATGTTTCCACATATTCAAATTTATTGTAAACATTTTTTAATTAGTTAATGGGTTCATTTAGTATTTCAATAAGATTCATTTGGTTAAAGCCTTTTTTTCACTTCTTTGACAAGATAAAGTTTGGATAAACACCTTTCAGTTTGAATCCCATGCAGTTGGAAAATATAATGCAAAAAAAAAAAAAATTTTATGGTTTATGTAGTTTATACATGCATTAGTTTATTGACTCGCATATCAAAGTAATAATCTTAGTATGTAGAGAAAATATCTTAATAATTGATTTGTTTAAGGTGAATTACCTGAACTATTTAGTCGAAGTTCAGAGCATTTGTGCGGAGGCAACCTTACCATTTGGGGCTAAATTGAACATGGTTTATATTTTTGCACACATTCATGTTCATGTACTAAGGCTTTAAAGGTATATAGCTCATGAGGTTCTAAATGCCATATGATAGTTTCAACTTTGCTCTGGTGACAGGGATAGACGCAAATGTAGTAACTGGTATATTGTGTTGAGATAATGTAGAACTTTGCAGTAAGTATGAAAGAGAAACCTAGATGTCAGCAGGATTCAGTGTGTTACGGAAAGTTGTTTGAGAATGTCATTGCAATGAATATCAATTCACCAGTTTGCTATGCTATAATTTTCAGCAAAGATCCAAAAGTTAAGCATCAATACAGTACCCTAGGCCCAGCATTGTGTTTAGCTGTTTTTTAATTCATATATTTCAGTTTAAAATTAGAGCTTGCTGATAATTTGGAAGGGTCACACACAAACACATTAGAACTAGAAGGTTTTATTTATGTAAAATATCATTGTTTATGTAACTTTTATATTTGAAAGTTTGAAATTTGAGATTAACCTAGGCTGTATTGATTCTGAAAGTTTCTAGTAAAATATATTACGTAGGGTAGGCTGGGGCTAACTCACTATTTTTGCTTGATCATTAATGGGGCATTCCAGAACAAATTGTGCAAAAAAAATTAAATTTAACACCATACCATCATTGATTTTCTTATAATTTGGTATAGGGCATTGTCTGAAGTCTAAACTAACAAACTCAAAATATAAAATTATAACCTGGTTGAAGTAGCGGTTAAAAAATTATGGCTCCCACCCAGCCTATTTTGGGGGTGTTCTTCATGTTACTAAATTTTAAATTGTCATATCTCACATAAAAGAATTATTCAAAAAACATCCGAAAGGAATTTCCCAAAAAATAAATCTTAAGTCAATGAATAAGAAATTAGATAACTTTTCATTTTGTGGGACCTCCACCCCTGATATAAATAAAAAATTATTTTTTCTTTGAATGAAATTCAGCTTCAACTCTTTCCATCAGTGGAAAGTGAAAAAGACTTTTAGCACATAAAGGTGGTGTTTTTACACTTGAATATTGCTAATTTCACTGAAAAATCCACAATTTGGCCCAGGACACTTATTCAAATGTATAGTCATTTGTTCAGTTACAAAGAAAATATATACCTACCTAAAAAAGTAGAGATGTACCAACTAGTTGGCAAATTGTCAGTAGTCAGCTTAGTTGCTAAATGTTTGCTAAGTATCTAATTTATCATTATTATCAGTAGGCCTATAAGTACAAAACGTAACCCATCTTATTTAAGTTTTCTTTTGGAATAATTTACAGACAATTTTCTGTGATGTTAGACTAAAAGAAAATGGAGCCAATGGTTAAAGCAGTGGTTCTCAAATGGGGGTACATGAGGGAATCTTACCGGGGTACGTGAAGGGGTCCTGAAAATTTAACCCTTTTAATTTTATATACAATTAACAAATGGTCACACGGTCGTAAAGAAAGTAAAAATCCTTTCTTTCTTGAAAATCCAGAAAACCCCATAAAAGAATTCAAGGGGTACAGAAGAAGAAAATGTTTGAGAACCACTGGGTTAAGGTATCTGGTAAATATCTGGACTAAGTTTGTGTAAATATATTATATAGCTGTCTGTAAATACAAAACATCTCTTGATGAGTCAATGTTCATCTAAATGTTCATGAAGTTTTGCTGGACTGTACTTATACTTGTGAATAGAGTTCTTCATTAGATATGAGTAGATTTTTTTAATTTCCTTACTATGGTACTGTAAGGTGTATACAGTGGGCCCTCATTGTTGGTGAGGCTCACTGTTCACGATTTTGCAAATTAGTGATGACCCATGCATGTTACTACCATGTTTTGGTAAATTTGTGATTTTGGTGTCTGTAATGCTGCCCATGCGGGTCGACGCAGGATCAGTTGCGCTGTGTCTTTCACTGAATGAGGTTGTCTCATTTCATGCTTTTCAATGCCAGTGTACTATAGTGTGTTTAGTTGTTTATAAAATAATATTGCTTTACATAATTGTTTATGTAATTAATATTGCTTTATATTACACGCAGTATATATAGTAAAAAGTTTTATTTGCGTAAAATATCATTGTTTATGTAATATTACAGTAACATTATTGGTTTTTATTAGTGTTTGATGCAAATCAGTTTAATAATATGTATTGCTTTAGTACAGTGGTTCCCAAACTGTGTTCCGCGGAACCCTGGGGTTCCACAGAGGCTTAACAAGGGTTCCGTGACACGATTTTAATCAGGTCTAATTAAAGTCCTAATATTTATACATAATTTACCTTCTGGCTTTTTGTTAAATAATATTTTATATTCTTCTGACTTGAAATGGCTCCATTGTGGATTTGGGATCACTAAGCGAAATTCATTAAGAAAGTATTTTCCAAAGTCGTAAGATCCACTCACTTGGCTGCGCAACCCATATTGATTCGAATATTTGAAACAACAAAATCTTCCAATAAATGAAAAAGAGCAGCTAATTGATATTTCAACTGATCTGACACTCAAAACAACTTTTGATAAGGATTCGTTGTTGTCTTTCTGGATAAAGCTTTAAATCAATATCCCGATCTTACAAAACGAGCAGTGAAGAATCTCCTCCCTTTGTATCAACTTATATGTGTGAGGCTGGATTTTCTCGATATATAGCGACCATAAATAAGTACCGTAATAAGTTGGATGCAGCAGCGGATATGCGCCTGCAACTGACCAACAACAAACCAAATTTCCAACAACTCTGCTGCACTAAACAAGCCATAAATCACATATTTTACAGCTCTAAACTAATATATATATATATATATATATTATATATATAATATTATATTTTTTTTTTTAGTTCAGGAAGAACCGATTCGCCTCTATTTAAAGGGCATATCTCAGCGGAAAAACAAAGAAAAAGTGAGAGGAAAGACAGAGGAAAAAGAAAGGGTGGAGGGGACAGTCGAAGTGGAAAAAGACCAAGGACTGCAGGGTCGAGCCCCATCATCCTTGGGTGCTAGGGCCGGGAGGGCGCACGTGAAACCTCCAGGAACAAGCACGTACAAACGAGCACAAAGAGCACTCAAGAGCACGAGCTTAGAACCCCTTGCGGGGATATATATTATATATATATATATATATATTATCTATATATAATATATATGGAGTTGGGGTTCCGCGAAATAAAAACAAGTCTGTAAGGGTTCGACAGTTAGTAAAGTTTGGGAACCGCTGCTTTAGTATATTCTGTGTTTATTTTATTAAAATAAAACATTTTTGGTGTTTTAAGGATATTTTACACTGCCATTCTTGAGCTTTTGGAACCAATTAGCCATTTTACATTGAAAATGGTTCTTGTTTGCAATTTTGTAATTTGTTATTTCATAATTCGTGACATTTTTCTCAGTCCCAATTAATCACGAACAACAAGGGCCCACTGTATTTACATATCACCACCTCAGTCAGTAAATTAACTTGTAATAAAGATGGCAAGTCAAGTGTTAATGAATAACTACAGGAATACCTCAAAATTCGTCATTAATTCATGCCGGAATAACATGATGAAATACAAAATGACGAAATTTGAGGTAGATTATAACGTTTCAAATGAGAAAACATTTTACTGTATTATGTTATTAAACAGATTAATTAATCAAATTTTACTCATTTTTTTTGGCAAAAATATACAATATATTACGTTGGTAAATAGTTGAATTTCGTCACTTTTGATTTTTTTTTTCATATTTTTTCAAAAAATGATGAATCTGCGAATATGGATGATGGATTGCGAAACTATAGGTACGGTAGTAAAAGATTGACAACGAATCTGCGAAATGACGAAATTTGAAACGACGAATTTTGAGGTATTTCTGTACAGAAAAAGTGAAATGTTATGATTTTTCAGTGGTTAGCATCACTTAAATCTAAAAACACCACATTTATATGCTAACAGTTTTTTCTCACTTTCCCACTGATGGAGGCAGAGTTGAAGTTGTTTCATTCAAAGAGAAATTAATTTTTTATTTATTTATATCAAGAGAGTAAGTCCCCCCCCCCCCCCCCCCATTTAATTTTTTTTCATTGACACTTGGGTGTTTCTTGTGCTTATAATTATTTATTCTTTGGGAAATTGCCTTTCAGATGCACTTAGAATAATTCTTCTAGCTAAATTACGGACTGAGATATGAGCATTTAGTAGTATGCAGAATATCCCCAAAGTAGGGAGATCCTAAATTTTGAACCCTAACTCCAATTGAGCTATGATTTTATATTTTGAGTTTGTTGGTTTAAACAATGCCCTATACCAACTTGTAAGAAAATTGAAGATGGTATTGTGTCATGCGATGCATGATGTGTTCTGCGATGTCCCTAATGTCCTTATCCTAATTTTGTGATAGGTTTTAATGCGTGATTTCTTCATTCCAGGCAATGTAATTGTAATTCTGGATAACTTAAATTTAGAAAATGGCATTGATCTTCATT
Source organism: Bathynomus jamesi (assembly GCA_023014485.1). Lineage (NCBI taxonomy): Eukaryota > Metazoa > Arthropoda > Malacostraca > Isopoda > Cirolanidae > Bathynomus > Bathynomus jamesi. The sequence goes on from JAJOZX010002991.1 coordinate 283,110, forward strand.
TTTCATAAAGTAATTTGAAAATATTTAATGATAAGTACAGTACAGAGTTGAAATATTTAGACATACTGTATAATAAATAGGCTTTTCATTTGATCTATAGTTATTTTAAATGAGGATGTCTAGGTTAAATGTTTTGATATACAATTATTATTATTAGTATTGATAGTAAAATAAAGACAAATTATTGTGAAGAAATTATTTATCACTGGCTTTTAATTTTATAAGGAGATAGAGAGCAAACTCATCAGACCCGGAGTAAGTTATGAAGATCGTGTTGGTATTATTCTCTCTGGCTGGGATCACCTTGCTGGAACTGCCTCAACAGGACAACTCCCATTTGCAACATTCTTATACAAGTAATTATTATATGTTGTTTTTAATTAATTGACTACAATGACTAATTATAATAAAATTTATCAATATATCAACTGAGAGGGGTGACAAGTTTGACCTTCGTGAAATGAGGAATCATTGCGCAGAACATTTGAAAGGTATATTGCTATACATTGATGGGAAGAAGTGAGTAGCCTTACAAAGTTAAGCATAAATGAAGAAATTTAAAGAATTAATTTTCTGTTATTTGCTTCTTTGCCACTGCAGTAACAGAAAAATGGGAGGTTTTGTTGTAGGGCAAAAGTTGCTTGATATTTGATGTAACACTTTAACACCCATAGAACAATTTTTCTCAAATTTTAGCAATTGTAATGCACTTCCTTCTTCCGCCATTGTACAGCAGTATACCTTCAATGAGGATAGGAAGGAAGTTAGAATAAGCCAATTGCCACCACATGAATGACTTACGATACCATTATTTTACTTTTTTAGTAGTTCAGATTTAGGTAATACTGAAAAATTCTTAATGGCTAAAACAATGTTTTTTACTGGGTACAAGGATATTTGTTGAAAGCTTGCTCAAAATATTTTTTGTTTTTATATCATATTAATTGGAAGTGAAATCTCAAAAATTGCATCCCACAAAACAGTTTTAAGTATTTGAAAATTTTATATTTTGCATTAAGTGGTTAAACATCAATTTGTGAGTATTTGAAAGTTACAAATCAATGTCAGAACTCAGTTTGGAAGGTGTTTACCATTTATGGAAGGTGTTTAGGATTGAATAGTATGCTATAGTTATCAAAACATTATTAAGATTTGCTTAGTTCATAGACCTAGAAAATAAAAAGTTGGTAACTATTAATAATTAGAAGAGCCCCCAGAATTTTCATATTTTTGCTTCCTTCAATACATGTATAAACTTGGGAGATGTAATTGTGAAATGAAAAAGGACTGTTTAATGGACCTCAGAAATTTGCGTCATTCTTTTATATTTGCAACACTTCTTCAGATGGACTCTTCAGTTAGTTCTTCAAGGAGAATGGCCAAAGTTAGAGAAAATAGTGAAAACGCGTCTGAGAGCAACATTGCAGAGATGCATGAGAGAGCCAATGATGCAGCCAATGTGTTGCACTCTTCTCCCTTTGGTGACTGATCCATGGGGACACCAAACGCTTAAAGCGATCATTGCTGGCTCGTATGTTTCGGATGAAGAGAGTAAGTGAAAGACTGTCAATTGTAACTAACAGCTGATCACTTACTGTTTACCATATTAACTTTATTGTTATTCGCATCCAACAAGAAACTCGAGGATTTTCATTTAATAAATCTTGACCTTTTTTTTTTAGCATTTTGTACAAAGTTCTTTGACTTTGCAACTGGAATCCACTTATTTAAATTTTATTATTTTAATAGCAATGAGGTGAACTTGGTTGCTCGCTTTCTTGTAATAAATGCGTATACCAGGGTTTGAGTGAAGAGTTCATGCTACAATAATTGTAATAATTATTAGTGTACATATCTATTTAAAAAGTTATTAGACAGGAATTCACTCGTTTGAGGGCTTTTAGTTCACTTGAATATTTGTAGTTTTAAAATTAAATTTGAATGTTTAGGTTAGAATTAGGGAAGTTGTTGTTTAGTTCTGTTCTTTACCATCTCTCTTCCATTGCTGCAGCTGAACAATACATACTCGAAGAGACATGGCCAGTGGTACGACAGAGAGTGAACACATTGGTTGAATCTCGATGCGAGGAGTTGGCACTGTCAGTACTTAAAGTTTGCATGAGGTAAGTTCTTTTTGTCTCTGGGCTTTTTAATGTTTAGTATTTTTAAAATAATGCATATTCTGATTATTATTTGAATGGGTATAATGTTTGAGGGCAATAATTTAATTTGTGATGATTTTTTATAATAATTTTACAGTATAATAATGTTTAACAATTGATTTGATTGCTGGAAATGTGTTGCTGACACTTCAGTATTTAAATTTATGATAGTAGCGTATTTATCGTTAAAAATATTGAAATAAGGCGCTCCTTTTTGTTGTTTGTAATGCTGTTTATATTCACAGATGCATCAAAACAAGATCAAACATAGCAGAAATGCTTCTAAATTCACAGGAGGACCACAACCATTTTGTAGATCTTTATTTTGTTCTTCTTTACAAGTTTCAACGGAAACAGTTTTTAGAAGAGGTAAATAAAGGAAATAATTTGCATAATTAGTCATAGTACAGTATATGATTATTTAACAAGCAAAATACCTTTAATTTGTTATAGCATGGCAGATAATACAGTATGGTATGTATACCATCCTGCGTGTGTTATTGGATCTATAACCTAGACTCATGGAGTGATAGAGGTAGGCATTTTCATTAAATTTTCATGACAAGAAAGTAAAGCTAGGAATTTGATATTTAATTTGCCATGTTAGACGAGTGTGTATGCGCATGCTTCTCTCCCCCCACCCTTATTTTTTACATTTGGTTAATAGAACAGTAAATAAAATATAATCATCATATTACCCAATTTTCAGTTGGTGGATAGTAACTACCATTACTGCAGTAAAACATTCCTGATTTGAAAGAAATTTTTTTATTATTGGGAATTTTGCATTTATTGAAAATCATCAATCTGAATTTGTTCCTCAGTGTATTTGAGCATGATTAGGTTCAGTGTGTGTATATATATATATATATATATATATATATATATATATGAAAAATTATTTCACGAAAGTGACACGTGAAAAGTATTTGATGAATAAAACCACGAAGGAAAAAAGAAACACAAACGGGCTCAAGCGCTTTCATCTAATGACATCCTCAGGATGTCATTAGACGAAAGCGCTTGAGCACCCGTTTGTATTTCTTTTTTCCTTCGTGGTTTTATTCATCATATATATATATATATATATATATATATATATGTGTGTGTGTGTGTGTGTGTGTGTGTGTGTGTGTGTGTGTTAAACACAGACCGTGCATGGAACAAGGAACTCTTCTGGGAAAATCCACTATAGTCCGAATAAGTAATGGATAGCTGGTGAGGGAAGCTATATTTATGGGATCTCTTTGCGAGAGACCCGTTGCCCACGTCGGGCTAGCATCATGAAAAAGAAAAACACTGGTATTTGTCATTTACCATTACTTATTCGGACTATAGTGGATTTTCCCAGAAGAGTTCCTTGTTCCATGCACGGTCTGTGTTTAACATATAAATTTCTCAGGGGACCAGTCGGAGTTTGTGTGTGTGTGTATATATATATATATATATATATATATATATATATATATATATATATATATATATATTCACAAAAAAAAAAATTGCTTGAGAGATTATCCTTATTGATTTATTCACAAAAAATTTACACCATTGAAAAATAGAAGCTTTTAGCTGTAGGTAAAATGAAGCACATTATGTTCACAATAAAAAATGAATTTGATGAGTTATTGTACATTTATCTTTTACCAGGTTCGACAGGTGGAGCTCTTAGAAGGTGTAGACCATGTCAGAAGATTATTAGCTCAGCAAGAAAAGGGAAAAGTATGGAAACATCGACTGAAGATAGCAGAGCTTGAAATCCAAATATTTCTCGCATCATGTATTGTTAAACCATTTGAAAAGGTGTTTGGGTAAGAATAAGATGGCTTATTTTGAGTGGAACCTCCTGTGAAATGTTTACTGTACTTCAGGTTTCTGAATAACACTTTGTTGCTAGTTTTCATTGAGGAGTTGGATGTAGCTACACGTTTGGGATGTGGAGGTTTCTGCCCTGAGATGCAAGGTTTAGATCAGTCTTCCTCTTATGTGGTGTGAAAGGTAATTGTTCAGACACTCGTTAGAAGGATAAATATAGATGTAGAGAGATAGCGAGCTTCGGAGTCAGGCATGGAAGGAACAGGAAAGTTAAAAAGAAGCGTTGTCTTATGGAATAGACAGGGTGGCTGCTGACCTGGAAAAGCCAAGGAAAATTTTTTTGGTCAGGGAAAACCTGGAATACCTGGAAAAGTCGGGGATTTTTTTTTTTTGTGTTCCAGTCTAGGCATTATTTTAAAACAATATGGTGAAATATGATTTGGGATTGCACTAAGTGCACTTAATTTGGTTTTATGTTATGAAATGGCTCAGTCACTGAGCTTTCATTTTATTTTTTCACATTTGAATTAACCGAAAAAAATAGTTCATGACCATCAGTCAATCTGTGACTAGGTCATTTGGATGGTCTCCGGTTGGCAATGGAAAAGTCAGGGAAATTTAAAATACATTTTCAGCAGCCACCCTGATAGAGTGCTATCAGCGTATTAGCATTCATTCGTAGATTAATGATGGATGAATGTATTCAAAGTTCTAGTTTAGTACGTGCATTCTATGATGATAATCATGTATGAGAAAAGAATGAGTTGAGTGACGTGATTGGGAGATGGGGAATGTTAGGGTATTTGCAGTAGTTTAATATCGCAAGTACAGTCACTTAGTATTAAATGGAAATGAAAGCCAGGGAAGTAATTTATTTATTGAAGTGAAGCCATTTGAGTTATTAGAATTTTACTCGAAACAAAAGCAGTAAACTATTTTTCTATTGTAACTTGTATTTGTGCTTGTAGTATGGAGATGATCTGAATGAAAAGTGGAAGGGACCGTGAAATATGATGATCCAGCAGTGAATGGCAACAGATGTAGAATATAAAAGATTTGTGCGTGGAAGGTGGTGTTTGTATTGCTCATTCTTGTCTCCAAAAAGAGGATATTCGTAAGGATGTGTTGTAGAATATGAAATGTAAAAAAATTGTGTTGATGGTAAAGAAAGATTTTTGTTGTTGATGGACTTAATAGGAGTGTGTGAGGCCACTCGAGCATATTGTACACTGTGGTACCAGTATAAAGTGGCGGTTTGGAATGATGGGTGGTGAAAAAATAAAAGCTGAATGAGAATAAGGTATTATAACGGGAAAATAATTAATAAAAATATGTACAGCATGCGTATGAGTGATGAGAGAAGGCCATTCGTGTATGTGGATATGTACAGTACGGAAAGGAGTAAAGGAAAAGAGAACTGGTGTGACATTACTATAAAGAATATTATTAAAAAAGGAATAATAAAGATACATATTGTCAGTGATGAAAAGAGAATAGTGTGTGTATTAATTCCAAAAGAGTACTTAAGATGAGAGAAAGATAGAATGGTTTTGGAAAAATGAATGGTAATTGTCATACCCAATATTCTCTGATGTGATGCTGATAAATTAAACTTTAGATAAATTAAGGAGGATGATGATAAGTTTTGCTGATATACATAGTGGTTTTTGTTTCTTCTTTGCATCCAGTAATGACATGACAATATTTTTTTAAAATATTGAATGTTTAACGAGTGCCAGTGGCTCGCATCTTTCTTTATAAAAACCTAATTTCAGAATTAAATTTATTTTTGATTGAACAAGGAGTAATGAAAAAAAGGCTGTCTAACAACTGACTCTCTCTGAGGATATGGTCTAAGTTGGGTTTGTACATAATGGGCCCTCGGCTGAATCTATTTTAAAAACAAATATTTTGTAATTTTAGCTTCTGTGGCAAAATTTTTTACTTTGCCAAAATAAAGCTGTCCATAGGTTAGATTACGAGGTTATGGGCATATTGTTTGCGTTAGTGGAATTACTGTACCTAATCAAATGTCTATGTGTGGTTAAATTTGTCCAAAAGAATGAGGGAATACGTTATAAAACTTTACAGGTTGGATTCTTATGAGTTGAGGCTTAGATAACCATGATTGCTTATAAGCTTATAATTCCTTACAAGCTCATACGTAGTATTTTTTTATGCAGGAGGGAGGGGCCAAGGGCGAATGCCCGCAAAAGCCCCCCCGCCATCCTAGAAGAAGAAGAAGAGAGCCAAAATCAAGGTCCAGAGTTCTGGAGGTGCCTAGACACTGAAAGATTGGCGGTTATAGACAGGGGAAAGATGGATTGAGGAAGATTGTTCCAGAGTTGAGCGGTTGAAAGATTGAAGATATACCGATTTAACCGTTGCGTTAGAGAGTTGGACAGAAAAGGAATGAGGAACTGTCGAAATTAATCTTGTTTATAAAAATTTCAACGCGGAATCCCTTCAGATTTGTGGTTCTCAAACTACATTCCGCAAAGGAGAACAAAATTTTGAAAAATCCTTCGCATTCAGACTCGTTAATTACGTAATAGATTTAGAGTAAATTTGTTAGTTTGCGCAAACATTGTCTATTGTGGCGGTTTGTTACTGATTGAAAATTATTTTAATTTTTTGCTTTTAAATTTATTACAGGAACGTGTTCAGCGAATGGTGCAATGTGATGAGAGAAGTAAATATTGTCATTGATCTCTTGGTCCAGATGGTGAGGAAATACATTCAGTTGGCAGAGTCCTCCCAACATATCTACGCCATGGGATCAATTTTACATCACAAGGTTTGTTTCAATCCATTGCTTTTACCGTTACAGCATGTTTGTTTCGTAAATGTTTTCCCTGTTTTGCCATTTCTTTCAATTTCAGAAACATTGGTTTTTGTCACTCACTAAAATATTTGCTGCAAACAACTTTTATGAGAAAACAGACTGCTTACTGACTAGACCCTTATTTATTGAGACTTAAAATGGCATTTGACACAAGATTCTAAAATTGATTAAATGATAATGAAACAAAAATTACTATTATTAAATATTGGCTATGTCCTCATCTATGATTTAGGCCCATATTAGACATATTGTCATTGATGAAACTAGTTTTTGAGTACGCTAAATCCGAAGTCCTACCATACTGAAATATGTTCCATAGGACTTTATCCTAATTTAAAGATCCAACTTCAGCCTTTTGTCATTTAAAGGGGCTAGTTCGGGTTGGGCCTCGGGCACTAGTGGGGTTCCTCAGGGTTCCGTTTTGGGGCCGCTGTTGTTTATCATTTACATAAATGATATCGACGGTGGCATCGTCAGTCGGATCGCCAAATTCGCTGATGACACCAAGCTTGGGGCCAATGTTGGGACGCCCGAAGCGATCGAGGAACTGCGTGCGGACCTAGGTAGGATAGGAGAGTGGTCCGAAAAATGGAAAATGCCGTTTAACTTGGGTAAATGCAAAGTGATGCACATTGGCTACGCCAATCCCAAGTCGGACTACTCGATGTTGGGTAGTAATATCGAGGTGACTGATTTAGAAAAGGACTTGGGTGTGCTAATTAGCAGCGATCTTAAGTTTACGAAACAGTGTGTAGAGGTAAAAGAAAGCCCAGAAACTATTGGGTTATATCAGGAGGCAATTTCAGTTTCGGAACAAGGAGATTGTGCTCTCACTGTACAATTCCCTTGTTCGGCCGCACCTGGAGTATGCTGTGCAGTTCTGGTCGCCCACCTCAGGAAAGATATTGAGAGGCTGGAGCGAGTGCAGGCGAGGGCCACAAAGTTAATCCCTTCCGTTAGGCATATGGGCTACAATCGACGGTTACGCGCCCTGAACTTGTTTTCGCTTGAAACTCGGAGGCTGCGCGGTCAACTGATCGAGGTTTTCAAGCTCTTACGCGGGTTCAACGATGTCGATTTTAGAAGTATGTTTAGTTTAAATGATAACCCAGCTCGCAACAATGGTTGGAAGTTGGATTTGAAACGGTTTAGGACTAGTGTGTATGGGAATTACTTTACGTATAAGATCTGTGACACATGGAACAGGTTACCTTCGGAAGTTGTGAACAGTTCCTCTGTGGATCAGTTCAAGAAAAGGGTAGACGAAATCTTGCACACTATTTGAGTGTGTAAAGACATTTAGGACCTCAGTCTGCGGAAATTTCTTTTCCTATAAAGTAGTTAATATCTGGAACCAACTTCCCTCAGAGGTTGTTTCCAGTCAAAGTGTAAATGTGTTTAAAAATAGGCTAGACAAAAAGTACTGAATACTCTCATAGTTTAAGACTAAAACATAGAAAACTCTGCAGGAGATCGCTTGCACTGTGTCTCTGTGAGCAAGCTAAATATAGAGCTATTTATATATTCTCCACTTTCCTGTAAAATTTCCTTGGCTACTTTTCCAGGGTCAAGGTATTTTCTTCAACCTTTTTCCGTACCTGCCTGGCAGGGAGGGAGGAGCGGGGGGTGGGGAGAGAGCCTTCTACTTTTCTATCCAGTTTTCTACTACTGCTAGGATAGTTGAAAGAAAAATAAACTTTTACAAAATTTTCCCTGGCACCCGTTGCCATTGGTACCTCCTCGGTATGGGCCGCAAGGCCTTTTGAGGTACTTCTTTTCCTTGTAACTCCTTGTCTCTCTCTCTCTCTCTCTCTCTCTCTCTCTCTCTCTCTCTCTCTCTCTCTCTCTCTCTCTCTCTCTCTCTCTCTCTCTCTCTCTCTCTCTCTCTCTCCTCTCTCTCTCCCGGTAGTTGGAACTACCAAAATAATATGAACAGTTCTTTTTACTCGTAAATACCATCTCTCTCTCTCGGTAGTTGGAACTACCAAAATAATATGAACAGTTCTTTTTACTCGTAAATACCATTTTTTAAAGGTGCAGATTTTTTCATAAAAAGTTATAGAAATCCTCATCCTGTAATTGTTAGTTTAATAGGACGAGGACTTAATGATTTAATTTTGTTCCTTAAACTGTTGATTATAAAGAAGTAAATTAGTTTGATGTACAATTTCTCAGTAAGTTGCACATTGTACAAGCAAAAGAATGTCCCATGCTTCTGGAAATAACTCGTACATAATATTTGGAGCATGCGCTTACGCTCTTGTGTCAGATGCGGAAGCACCAGCGAGTCCTCCGTCGGCTTTGCTAGTGCGCAGTCCCACTCACTTTGGTAATTTATATATACTGTATATTCAACGTTTCTTATACTGTTTGCTAATAGAAAAAGGATTTACTTTTTTATAATTTAGTTCCACAAACCTTTAAGAACAAAAAATGTGAAGCTTACAAGCTAGGTAACGTCAGAAAATAGTGCTCATTCTAGCTAACCTCTCTTCGCTAAGACGTCATAGCTTTTACTTCATTTATATGCGCCTCGGCGGTGTAGTGGTTAGCGTCGCTGACTACTAATCCATCGGCCCCGGGATCGGGACCCGGTGACGGCGGGTGGCGCGTAGCAAAACCCAGCTGTTCATCTTTTCACGCGATAAAAATTGGTTGATAAATGGGTACCCTGGGTAGCCTAGTGGTTAAGGCGCTGGGCTGCTGCTGGTGGGGCGTGGTTCGGATCCCACGTTAAACTGTAGGTCTAAGGTGGAGTGACAAGCTTGACTCAGAATGAAGAATTCGGACGGAAGCAAAACCAAGGTTATAAAATAACAATTAGTTGGCACTGAGGTGGATGAATCTGTAATTTCATTAGAATGTTTCGGTATTTTGACATCAGTGCATCGGTTTAAAAATTCCCGTATTGTATTTTGTATATGAGGCACATATTGGACACACTGAATAAAAGTAGCAAAGCCAAATTTGAATGAGATGGCAACAGAGCATATAAGAGTAGAAGGGGTGTCAATTTTACGGAGCAAAGTGAAATCTTCAAATTTTCAAAAACTACTAGTGACCAAATGATGCATTTTTATGTGCTAAATCGAAATAGGACTTTAAAAATCAAGATTTGACCACTCTTAGCTACTTATATTTGAAGTTGAAGTTTATGAAAAATCAGCAATTTTTCAAGTATTTTTTTTATTGTATATAACTACATTTTACATACATTACATACAATTAAAGACCTTTTGATTGTATTTCAATATTAAAACTTAGAAATATAGATAGGTTTCTTGAACTTCGCCAAGGATGCCATATACAGGGTGTTCAGGAGGAAAGGTCAATACTTCGGGAGGTGATAGTATCGGTTATTGTGAGAAAAAAAGTTCGTATGAACGTGTGTCTAATTCTGAATGGTTACGGAGATAGAGCTGTTTGAATCTACAAATACAAACGCATCGTTATTGGTAATCAAGAAAGAGAAACCAATTACTGTTTCTAACGTTTAATGTTTAAACATTGGCATTTTGAATGGTATCAGATACAGAAATGACAAATTTGTTAGTTTACAATACGTTTTCGAAAATCCCACCGTCAACCACAATGTACTTTGCAACTCGTGTGCGAAGATCGCGTGTTGTTCGTCTGAGTTGATCTTGACGTTCCTTTATGTGGGCAGCAGCATCCAAAATGCGCGCGAGCAATTCGTTTCGTGTATCCACCTTTCTTTTGTAAACTTGACTTTTCATCCACCCCCACAAACAATAATCTAACGGAGAGAAGTCTGGAGACCTTGGTGGCCATTGAATGGGACCACCGCGGCCGATCCATCGACCAGGGAAAGTTTGATTTAGGTATTGCATCACCAGACGGGTAGAATGTGGAAGAGCTCCGTCCTGCTGAAAGTACATACCAGCGTGTGTAGCCAAAGGAACATCCTCCAATAGTCCTGGCAATTCATTTTGCAGAAATTCTAGGTAACTTTGTCCTGTAAGACGATTCTCTAAAGTAACAGGGCCAATCAGCTGATCATCGATGATACCGCACCACACACTGGCAGAGAAGCGATGTTGAAAATTTGTTTCGACAGTGGCATTTGGCTTTTCTTCTGACCACCGATGAGAGTTACGAGTGTTGTTGATACCATCACGGGTGAAAGTAGCTTCATCGGTGAACAGTATTAATCGAAGCAATCGGCGATTAGCATTTACCCAATGACAAAATTCCAGTCGCATGGCAGCGTCTCCTGGTTGAAGATACACGCTGTACATGATATGGATGCAAGCCTTCCTCACCTAATGTTCGCCATACTCTTGTGTGTGGTACACCGAGACGTGTAGAAATTCTTCGTGAGCTAGTAGTAGGACTACGCTCTACCAACTGAAGAACGTTTTCCACTTCATCCACATCTTGTTGACCCTCACGTTCAGATGAAACATGAGCGCTGGGAAGTGTACCAATCTCACGCAATGTTCGGAAACCGTCGATGGTATTCTGCAACAGCAGCTGTTGCACTTCCATCGCAAAAACCGTAGACATACACCATATCTGCATATTCGGCATGTGTAAAGGTGTGTGGCATTCTTAACACTGCTTCAAACAATGTCACTCACAACAGTCAGCTGTTGATTGGCTTATGTTACATGCTTACATTACAGCTTACATGGTTCAAGGTTATAGGGGAGGGAAGGGGGAGGAAGAGCTGCACGCGCATCAGATTCAAACAGCTCTATCTCCATAACCATTCAGAATTAGACACATGTTCATATGAACTTTTTTTCTCACAATGACCGATACTATCACCCCCCGAAGTATTGACCTTTCCTCCCGAAACACCCTATATAACTACATTTTACATACATACAATTAAAGACATTTTGATTGTATTTCAATATTAAAACTTAGAAATATAGATAGGTTTCTTGAACTTTGCCAAGGATGCCATGTCTGCCTTGCTCTTGTTCCTGGACATGAGCTCCCTACTGGCCACCTGGCCACTGATGTAGGCCTCCCTCCTCTCTTGTGAGTAAACATGTGCTGCTTCAGTTGTCATCCTTACACACACCTCTACTGACTGTGTGTGTGAGGGCCGTGCAGGAACTTCCACTGGTCTATCCAGAAACTCCTTGATTGCAGCAGTGGTGAGGGAGCAGGTCAGAGGTCCAGTCAATAAGCTTCGAGAGTTTGGTGGCATCTGGGTTGATGTCAGGAGTCTTCTTGGGTCTGACACTGCAGTCTCCTACCTGTGTGTCCGCATCTCCTTCACCTCTGATTTCCAGTATCCTCTTCACTGCCTCCCTCCTCTCCACCTCACGGCACAGCATGGCCTGGAGCACAGCCTCAGCATGTGCATACCAGGCTGATCTCTTCACTGTAGGCATCACTATTCCTATCACCTCCTTCTGACTTCTGAGCAGCTCTAGCTGGTACAGTACATGCCTGGGACCCTCCACCCAGCTGTGATTTAACTCGATGTTGAACCAGTTTGGCATGTAGACTCCCACTATGAATTCCACAATTATCCTCAGATTCTTCAGGTTCCTACCCTTCAGCCCATGTTTGGAAATTCCACGATCTGCAGAACCTTAGAGCCGTGGTGACCCACCTACTGTGACAGACTGGCCCAATCTCCAGGAGAGCTAGACTCTGAGGTACCTCTCCCGATCTGATGGCAGTGATGATTCTGTAGCCATATGATTGGTCTGTGCTGAGGTCCTTGACTACCTCCTGACTGAGATGGGGTAGAGGAGAACCAACAGTGATCCTCGTGAAGTTTGGGTTGATCTCCAGCTCAGTGGCAGTGTCTAACATCTTCCATCGGGGCCCAGACCACTTGTTGTTGCTCAATGTCTTGCCATCCAGTGCAGTCACCAGGTGTCTGAGACTCAGCTCCCCAGTGTGCAAGTCACAGACAATCCACACCAACTTCCTGCTAAGTTTGGCCTCCACATAATGCAACACTCCTCCCTCCCAGCCAGTATTCACATTAGTACTGTCACCACCTATGGCCAAAAGGGTTTGGTCTGCTCCTCTCTCTTTTAGCCAGTTCACCAGATGATCAGCAATGACCTCAGCATGACTTCTCTCCTCTGCAACTTCCTCTGGTACAAAATACCACAAATATTTCCCACCTGGTTCATTGCACACTGTGTAGTGTTCTTCCTTAATGAAACCAGGAAACTGCCTGTCACTGCCCTCAGCTTCCATTATCACTTTGGTGTCATCTCTTTTCCCATCAAAGAAAATATAGGTGATGCCATTTTCCCTAATCTCATCAAACTTCTTGACCAGCTCCTTAGTCAGTCTCTCCTGAGCCCTCCTCACCTTGTTGTGGTCACTCACCAGTGCTGTGTCAAACTCTGTGATAAGACCAGCATCAGTCCAGGTAGCAGTGGCAATCTCTGCACTCTCTCTCAGCCCAGTGTGATGTCTCAAGCTAGCCAGAGCTATGTTGGTGATATCTTCAGTGTTGTATTTCTTCTTCTTAGCCACAGGCAAGGAAGGAGTTGTCGCAGCCTCTGGTATGAAGTCTTCGTCCTCCTCTCTCCTCCCTGCCTCCTCCAGTATATCTCCAGTCTCCTCCAACTACATCTCCAGCAGTGACTCCTCCCTCAACTCCTCTGCCTTCCTCCTCCTCTTCTCCTCGGCCTTCCTTCTCTGCTCCTGTCTCTGCAGCACTGTTTCCTGTCTCCTGGTCTCAGGGTGATCAGCTAGACCCATCTGGCGTGACCCCACACTGCTCACCTTTTCTCTCTGACCTTTAATGAAGGCAAGCTCCTGCACTGGTATCTTCTGCTCGCTCCTGCAGCCGCAGTCAATGTGAACTTCACTGTTGCAGACAGGGTTGCACCCAAGCTCACTGCAGCTCCTGATCACACAGTGACAGGTCAGGATGTCCACCAATTTGTCCAGTTTCATCATGAACCTATCTTTGACCTCTAGCTTCACATTGCCAATAAACACCTTCACTGCCTCATCCCACAGTGCCTTCACTTTAGCCCTGATCCTGACCTCAGTGTTGATTGCAGGTCCTGTGAATAGAGCGTTGACCTTTCTCCACTGAGCCATTAGCCCTGGAACAATGCCGTTGTTAATCAGGTCATTAACTGGGTAATTCCTCCTTTCTCCCTCACTCGTCTCTCTCAACAAACCGCAGCTCAGCAGGTGGAAGTTCCCTCCCAGTCCCCACCAAATGACTTAGGTGACAACTTGATTCGCTTCGGGTTCTGATTTCTTTCTGACTCATCCTGTGGACCTGTGAACAAAAGAAATGTCATTGAAATTTGGATAGGCCTACTGATTATGATTACATAAAATTAAGTTAATTGAAATTCTTAATATCTTCCTATAAGCTCAGATAAAAGGTTGTGTTGTTATAGGTAAGACTTAATTATTCAAAGTAATGACAATTTCATATATCTATCATATCAAAATATACAGAAAGTTTGGGTCACACACAACATTTCGAATAATTTGAATTACACAATATTTACATTAGGAAGTAATCAAAATTGTCAAAAAGGAGGGAAAACACACGCATTCACAATCAAAACTCCAGCATTTGTGACTGTGTGAAACTTAGAAACCATACTGTACACCAAAATATAACCAAAGTTGACCACACATATCAATGGCACATTGATATACGATGCTACTACAGTCATATTTAGGTTATATTTCAAACCTTTATAGTCAAATATAAGTAGGTAAATGGCTTTTTTAAACAACACTAAAGATATTCCTAAGTTTGCTAGATAATATGACATTATTTGAGCATTAGTAGTTTTTGAATTGTCGACTTTACTAAAATTGACACACCCTAATGTAAGAGGCTTGTCCAACATACGGCCCGCCAAAGCTTTGTATCAGGTCCAGCTGGCGGATACTGAAAAATCATTTTTTAATGTAATATTTTATTTCAATAAAATTTTATCTAAAATTTGCACACTGGCCCTCGGTGTTGGTCATTAATTGAAATATGGCCCTTCATGAAAAAAGGTGGACACCCCTGATTTATAAGAATAGAGCGAGTCCTTGGTGAAATGGACGATAAACAAATAGATGTACAGAATACTGTATGTGGAATGTGTGTAAGGAATGTTTAGTGATGACACTCATTACTATCGTATCTGGGTGTGTATGAAATGAAAGAAAGAGGAAAGGCAACGGCATAGTGGAATGATGCGAAGAATACGGGGAAAGTGGAAATAATATTACAAACGCAACGTGGTATTTATGAAGCGATGTAATGACTCTTGCCGAGAATGCGAGAAAAATGTTAAGCGAATGGTTAAAAGCAAGATAATGCGAATAGATGAAGATTTAAGAAGATGAATGAGCGTGTGAAGAATAGGTTATTCTGGAAAGAAATGAGCAAGTGCGTAGGTCACTCCAGTGAAATGACTGGTAATATGAAATGTACTGCAAGAAGGGCAGTATGTTAGATGATGAGCGAGTACTCTAGAGATTTAGTATTCTTGTTAGCTGGTGTGCGCGAGCAGTTTGTGAGGATTGTGGACTACGTCATAGCCAATGTCGTAACCCCGCTTCCCGTAGATCATCGAAGTTAAGCGACATTGAGTCGGGTAGTAATTGGATGGGAGACTGCTCCGCGTCCAGACTGATAATGTAGCGTCCCCTGGTTCGGACCCCACGTGACGCTCATATGATCTTAGATGCTGCGAAAGAGGTTAAACAACCCTATCACTACTATTATTATTATTGTGAGGATTGCAAATGAAGACGCTCTTACCCAACGTACCCCTATAGGTATACCCCCTCCTTGCCGTGAAAGGTAACGCTGAATATATATATATTGTGTGTGTGTGTTTTTCAGTCCCGAGTTCAAGCGTCGTGGCGTGGATACCCCATGGAAAATGGATTATTAGATAATGTATATATGTAACTTTATTATTATTAATGAATGTACCCCATTTATAATCTGTGAATTGGCCACTATTTTTATCTAATGAACGTAATAAGGTATATTAATTTTTTAATAAAATAAGGTGGGTTGGTTTTAAAAACAACCTTTGCTAATTCTGCTATCAATATGCCGCTTTATTATGTAAAAAAGTTAATAAATAAAAAGGGAACTCTTACCCTCGATAAGACTTCTCTCAACATAGTGGCAGTATACAGACCACCTAACGATAGCGCGAATAACTACATTAATATATTACAGGATCAAATCAGACATCAATCCCTAAAGCGCTCGCGCTCTTTTATCCTCAGGCACTTTAATATAGACTTAATGAAAATAGGGACAGACTGCATTGCCAAATCATTATGGAACGCGATGATCAGCCAAATATATTATAACCAGTGATGCGGAACCGAAGCTAAACGGTTCCGGGTTTAGGTTCGATTCCAGCTCAACTCGTGTTACGTATAATTTATTAATAGACAATCCATTTATAGATAAATTTTTATTGAACTTAACACGTAATAAAGAATAAAAGCCATTTAGACATAGGAATAGGATTGCCTCCAACGAGTCATTCATTATTCATGTTTGACCGTCTCTCCCGGAGAATGAATGAATGAATTTCAGCACTGACACGGTGTACGCAGCTTCATGAATAATATCGGAGAAATGTGGACTTGCGTCAAAGACTCTGTCAGTATTCAATCTTCCCAAGTTTTTCATGGCCAAAGATAGGTATTTAACGATTGTTTCAATTTTATACTTGGAAACTGGAATTCATTTATTACTATGAATGCTGACTATCATTCACTCTGAAACCATCTATTAACACAAAATATGCGAACGTTAGATTAACACTAATATTGACTTTGTTGCCTTCATTTATTCCCGTGAATGCCATTTACAGGAATAAATGAATTCCAGTTTCCGAGTATAAAATTCAAGCAATTGTTAAATACTTAAATCGAGTGCCTAGCCTATTCGGGAAACAAATATTCGCCTAGGATAACAAAAACCAAACGTAATGACTATGATAAGTTATCACCAAGTAGCACCAATGTAAAGCCCAACCGGAACCGGGAACTCTTATGTTTTTTGGCGGTTTCAGGTTCGGTTCCACATCACTGATTATAACTGTATAGTACACCGTAAGTATTGCAGTAAGTATTACACACTTATCACGCTTGAAATGCCCAGAATATAATAAATATTTTATTAGTATTCTTTTTTTTTCTTAAGTTTTTGAAAAAAAATTCTTTGTCAATGCAACTATCACTACCACACCATTCACAACTTGGGCCTATGTATGCATTATAATATAATTTAAATGTGGATTATCCCCTTAGGGGAGTGAAAGTTTTTATACCTTTCAGCTCACACGCGGGAACTGGAAGCCTGGTTCCTGTCGTTACCTCGCAGTATGGTGGGTGTAGCGTATGGTATAAAAAATGTGGAGCGAATAAAATACTTGGCACGATGTACGTTTGGTGCCTCCCTCTTCCCCTCTAGACTACCCTCCCTGGATCCGCCCCTGAAACCTACGTGACGAGGCCAACACCCCCATACTGACTACCAAATCTCATTGATCACGTATGGTCAGATATAGATAGACCCACAATACATACAGGCAACGGGGAATAACTGACCACACCTCGCATTACGTCGCGATCAAAACAACGGTAAACACCATAAAGTTTACAAATATTAAATTTGGGAAAACGAGGCATAATCAGCTTTTAATAAATTCAAAACTAAATTAGTTGAAACAAAGTTAAGAGTTCATTGACAATCCACATACAGATTATAAATGGCAAATTTGAAAAGCTTCAGGAATCCCTTTGGCATGCTTTTAACCTTTTCGCTACTAACTTAGATGGAAAGATTCTCGCTATATGCCCCCCCCCCCCCCCCCCCCCCCCCCCCCCCCCCCAAAGGTCTTCGAAAACTTAACTTATTAAATAATAGTATAGCAGGGCATCAAGTTCCTACGTTTTCCTATTTTTCAAAAAATTCCTATTTACTCATTTTTTTTTTTCCAAAATTTTCCTACTTTTCCTATTTTATCAGCTACAGAACTTGGAAAAGATGAAAACTGCACCAAAAAGTTCCAATTACGGAAGAGTTCGTGCCTTGCTGGCTAATGACAAAAGTGCAGCGAGAGTTCTTAAAGGGATGTGCCCCTGTTTTTGAAGAGCTTCTGACTAGTTTCCAGAAGAGCAGCCCAACTCTTCACTTACTCTGACTATATTTGTGAAACTCTCCTGAAGTTCCTGCGCAGGTTCATGAAGCCAGAAGCAGTGAAAGGAATATCTGGTGTTAACCTGTCCTCGGTTACTATTTAACATCGAAATCTTCAGCTTGCTGATAAGGACCTGGTTATCGGTGATGTCGCAGGAAAAGCTCTATCTGCATTGAAGCCTAAGCGGCAGAAGGTGCCTATTCTCGGAATGAGGTTATTCTTTAAAAAAATATTCCTATTTTGCTCCCACTTTTTTAATTTGATTCCTTTTTTTATATATTTTTTCAGATACAAAATTTCCTATTTTCCTACTTTTTTAAAGTACCGGGTGCTTGACGCCCTGGTATATGTGCGGGCGAGAAACATTAAATCAGTTGACGCTCATAGCAGTCTACTGTATGTCATCAATTGATGACCATAGTAGCGAAAGGGTTAATGAATCCTGCTGTCCCATCATTGAAAAAAAATATTTCTCGGGTTCGAATCCACAGTCCATGGTGTTGATCCCGCGGTTTAATAGATGTCTAAAGACATCTATTAAACGAAAAATCAACTATATAAAATGTGAAGGAAAGTTTAATCTCAAAGGAAGTCCGCACTCGCTATAGAAACGGACTTAATTCATTAATACACAAAGCTAAAGCTAATTACTATAAACATAAATTTGAAAAATACAAAGGTGATCCCAAACAATACTGTAACCTCATTAACGAAACTATTAATAAAAAACTTACACCCTCACTGTCCCGGAAAAACTATTAGACAAAATAAATCTTTTATTAAATACTTTTAACGATTATTTCACGGAAGTGGGACAACCTTGCTTCTAAATACCACGCACAGTGCTGTCTTTCGATACGTCCCTCTGCCCTCCGTTACCACACACCCCGACTACGACACGTTTTAAGGACAGCCATAAAACAATTAAAAAATAAAAGTTGTACGTCAGACACAATCCCGAACAGAATTTAGAAAGAGCGCGCAAATTAATTGTGCCCACGCTTTCAAAGCTCATAAACGTATCCATTCAAAACGGTGTCTTCACAGACGGCCTTAAAACGGTTACAGTATACCTATCTATAAATTGGATGATAAAACTTCTTCCTCAAATTACAGACCTATTTCCATCGTTCCAACCGTCAGTAAACTATACGAGAGAGTAATATATGATGAATAATATATCGGATATGGTCGATTGGTCGATTGACGTTGGCCTCGCTGGAGGTAGAGATCTTTTCTCTTCCATCCTCCGAGAAGGTGTCGGTGGTTCTGCTATCGGCATCTGTTGGTCACTTTTTTAGGGGGCCTGCTTCCTCCTTGTGAGGTTAGTAGGCCTCGGGGTTCGGATCCCCAAATCTACAAAAGAGCCTGCTCTTAACGCCTGCGCGTGCCTGGTTGAGCCCGGGCGCCTGTCTTCTTCTACTCACGCTCTCGTTTCTGTTCCACTCTTTCTCTATTTCTCTCCCATTTCTTCGTCTGTTCCAGTTTCTCTTCTTCACTCTCTTCTTTCTTGGTCACATCGACCATATTCAAATACAAAATCATACACAAACAGTTGCTTTCTAATTGAACACAATGACAAACACACGATAAATGACGTGATAACCGCAATATTAGAGGGAGTTTATAGCAGTTTTAACGACAAAAAAAGTTCACTAAACACTACGGCTTCAGCGGGGGACTACCTTCAAGATGGTTCAACTCGTACTTGGTTAACAGGACAATTTATAGCACAGACTCTTTTACCTCACAGACAAGACGTATATCCCACGGGGTACCCCAAGGGAGCATTCTGGCACCTATCTTGTTCCTCCCTTATATAAATTAATTTCACAGGTCAGTAAATAATTCTTCCTGCTACCAGTATGCAGATGCCTCAATCATAACCTCGCATAAATACTCTCTACCGCTACCACTTCAGACGACCACCAACAATGAGCCCCAAAGTGTTTATGCTTAATGGCAACAAACTATCCCTAAATATTAAAAAAAACAGTCCGTATAGTCGTCACAACAAAAAATAAATAAATAAATAAGTTGCCCCCCTTTCCCCCTTTCCCCCTTTAAACCTACCCAAATTCAATCCCTGTTCAGCAAGTGCAATCGGCCAAACTTCTGGGAATTACCACCGATTCAAACCTCTCATTCAAAGAGCACACTGTAGATCAATGCAACAAATTAGCCAAGGCCTCACTCATAATTAAGAAAGCAGGTGCGGCACTCCCAGAACAGGTTCTTCAATTCATATAATTCACCATGGTGTACCCACACCTACCATACTGGATTAGTGCTTAGGAAGCAAACGTCAATTTTAGCTATAGCCACTGCAAAAAAGATTAATTCGGAAAATTTATAAATCTGAAAACGGTGAAAATACAGATCAAATTTTCTACGAGTTAAAAATTGTTAAACTAGGAGAAATCTACAAACTAAACATTTCCTCATATATGTATCAAATCGTCCATGATACTGCTCCAGTAATCATCTAAAACAAAATATTAGCTTCCCAAACGCAACAGCGTTTTAACATCAAACGCGTACATCAGAAAATCGAACCAATTCTAGATCAGTGCTTCTCAACCTGAATAACTCACTGAATAACTTTTTCAATAACTTTTGAAACTTTTATTCATTGCTCAATGCTCATCCTTTTATTTCAGTAATTATTTCAACCCATTCTTAGAGACAGCACCCCTAGAATTTTTAGTCACGAGCCGCCACTGTTTTCACATTAACAATATCTTCATTGGCAGGGTGCTGTAGCCCCCAGAAACGCGTGTTACGGCGATTGGTGACAGCCTGTGCCAGCGTCACATGGCATTCGTCAGTAAAGATGATCTTCAAGAAGTCTGCGTCGTCTTCCAGCTTATTGCACGTCCACTGAACAAAAGCCACACGCTTTCCTTGCTGCTGGTCAGTGAGAGGGGTCTGCATATTGATTTGGTACAGAAATGCATGAAGGTCAAGGGGCAGGATCTTCTGAGTCGATGAACGTTTCAAGCAGAGTTCATCTGCAACGTGTCTGATTGACTTTCTTGGACTTCGAATCACAGTTTCACAGATTTTCTGGAATTCTCCGGCATCCTCACAGTTTTCAAGCGTCCACTATGTCCTTTATGGAGTGGTTGAAGTGTCCCCCCTGAGCACTGAATTTTGAGAGCTCTGATTGATTTGCGATCAGGAGCTTTGCGATCAGGAGCTTTGCGAACTCCAAAGAAACTGCAAAACCACCTCTGTACTACGACGATACTTTCGGTCTTGTGCCACTGGTCAAGTACCTTCTTTTTCTAATGCATTGGAAGACGTTTCGATGCCATTACACAAAACTTTCAACTCTACCTGAAACAAGGAAAAGAGAATTAGAGCTCTAGCTATCATAGCACCCTCACAATCGGCCAAAAATTAATTAAATCGGAGGTGGTCCTGGGCGGCCACCGGTCACTTTTATATTTTCGCGGCAATTTTCGGGGGCCGCGCTATGTAAAAATATCTATTTTTTTTATTTACCAACCAGTTGACTACTTACATTGTTTCTTTCAATATAGAGTTGCTAAGGGGTGATTTACATAACATTTGAGAGATAGACATTAAATCCAAGAACCTAAGGGCGTTTGATGCACCCTAAAGGGGTGATTTACATAAAACATGTACCATAAACGAAACTTCACTTATAGTCTAATAATATCCTTTATTGTCTTTCAGAAACAATGGAAGCTAAGAAGACCAGATTAGCAAGTGCCATTTTTGGTCTTGGCAATGCTCTTACAGAAGGAGATGGTACATTGACAGGAGTCCGCCTCCCAACTTGCCGGCAGGTTCTTCGATGCGTGATGTGGCACATCCAGAAAGAAATATGTGAAGGCAAACAAACACAGCCACTCAAATGAAATCTGCCAGCATAGTCCTTATCCAGCTGAAAACATTCTACACTAAAGCAAATATTCCTATGCTTTCAGACCATCAATGCTGCAAACTAATACTTGACCTTCTTAATGACAATAACAAATTGCGTCAAATACCTGTTTCTCGCAGAGAATCTCCAAACACTTTGGCTAAGTTGCAATCCATGAATGAACGTCTTGATAAGACCTTTGT
Source organism: Bathynomus jamesi (assembly GCA_023014485.1). Lineage (NCBI taxonomy): Eukaryota > Metazoa > Arthropoda > Malacostraca > Isopoda > Cirolanidae > Bathynomus > Bathynomus jamesi. The sequence continues at coordinate 305,180 of JAJOZX010002991.1, forward strand.
GTATGGACAAAAGATGCAATGACAAACATTAAGAATGAGGAAGATAGAGCATTTTTAGAGTCAATGAAATCTGACAGAGTAGCCTCATTTGGTAGTGTTGACAAGAAGAAAGCTGATAAAGATCGTAGAAAAGAAAAAACGCATCTTAGCGGAAGCTTCAAGACGAGAACGTCATGAATCATCCAGTGTACAAGAGATGAAAAGTTCTGTATGCTCTGATGATAGTGCCTCTGCAGATAGCTTGGAAGAAACTGAAGAAGAGGCGATTCCAGAGCTTCAAAGGAAGCGCAGTCACCACAGATCAACATATGCAGGTACGTCTGCCTTTATTCCTCATGATATTCTGAAAAGGCCTTCAGTCGTGTCTGTTGCTACTCGACTAAACATAACTCCTGTTCAACAGGCTGTGCTCACCGAAGCTGTAATTCAAGAGGCAGGAGGTGATCCACGTCGTGTGGCCAAGTCGTATTCAACTGCTGATAAGGCTCGACGATCAATAACAAGTGCTATCGCCAAAGATATTCGAGAAAATTGGATCGCCCCAACAGCTGCAACACTTCACTGGGATGGCAAGCAGATGCATACGCTCACAAACAAGAATGGCAAGGAAGAAAGATTGCCAGTGTTGGTTGGGAATGCCACTGATGTAAAGCTACTGGGAGTGGCTAGATATCCTCGTGGAAGTGATATGTCATCAGGTGACATCATTGCCGAGCACACTTACACGTTTCTACATTCATGGAAGTGCAAACAGTCAGTTGTCAACTTATGTTTTGACACAACAGCATCAAACACTGGACACGTTACAGCTGCCTGTGTTACCATTCAATCAAAACTGGACCGTGCTCTTCTGTGGTGTGCATGTCGCCATCATGTTGGAGAGGTAATCCTGGATCATGTGTTTGACGCTCTCAAAATTGAGACATCAAAGTCTCCAGAAGCATCTTTGTTCCAAAGATTCCAGAAGAATTGGGAACGCATATCGCATGCAAAGGATGAAAGTTTAACCAAAATTGACATTTCAATGTACAATGACGATGCACAACAACTGCTTTTATCCTGCAAAAACAAGGTTTTAAGCACAATCCGCACAAGCGCTTCATACTGTAGGGAAGACTACAAGGAAATGGCACAACTCTGCCAGGTAGTCCTCGATGATGATGTCACAAAACAAGGAACACTCCACAGACCTGGGGCCATGCATAAAGCAAGGTGGATGTCAAAGATTCTTTATTCCATCAAAATATGCCTACTTGAAGAGCAAATTTCTGTACTACCTCGAGGAACTGTAACAACACAACATCAACAGGAAAAACTGAAGGAGTTTGTTGTTTTTGTTGTTTATATTTATTGTGATTGGTGGCTCATATGTCAGTCTGCTTCAAATGCCCCATGGTTTGATTTGTGCTTATACAAGACTCTGCTCAACTATAAAGCTGTCAACTCAATCATTTCAGTCAGCGCTGTGAAAGCCTTTGATAGACATTTGTGGTATTTAACCCCAGAACTGGTTGTTTTGGCACTGTTCAGCAATGCAGTACCTCAAAAGGAGCGTCGTGCCCTTGCAGATGTGTTACTGGCCATACAACCAGATGAAATGCCAAGCACTCCAAAACACCGCTACGGTTCTGGATATGGCAAACCATCATTTCCAAAAATTACAGAAGCGACAACCCTGGCTGATCTTGTGAACGAGGACTCGTGGTTTACAGTGAACCTTCTTCACCTGGATATGACCTTCCTAACAGAGGATGTTGACAATTGGCAGAACAATGACCACTTCAAGGCAGCCAAGTCCATTGTGGATGGGTTAAATGTTGTGAATGACCCTGCGGAGAGAGCAGTAAAGCTCACAACTGATTTTGTCTCAGCTGCAAGAGGAGAAGACCACTTCCAAAATCTTCTTCGAGTGGTTGAATGTGACCGCAAAGCGAGGCCAAATTTGCGGAAACGAGCAAAGTTGGAGTAGTGACATTGGCGTTGTGTTTTATACATTTTCAACTTTCAATCAATGTAAGTATAGTAATACCGAATATTTGTATATTAGTATTATAAGTAATACCGAATATTTGCCGAATATTCGGTGCATCACTACTAAATATATAAAAGTGGCCGGTGGCCACCCAGGACCACCTCCGATTTGATTTATTTTTTGCATACATACTTCTACCAACAAGTGTAACATTTGAGGGAATGGACATTAAAATCCAACAACTTTTTGAAAATCATGGGGGCGTTTAATGCACCCTAATATATATATATATATATATATATATATATATGGTGTCCATAAATGATTACCCTGATTAAAGCATGCTATAACTTTTAAATAAACACTCGTATTCAAACAGTTTTAATCATAAGTAGATAAACATACATAGTTAATGAACTTAAAAGCTTCCACATGTGCACCCCTAGTGGCACGTAAAATGTCTAAACGGTATTCACACTCACGCCACACATTTTCCAACCAACATTTGTGGGTTAACTGTTGCAATTGCATCCGTAATGCGTTCTCGCAATGTCCTGATATCTGGAACAACTGTTGCATAAACCAAATCTTTAAAATGACCCCAGAGAAAGAAATCCAGCGGGGTAATGTCTGGTGATCTTGGGAGCCATGGAATTGGCCCGTCCCTGGCAATCCATCGATTTGGAAATGTTTCATAGAGTTTCACGAACAACATGCGCCCAATGAGCGGGTGCCCCATCTTGTTGGAAGGTGACAGTTGGCTGCCTGTCCTGCAGCTGGGGGATGGCGTAATTGGTGAGCATATCCAGGTACACAGTTGCGGAAACAGCGAAGAAGAAAGGACCAATTATCTGGTCATGCATTAGTCCACACCAGACATTGATCTTCGGACTGCCCCGAATATGCTCCCTTACGGCACGTGGGTTTTCCGATCCCCAAATACGCACATTGTGTCTGTTGACTCTACCACTAAGATGAAACGTAGCCTTGTCTGAAAAGCAGACACGTAACAAGAAATCATTATCCTCGTAAATGCTGTTCAAAATGTCAATAGCGAATTGTTCACGTTTTGGACGGTCATCAGGCTTCAGTTCTTGAACAATTTGTACCTTGTAGGCGTGTAACTTCAAACGTTTGTGTAACACCTTGTGCACCGTAGACTTCGGTATCTTTAGTTGGCATGAAGCTTGTCTCACCGATTTCCTTGATGACCGTGTGAAAGCAGTTTGAATGTTTTCCACCGTCCCATAGGAAACTGATGGTCTACCACTGCTCTTTCCCTTTTCCACGTTTCCAGTTTCCAAGAATTTTTTCATCCATGATTTAATTAACTTCACATCAGGTGGATTCTTTCCATACTTTGTTCTGAACCTTCGCTGAACACTGACAGATTTTGTTTCTGCAAGCCACACAACACATTGTCCCTTCTCTGTCACAGACGCCATCTTAACTGAACAGCTACTACAGCGCTCCTAGCGGAGAATGCGGTAGACGAAACCCACCAGCACAGAAACTCTATGCGTGTACGAGATCACCTGTAAAAAGAAAACGGATGTAAGATTCGTCATTAGAACATGAGAGCATACTGTTTTCAGGGTAAACATTTATGGACACCCTGTGTGTATATATATATATTTAACGGAGTTAAATCAGAAGTCTCGGAAGTGGCTCTGTCCCTTGTAAGGGACAGTATTAGCTCCCTTGCTGTTCATAATAATGATTGCAGATATTAAGGAGAGTATTGTATCATGCTTCGCAGATGACACAAAGATATGTAAGGAAATATTGAACGAAGATGATGTAAGAAAATTACGACATTGAAACATTATTCCAGTGGACAGAAGACAACAATATGAAGTTCAACGAAGAAAAATTCCAACTTCTAAGATATGGTAATAACAAGGAGCTACAGAAAAAAGGGTACAAAACTATGCAAGTCAAACAGATAACACCAAATCCACAAGTCAGGGATCTTGGAGTAATAATGTCGTCGGATGCAGAATTCAGAGAGCACTATAAAATCAAAATTACAGTGGCTAGAAAAGTAATGGGAATCATCTGGAGGAGCTTCCGCAGCAGAAAAGTAAACATCATGCTCAAATTATGGAAGAGTCTAGTCCTACCAATAATTGAGTATTGCTCAGTACTCTCAAGCCCACACAGAAAATGAGACATTGCGAACATTGAAGCTATACAAAGGACTTTTACGTCTAAGATAGAGGAAACGGAAGGTGAAGACTACTGGTCTCGACTACAATCCCTCGAACTCTACTCTCTTGAAAGAAGGCGCGAGCGGTACACAATAATATACATATGGAAAATACTTGAGTGCTCTGCCCCTAACCTTAGAAATGAAATAGAAACAAACTGGAATGAGAGAAGAGGCAGATTTTGTACGGTCCCAGCTGCGGTGGGACAAGGGCCATGAAAACGAGGATGGAAAATACCCTCAGAATACGAAGCCCAAAGCTTTTCAATGTCCTTCCAAAAGAAGTGAGGAATTTCCAGCACACCGACCTCAATAACTTCAAGAACCAGCTGGACAGATTCCTGTGCAAAGTCCCTGACCAGCCATGCGTGGCTGGCTACGAGGGCAGGAGGAGATCAGACAGCAATTCCCTCCACCAAATCCCGCAAATGAGGCGGGATGCTGCAGAGGGGTTGACCGCAGGTCGATCCTGAACCGTCGTTCAAACTTACCAAAAGTAAAGTAAATAGTATATATATATATATATATATATATATAATATATATTATATATATAATGGGATGAATTTCGCAATTAAACACGTGAAATGAATGAATGCTGCAAACCCACAAGGTTTGCAGCATATATATATATATATATATACACACACACACTCACTCAGAATGGTCCCCTGAGAAACTTATATGTTAAACACAGACCGTGCATGGAACAAGGAACTTCTGGGAAAATTAAATCCACTATAGTCCGAATAAGTAATGGTAAATGACAAATACCACAGTATTTCTTTTTCATGATGCTAGCCCGACGTGGGCAACGGGTCTCTCGCAAAGAGGTCCCATAAATATAGCTTCCCTCACCAGCTATCTGCAAAGCAGACAGGATCCAGCTTTGGGGCTAGCATCATGAAAAAGAAAAACTGTGGTATTTGTCATTTACCATTACTTATTCGGACTATAGTGGATTTAATTTTCCCAGAAGAGTTCCTTGTTCCATGCACGGTCTGTGTTTAACATATATATATATATATATATATATATATATATATATATATATATATATATATATATATATATATATATATATATATATATATATAACATTGGTTTTGCTTCCCCCCGAAATGTTCATTCTGACGAAAGTCAAACTTGTCACCACCTTACACCGTTTAACAGTTTAATGTGGAATCCGAACCATGCCCACCAGCAGCCCAGCGTCTTTAACCACTAGGCTACTCACTACTCAGGGTACCCATTTATCTACCAACCAAGTTTTTGTTGTGTGTAAGGATGAACAGCTGGGTTTGCCGTGCCGCCTGTCGTCACTGGGTCTCGATCCCGGTGCCGATGGATTCGCAGCCAGCGACGCTAACCACTACACCACCGAGGCGCATATACATATATATTTTACTGGTTTGTGTGTCTCGAGAAGAGTAGGGAATTGGTCTCTCTCGAATGCTTGTATGTATGTAATATTTTATTATTATAAGTTGGGATACACTGGGCCACGCCTCGTTGTATCATGACTCTTGTACCTGATGGTACAGTTCATATATTTGTACGTATACGAATTTATTTTTTCCCTTTCTTTTTCCAGTTTGGAGAGATACACGCAGCTTTGGTCACAGAATTGCTCATTCGAGCACTCACAGTCGATATGAATGCCCTTGAAGGGATCAAGTTGCTGTCGAGGGAAGGGAACATCGAAGACCAGACTCGCTTTGAGCATCAGATGGCAGAAGGATTTATGGACCTTTCTATTGTCTTTGAACAACACGAATTTGTCGCGAGAGAGTGCGTTCTCACAGCATTTAGTCTTCACCCAACTCATAGTCGCTTAGAAAAACTCAAAAGTTACGGTTTACCTTCGAGTAATGATAACACTGACAGCGATTTAATTCCTGAAAATGATTCAAACGTTAATGTTAGGACTGAATGTGTTCTCAATGAAGGAATATCAGATCAAATTGTACCAAATAGGAGTGAAGACAGTGCTGTTGCTCAGTGTGAACGGATGGTGAATAGAGATAATGAAAATTTAAAGCAGACGGATTCCCTTTTCTCAAATAATGATAATGTTTTAAGTAATGTGGACAGTGAAAATCAAAGTGACGTTAAAATATTGGATACCGGTCAGAATTCCTGTGAATCGAACGCCCTTACACTAAATGGAGCTGCTGCTGCTGCTGATGACACCAAAGACAATGACCTTAATAGTAACCCTAATTCATCCCCACTTTTGACGCGAGCGTCAAAACATTTAAGTTCAGAAATAGGTTGTGAAACACAATGTTTGAATGAAAGTTTGAATGTGTGTGACGTTACAAATAATAAAGTGGATAATGTTTTACCAGTATCTGAAAATAAGTTACCAGTAGGTTTAGTAGATGATTCCAATGCAAATAATACCAACCATAAAGCTAAAACGGATTCTTTTAAGAGAGATATATGGGAATTTGTAGATGAAACTGAAGAAGGTTTTAACCATGGCCAGTCCATATCTAAAACTACTTTAGATGAGGCTAAGGTAAAGGAAGATGTGGATTCCATGGATGGGTTTTTAGCTACTGCGGAAGGTCTTATTGAACAACTAAATCAAGGGAAAGAAGAGAAAATAGAAGTAAAGAAAGAACCCGTAACTAATGAGGTTAAACAAGTGGGTCAGTACGACGTTCTCACAGACTCGCAGGCAATCCTTAGTAAAGAAAAGTTGGGCATATCAAAGGAGTTGTGTGATGATCTCGCTGTGGTTTTGAGCAGTCCTCGTTGGCAAGTATTGACGTGGATGTTGGAAAAATACAAATTGTTGACCATCTGTGAAAAATACTTGAGAGATTCCGACAGTGCGAAGAATGTAACGAAAGAGCTGAAGTTCCTAAACATAGATTACAGTCAGTTCCAGCATCTTCCGTCTGTTGAAGTCGATGAGTTTTCTGGAATTGAAAAGGGCTATGAACACTTCATTGAAAAGGATAGTGACGTAGAAGATTATTTTGATATGCATACTAACAATTATTCATCTGGTTCCGAGATTGAAAGCAAGAGATCTCGTGGTTTTGGGAGACGGGGAAGGAGAGGCAGACCACCGTTAAGAGGTCGGTACTTTAATTCCGATTCAGACTCTACTGGGAGGTCAAAGAGTAGGACCAGAACTACAACATCTTTCTCCGAATCTGAAGACTCTGATTTTGAGTCATTGTCGAGTAGATTTCAGAAGGATGAGGAATTTGAAGGAAAGAGAGTAACGGCGATTAGCTCCAGTGATAGACGTAAAAGGTTAAGAATAGACGCGACTACCGGGAGAGTGAAGAGATCTCGTGGTAAGACAAGGAGCGTCAGTCATTTAAGACTTTATAGACACCAAAGTCCTTCAAGAATACCAGCCAGAAATGTTTTTTTACCTTCACCTCTAAGTACTTCCACTATTAGTACGTCAGTTTCAGCTAATAATAGATACGCTTCAAAACAAGGAACTTTGAACGTTAATCAGAGTGTAGTTCTTACGCACTATGATCGAACTTCCATGGATAGTCAAATTCACGATCCTCTTGACAGTGGAGTAACTACTACTACTACTGAGAGTTTAAATTTCATACCTACAACTAAAACTGAAGCTAATAATTCTGTAACGCCTAAAGAAGAGGGAGACAAGAAACCACCTTATAAACCGACTCCTTTCCAAAGAGGCCGTTACAATGGGAATTGGAGATATGCTGGGTATGTGATTAGCAGACCTCAAAAGGATAGTAATTTGCCATCCTCAGTTCCTGTTGCCTCTCCTCCAGCAAGCACTGTAAGGTGTTCATATAGAACCAGAGAGGGGAGACTAGTCACATTAAACACACGCAATTATGTAGAAGAGGAGAATTCAGCCAATGTTGAATACTTGAGGAAGCTTGGGAGCCCCTCCTCAAAATTTGAAGAATCTTTTGCAAAATTTTTGATGCAACAAAAGTCTGATGTGAAAGGTGGAAAAACCCCGAGTGTAACGATAACAAGAAAGACGATGCCATTGAAAAACAGTTTTGAGTACTTGAAAAGACAAGGAACTTCGGTAATTTTTAAAAAAAGTAATGGCACCAGTGCTCTAGCCAATGCTCAGAAGAATGTTTTGAATCGAATTATGTCCCCTGAAAATTCCAGGCATGGGATCGTTGGAAGGTCTCCTAATCAACAGCTCCCTGTCAGAGCAATTGCGATGCCTGTGAGCCACAACCCTCCCAACTTGCCTCCTTCAGACAAAAGTAATCCCACTGGACTCAGCCGGGTACTGCCTAAAGGCACTACAGTTGTCAGAAGACCCAAGGCAGACACCGGGGCAGGTCCCAGTGGCTTAAACAACGGGGGTACAGCTGCAGTGATTTCTCGCAGCCAAGGTGTGCGCGCACTACCACCGCAGCCTCGACCCACAATTTCAATTACTCCCAGTAATAATTTTTTAGGCTCAGCTACAGTCACCTCATTTTCAAACACAATCCCAGCCAGGAGTAATCTGAACCAGACATCACTAGCCTCAAATTTTAATCCACTCGAAGGACCAAGCACATCTTTCCCTGGAACTGTCTCACCGCAAACAGAAAGTGAAAATTTTCCCCCTTTAGCCTCTGCCACGGTGGTAGGAAGTGTCTCCCAAACATTGAGCCCTCGGCTTAATTCTAACACCAGCTCCCCTGGGGAGACACAAGGTAGTTGTTTTGTCAGCCTGAACTCTAGTAGAAATACTCCCTTCAGTAACTTGAATCAGGCTGCATCATGCACCACCACCACCACCGTGGCCACTTTGTCAGGGGAAACAAGAGCTCCAAGTATGTTGGAGACTCTTCTCAGAGATCGATCAACACCTTCCAGTCCTTTAGTTCTGCCATTATCATCATCTGGGAGTCCCGCCCCGACTACAACCACCACTTCCATACCTGACCCTATTGTGGCTTCTTCCCCTGCTATCACTGGTAACTCTGTGTCAGCATCTAGTCTCTCTGAAGCCGTCAATCTGGTCACATCTCATTCTAATCTCGTCAACACCTCCAATTCTGATGTCTCGGTACCAGTCTCTGCTTCTGGAAGTGGATCTATATCAAATGTTGGTGATAGTTCTATTACAGGAAGTATGGCAAGTAACATTAATTTGGGAGTGTCAAATATACCCGTGGTTGGTTCTAGTATGCCCACCACTGTATTGTCAACTTCTCTTCCTGCTAGTGTCATTTCATCTGGAGTTGGTTCTCACGTCACTGTAAGTACTGGAGGAACATCAACCACAGGTGATCCTCCTCCCACTGGTATGCACCAGCTACTTCTTCCAGCGCAGTTTATCCAAGTACAAGGAAGCGATGGTTCAACTGGCTTAGGTATTGTCCATTCAGGTTCTCTTGATTTAAGGTTACCACCAGGAACTAGAGTCATCAAATCCTCTACTAGTAATATGCGTCCTTCTGCTCCAGTTGCTATGTCTCATTCTACTTCTAGGCCATTGAATGTTTTGCACAATGTAAAAATAGTTCAAAATAGGCAGATTGTTCGTACAGTTGTTGTGCCACACTCAGTGGCACTACAAAGCTTAGGAGGTCAGCAAACAGCTCAACTTGTTGCTCTTAGTCAGAGTCCTGGAACAAGTAACAATGGTTTGGAAGCTCAAACTGGGTCAAAAATCTCGTCTCAACTTCAGAAAATGTTAGGTCATAATGTAGTTCCAGGCGGCTTAGTAATACGAGCAGTGCGTCCTCCCACTTCTGAAGCAGTGAATGAAGATGCTGTCGTTTCTAAGCCTCCAGCTTCAACCATCATTCAGCACACTTCTGAGGTGCAGCAGCCTGCTGATAAGGAAAAGGAAGGAGAGAAGTCTAAAGTAGTACCTTTACAGGCTCAGGAGGAAGGTTTAGCAGAGAGACTCAGTAGGCATTATTTAAAAACTGCTCTGTTGGCTTCCACAAGTACCCAAAGTGTTGGTACACAAACTCAAACAACAGCAGTGAAGCCAGTAACGGGACAGTTAGTAAATCAAGTAGTCATGAATCACTTACGAGGTATTGGAGGAAATTCATCAATTAGCTCTATTCCTGTAGGTGCAACGCCTGTTGTTGCCAGTGCGGTTCCTTCTTCATCTGGTCTGAGTCCTTTGTCTCTTGGTCCTTCAAATGCTGTCAGTTCTGAAACATTAGAACAACTAAGGGAATTTGAGTCTGTATTTGAGAAAGTATCAAATAAGTCTGTGAAAGACAATGAAACAGGTGGAGGAACCAATCAGCAAAACTTTCCAACTTCTAATATATCATCTGAAGAATCTATGATAGCTGCTCAGTTACTCAGTATGGCTAATGATACTACTCCTACCGTTACATCCACATCTAGTTATGTTTATACAATTCCTACATCATCATCTGATAATACAGCTGTCACTTTAAGTAGTTCAACCTCTACTACCAGCATAAGCACTAGTGCTATTAGTGGTACTCGTTTAGGAGAGGGTACTTTCATAACTATACCCAGTTCAACTCAAGCAGGTACCTTGATTCTGGTAAACCCTTCTGTAGCTACATCAGGAACTGTAACTATGACAAGCGGCGTGCAAACCACTCAGCCACCGCCCGCAGCATCACCTGCTTTATCTTCAACATCATCTCATTCTTCTGTTGCTTCCTCCCCTTCTTCTACTTCAAGTAAAAGCAAAAGTAAAAGTTCTAAACCAAAAGCTGTTACTCCACCAAGTGCCCCTGTAACCCCCACCAAGCCTAAGTCTCCCCCACCCCCAAAAGCTCCTCCCAAACCAACTGTAGCAAAACCGCAAGTTGAGGAAAGTGATGAAACAAAAGCTCGCATCCAAGCAATTTTGGATCAATACAAACAAGACCTAGCAAATACTCCACAGCCTCAACCAGCCCCTCGCAACAGGAAGAACTGCCCTCCCCCCAAAAATGAGGGAAAATCCTCGACCAAAAAGAAGAGTCAAGTGAAAAAGCCTGATGGTACTTCTAACACGAGCCCAGGTACATCGGACAGTGGACATTTGCCAAGTGTGTCACCAAGTCCAGCTCCTTTGGCAGTCACTCCTTCAGGAGAGGACAGTGAGGGAAGTATTGGGGGCACATCTGCCACCAGTTCACAGTTTCAGTCTCAAGAGGAAAAGACGAAACCTGAAGATTCCGTTTCCCCTCAAATTCTCCAAGGTGTTGTTGTTTCCAATGTAAAAGTTGACAACAGTGGTTTGGGGAATAATCTGGCCGCTCTTCCTCAGGGCAGAGTGGTCCAGTTGATTAGGCATGGAAGCAAAGTAACTGCTATCACTACAAGGCAGCCTTATCAAAAGACTAAAGCTGGATTAGCATCTGGAGGCCCTCCTCCAAATGTAACTATTCAGGGTCGAATTAATATGAATGAACTGATGGAGAGTCACCTAGCATCATTGCTGGCAGGAGGCTCTTCAACAATTAATCAAAGTTCGGCACTAATTACTAAATTAATACAAGCTCAGCAACAGCAATCGCCTTCAGTTCAGCAAGTTGTGGTTCAAACTTCTGGTGGAATGGGGCAGCAGGTAATTCAACAGGTATCCCTTCAACCAGTTATTGCTACACACACCAAAACTCCACAAATTCAAGGGCAACTAATATCTGGTGGCACCACTATCCCAGATTCCAGTAATCAGCATATAAACTCCCCCATTAAAACCCCAACACAACCCCAACCTTCTCCCATTATGTCGTTGGGTGTATCCCCTTCTCCCGGTACCCCGCAACAAAGAGCCTCCTCCCCAAGCACTCCTTCCCCAGCCCCAGAGCTTCCTTCTACACCCTCTTCTTTCCCAACTGCAGGAGAGGAGAGCAATAGTAGCGATGATAGCACTGATGGTGCCCCAGCAGCTCCTCTGCCTCCTTTTTTCACTCTTACGAAGCAGTTTATGGTGCCACAACAGAGCCAACAGTTTTCAGAAAAGTCTTTAAGCGACTCAGCTTCTCAAGTATCTCTGACGCCAACATCCGATGCTGCAAGATCTACTTCAAAATTATCTTCAGACACATCTAATAATTCTTCCACTGTGAATTTGACATCTCAACCCACTCGCTCAACTTCTTTCATAAGAACTTCCTTCGCAAAATCTATGAACTGCCCTTCTTCACAGGGTGCCAGTAAGTCAGGCATCACTTGCTCAGCTATGCTCGCCCACAGTGCCCCACCTTCCCCTTTGGTTGTTGCTCCTGGAGAAAACGTCCTTGACATGTCTCCAGTCTCAGGTCCTTCCAGCTTGGAGGGCTCACCGTCTCTTCTGTCTCACAGACTTCCTCTAGTCACGACATCAGAGCTTAGAAGCAGTTCTTTAGATTCTGTCAAAAGTGATCTAAGTAAGTCTCATAAAAACTATAGTTTGATTGCTACTCTTTGTTGTGAAGCTCAAAATTTATGATTTTATTCTGTAATTTGAAAATAAATGGCAATTCTTTAATTATTTCTATATATAACCTAATGAAAGATAATGTAAACAGTTTGCTAAGTAATTTTCAGAATAATAGGCCTTTAGTTTGTTGCTTGGTAACTATTTGACATCCTGAACACTACATACTTCACGTTTTCCCTAACAACTATTACAGTTGACAAATGAAGAGAATTTACTCTAGTAATTTGAATTATAGTCTTAATATGACGTTACCCTTGGATACCGTTTTTGTTTTTCGTTTTGTAAGTAGATGGCGATGATGCGTCTAGATTGTGTCTTCATTAATTTTCTCATTTTTATGGACCTTATGAGAATAATAATAATAATAATAATAATAATTAATAATTCTCCATCTTTTACCTGTATAAACCATTTTGCTGAAAATTACCTAATTTCACTTCTTCCATTGCCACTAATAATTTGAACTAATTTTCTCACAAATAAAGGGGGAAAAAATGAAGTGCCCAAATTGACAGGTGTTACTTCAGTATGAAATTTATTTTCAGGTGTTGAAGAAGTGCAGATTCCACCTAGTCCAGCCACTTTAACGAAGCAGCTACAGAATGCATACATGACTGAAGCTGCACTTTCTCCCACTGTATCGCAGTCCCATTTGTCAAGTAGCAGTTCCTATTCTTCCCCGACTACAGTTCAAGATCTTCAGTTTGTAGGAGAGCAAAGAGTTCTTTCCCCAAATTTAGGACACGTGTCCCACACTTACTCTTTGGCAGGACAAAGCAGTAGCACCAGTAGTTTGAGCAATGCCAGCAACTGCAGCGCCTCCCACAACAATCCATCCATGGAAAACAACTCCCTCGCTTGTCTGTCCTCTCCCTCTGGAGATGTTTATTTGGATCAGGCGGGCGTTGGATTAGGGTTGGACAGCCTCCCTTTGGTTGAGGGGCGTCCCCAGTCTCCATCCCTCAGTGATCTCGTACCCGCTGTCCCCTTGCTATCCTGGTCTCCGCGATCAGCAGACTCCATTATGGGTCAGTCTCCATCCCTGAATGAAGCTCTTACTGGCAACATGACCCTAGACGTCCACCACTCCGAAGATTCCCTCTGCGATTCCTCCACCGGGTTTCCAGGACTCTTTGCCATGGACGGAGATGGGGCCAGTGTGTCCTCCAGTAGTAGCGACGATATTCTCAATTCCAACAACACTCCTTGCCCTCCCATTTCTTCGACTCCCTCTACTTCTGCCGTATTTTCCATAGCCCCGAGTCAACCTCATACACGCATGGGTCACCCCCATATCGCCCCACATAACTCATTCGGAAAGAGACTTCCAAACCATGAACAGGATCACACGATCAGTTCTACTAGGTCGGAGGATTTGGGATCGCATTTTAGTAGTACTTTGGAGCTGCCTCAGCCTGGCCCTGGCAGTGATGACTCTGAACTTCTGAAACAGGATGAATCCAACTCTTCAACTATTCCGGAGGATGATCCATGGAAATTTACGACCGTGAGTAAAAACAGTTCAACTATGGACATTTCATTTGTGGATGAGAGTCAAGCGTCTCCGGCTGACGACAAAAATGAATCTGCTAATAATGAGCTAGAGTTGCATCATTCTTTTTTAAATCAAAATAAAAAAAACCCAAAGAGATCAAATTCAGAGAACCAAAATTTTAGAACTAAAAGAGAGAATGAACAAGGGTTGAGAAGACGCAGAAGTCAACGCCAAATTAAGGACTCCGAAAAGGGCTCTCAGAAAGTCATGAAGGAAGAAGTTCATAATGGCTACGAAGAGAAGTTTGATGACTCTAAAAATGTGAGCGATGATGATGATAGACTCGAAGACGTTCGGAACGAGAACATAATAATTACTAGAGGCAAGAAGCAAATTAATTCTGACGATAATGTATCTATAAAAAGTAAACCTTTTAAGTCAGATTTGAAAGAAGAATCGGAAGGTAATTTGACTGAGGATGAAAAGCGTTTAGGAAATGCGGAAATGATGAAGAAGGAGTTAAAGTCCGAAGGGGAGGAACTAGTTAGTAGACTTACGAGAGGTTCGAAGAGAAGAAGCGACTCTGATTTTGTTCAAGAAGAAAAGAGAAGCAGGAGTTCTCGTTCTCGACGGTCCGAACCTGTGTCGGAACTTTGTGTGGAGGATGATGATAAGGCAACCGGCCTTCTGGATGAAGTTGCCGGAGGGCCTTTGACCCGCTCTTTAAGGGGGAGACACGTGAGTGGGACTTCAGATTCGAGTAGCAACTACAGTGTAGACAGAGTATCAACTCCTGGACCTCAAGACTCTCCCGTTGGGAGCGGGAGTGGAGGAGCCCGTAGGAGAAAAAGAAGAGGTAGCCACGACAGCAGCGTTAGTAGTAGAGATGGAAGCCCCTTGACTATTATGCTCAGTTCCCAACAGGACAGGGGTGGATCTACTACGGGAGGAGGGATACACACGAGAAGGTCTTCGTCGCGCGACCATGCGAAGAAGACGCGTTGTAGATGCTGCGTGGATCAGTCTTCGGGCGGTGGTGGTGGTGGCTCCGGGCGAAGAGCTTCTTCGGGAAGGGTATCCCGCGGGTCGGGTCCTCCTTCTTCAACCAGTTAGTGGCACGACAATTTCCGACCTTTTTTTCTTTTTATGAATTGTTTCGAGGTGATTTCCCTGTGTTTTCTTCGCAGATTCGGAGATTGGTTCTCCCTTCATTTAAGGAGACCTACAGCACAATTTCTTTAGACGGGAGGCGTCGTCACGCTTTCATAAAGCTTCCTGGAAAGAAGTCTTGCAGTTTTTGTACCTGAACGCTTTTAATATTACCTTTATTACTTGTCTTCATGAATGTGTTCTGAGGATTTGGTTTTATACAAAAAACTTCTCCCATTGTGTGAATATTTAAATGACAACGTACGGCAGTTGCTAGAATGACTTAACAGCAACCTATTTTCTTATGAATGCTTTCTTCTTAAGTTTTTTAATTATTGTACAGAGAAGTTTGCTGAAATTTTATTTCCTTTACTAATATGTAAGTTCAGCTCGTGTAATATATTGAATATAGTAATCTTAATCGAGTCTTAGGTGAGCTAGAGAAGCTACGAGTCCGTTGCGATTCTTCAAATAATACAGAATAAATTTCAAACAGTCCAAGGCAATACTCGGTATTTTAAGAGAGACTCCATTTGTAAATGCTTCTTCTGTAAATTTTTCCTACATTCCCGACCCCAAAGATTTTTATGATTGTAGATAAACTATGATAGAGGGTCAGATTTAATGTATAGTCAGAGTTTAACGTTTACTCAAATCTCAAATGTATAGAAATATTCTTTAAATTTTTAATATAGCTCTGTTTATTCTACTATAATTATCATAGATCTGTAGGAAACATTTATGATTGGGGCTTTATGAGGTTTTAGCATTTATTGTACAGTTACCTCTGGGTTTTTTTTTAATTGATTTTTTCCTTGTTTTTTTTTTTTTTTTTTTTTTTAGTGTGTTGTCTCAATTATTTCGCTCATAAGCGTTGATACGAAAATCAAATTATCACTAGATTGAAATTTTATAGGTGGTAACTATAATATTGATTGTTCAGGAGTAAATTATCTTATTGTACCGTGGGTAAGCAGCAAGCAACAGTAACGGAAGTATGTCTTAGAGGTAACACAATTATCTTGTATCTGTTTTTCTTATAAAGTACAGAATTTCAATGTTGGCTGGTGCTTGAGATTTTAAACCCTCTTATTAAGAAACAACTCACTCCATACAGTAGCATTTGTGTGTTTTCTCTAATCTCAATTTCACCATTCATGTTTTTGTTTTTTTAAAAAAAAGAAATTACAGATAGGGTTTTTTTCAAAATTTTTTATTTACTTAATTTGTTGTCGTTTTTGTTTTTGTTTTATTTTTATTTTATATTTCATGAAATAAAGTTAGGTTTAATTATTTAACAGTAATTTGTTATAAACATTTTTTAAAAATTCATCGCGTTTCAGAAAAACAGAAAAAAAATTGAAAAACATTTTCAAGACATAAAACCTAGCTTTACTTTTGTATATAAACATAAATACCCATTTTTATTTTATTTTCATCGCATTATGTTGATAATAATGATAGAAATTACTATAGTGAAATACATTTTATTTATATCACACGTTTGTAAATTGTACTGTGTACAAAAATTCCTCTTTCTTTTGTAATTGTGTAATCTATGTACAAAAATGCATACATCCTTTTTGCTGCTCGACATTTATTAACCTTAATAGCGAAGTTAAAAGTTCTCTCTTCGCGTACACCTTCCCCACTAGTTATTACTCGCTTTCAGCTAGAAACAAAAGTTAACAAAAAATACCACAGAGAATTTTTTCTTTGAGGGGTTCGGGGCGGGTAAAAATAAGTAAGAGTAAGTGTTATGCTCATCGCGTACGACCTTGATTAGGTGAACCACTCACTCTCTCTCTCTGAATTCTTAAAGTCCCCCAAAGTTAACCCGATCTCGTTTGGTTATGAATTTATATATATATGTATATAAAATTGTTAAATAATTATTGCAATGTAAGATTTGACCTAATTTCAGTATGACTCATTACATTTAAGAATCGGTAATGAGTGGTCATTATGCCCTTCGTCTGACATTTATTTTTGAAATCAGAATTTTAACTTTTGTTCCATTTCCATGATTGCGAAGTTTACAGCCTGATTTACACCATTCTAATATAATTTAACGAGTCACTTCATAACCCCCCGTTTCCATTCGTTAAAATTCATACAAAATTCATTTCTTACCGGCCCCCAATGTCAATATTCAAAATTACGAGACAACAGGAATATTCATGAGGTTGTGTGGTAATGTTCTATATAATTAGTGGCACCGTTTTTGTTCGAAAATCTGAGGCAGAGTCGATGCTATGGAGTCACTAAGTGACGTTATGATTGTACTAAACGTGGTGGCATTTTTGTGTTCATTTATTATTAGTAGTAGTAGTAGTATTCATGACTACTAGTGGAATTTTATTTCATTTAAGTAATTTTTATTGTCAGTATTCAGTAGACAGACTACGTCATCACAACCCCGGTTTCATAGTCCTAAATTATAATGGTTTGTTCTACCATTATACTGTATTTCATCCTCCATGGAAACGCTTAACATTAGAGTAATCGTGATAGTAGCATTTTCATTTAGGATGAAACCTCTCAAATGAGATGGTGACTTTTACACTATCCACTTTCTTTGCCATGTTCGGGGCTATTGCAAACACCAAAATTTCAATTTACTTTCATTAAAGATCATATGGACCACAGTTGCTTGCACGTTGTGTGATTTAGAGTAATGCCCAAGCCTCCAAGATATACCTATTTATATTTTAAGTACAGTGAACTCTTAATAAACAACACACCTTCGATAAGCCGTACGTTAAATCATGTGCAGTTCTAATCCGCAATAAGGCCACAAGAGTACTTGAGTACGCAATATAATGCAATCTGCCCTAGTTTGTTGTGTAGACTTGTTTAAAATATTTTAACGTATTTCATTAGTTTTTTTGCCTTTCTTGATTACAATTTGAATATAGGCCCCAGAAAAAGTATCTCGGCTGCATTCTCTTACTTAGATGCGCACTAATTAGTGTGGTTTGTGGGAAGTTTACTGTAGCCTATACATGCACGTACATTATCTAATGATACATTTCCCATTCTTGTTGGGGTAGGCACAACACGAACTCGGGTTTGAATACGCACAAACAAATCGCTTGCTACAAAGATATAAAGGAATCTCCAATAGGAATAAGGAACCCAACTATGGTTTTCATTTGCTTCTCAAACCGCTTCCTTTCCTCTCTCTTTCGCGTTCACTATTGAACCAATTTATATCAACTGATGTTTCACATTGACAAAATCACATCCTTTCATCTTTTACGCGGCCTTTTACTCTCTCTCGTGCTCACTGTTACACATCATGCACATTATAGCCAAAAATTACTAATTCCAGTTAAATATTTTGAAAAAAATTCAACCGTATAGATGTTAATTTATAGTCCCATTTTCATTTCTAAATCTAAAACTAGGCTAAATGATGCGATTTTTAAGCTTCACAATGCTATCGTTATTTATTCTCTTCAAATGGTCACATCAACGTAGCATACTATCCTTCATTCTCATCTACGATGCATTTTCCAAGCCACATTTAACCGAACATCCTCATTTCACACAGGGGCAATCTGTCATACTTAAATTATTTATCTCTACTGCACTTACTCTAAACCAGTGGTTCCCAAACGTTTTGGGTCATTACCCCATTTTCCCATGGATACCTTCATAATGACCCCCACCCTATCTGTATCCGATGTAAAGCCACTCCCAGTGTTGCCATTATCGTTTATTTATGCACTTTCTGTACTTCGGAAGTACTTGCAGAGTACCATCCTATCGACCGTTGGATATCCCAGTCCACTTTGATTCTACAGCCTCCCTATCCCTTCCAAGTATCCACAAATTCCTTGGATGCTCGGTGTCCGTCTCCCCACATCCTCGCCTGAACCAGAGTCAGGGCACTGTTTACGCCATTCCCCTATTATCGATCATAGTGAACGAGCTCTTCGAGGACCTCGCACCCCAGTGTGTCACTAAGATCCATCGTTTCACATCCCGACGAGGAGGCACCCCCTCCCCCACCCCACACCTACTTCTTACCTTCAATACCTTAGTCCCTCCCGACCGTATTGTATGGGGTATGGGAGACCGCGTCATGCGAGTTTACTGTCCGCCCATACACCCCAGACTCGGCCCGTTGCTTTAAATGCAACAAGTTTGGACACGTCAGCTCAGTTTGCCGGCAACCGCACCAACTGTGTTTGTTGCGGACAAATCGCTCACCCAGACAAGTGCCCCAACACACCCAAATACTCCAATTGCGAAGGCGCACACCCCTCTTCATCCCGCGAATGCCTTTTCTTCAAGTTCGAGGAGGAGGTCCGAGGCCTGCAGGTAGCGGACTTCCTTAGCCTTCGAGAGGCGTGAGACAGGGTGCGGAGTCGGGAGGTGAGGCCGGGGGTATCTTACGCCGCTGCCCTCGGCTCTGTCCTCTCGACACGCCGCCCTGGTCTGCCGCTCAAACCCCCCTCGACCACTGCTCCCCATCCCTCCCAAAGGGAGTCCTTGCAGGACCCGACGACCTCCTGGCTCTGGCGTAACTACATGGTGTGGCCGAGGGGAGCTCGGCCGCGCCCGAGTGTCTTATGGATCTGCCCTTGCATCCTGGTGCCATTTTTTCCACCCCTCCACGAGAACACTGGTTCATCTCCTTCCACCCCCACAGTACCTACCCCAACATCCCCGGCCACCTCCCTGTTAGCCACCCTGAGCACGTCCTCCCTCCCACCTGCCCGATCCTTCTGGCACCTCCTATTGCCACCCAGGGTCCGCCGTGAGACCCCATACAGGCGGGGAGGTGCCACTTTGGAAAATAAAGCGCCCCCTCATGGCCCGAACACAGAAGCCCACCAAGAAACTTCTCACCCTCTGAGCCCACGCAGTCTCCCTTCCACAATTTCTCTATCTGATCCCCGTTACAGGTGATTGCTACCGGCTTTCCCTGGATAAACAGTACACCGTCTGTTCAATATACCTCCCTCCCCACACAAGTCTCTCGCGATGACCTGGTGGAGGTGGTACAACAATTCCCCAGGCCCTTTCTATTACTGAGCGATTTCAATAGTCGCCACCCCTTGTGGGAAGACACACACACTCCACCTATATGGCCCCGACCCTGATTACTATCATGAACGAGCTCTCCTTCGAGTGCCTCAATGATGGCTCTCGTACATTCTACCATGCCACCACCTGCACTCCATCCTATATGGACCTGTCCTTCGTTTCGACCGATGCTCTTCTAGATTTCACATGGCAAGTCCTCCAAGAGGACTATGGAAGTGACCATTTCCATGTTCAACTCGCACTCAATTGGCCCGACCAGACCGTTCGGGTACCGGAAAAATGGATTACTGCCAAAGCTAATTGGTCCCGCTTCCACGACGATACTTATGCAACCCTTACGACTGCCCACTTCCCATCCTCTGACGAGTGCGTCGCATACTTCGAGTCAATCGTTGTAGCGGCCGCGTGCACTAACATCCTACGATCTTCCCCCTACCCCCGCACCCGAGTGCACGGAGGCCGTACGCGCCAAGAAGAAGGCTACTCTACGCTTCTACCATGCGCGACTCCCCATCCATCGCAGGGAGATGCAGCGGGCCAGGGCCATCGTCCACCGTACAATGAAGACAGCGCGCCGAGCTTCTTGGCGTGCCTTTCTATCCGGCGTCACCACCACCACCACCACCTTCGGCTACCATCTGGAAGAAGGTACGGGTTGTCGAGAGGCGACATGTCCCCTCCTGACCCCCGGTCCAATGACGGACTCCTATACGCAGGCCTGGATTAACCATTAAGCAAAATAAGCACGTGCTTAGGGCACCAAGGGAAGGGGTCACCACAGAGTTTTAATAAAATAAAATTAATAAATAAAATTAAAAAACAGGTTATATTTAATATAGTTGTGGGGTCTGGCCTGGGGGATGGCCTGGAAGAAAACTGAATTTTTAATCTATTATTTCACATTCAGCACTTATTGAGTCTTAATGTCTTATCAGTTAGACAATGGAAGGGTCGAGGGGGAACCATTGTTGGGCTGTGCTTAGGGCATCAGTTGGCCTTAATCCGGCCCTGCCTATACGAGCCCAAATCGGTGGCAAACCACCTAGCTTCTACCTTCACCGCCGTTTCTTCCTCCGCAGACAGTTCCCTCGTACCCGCCCCTAACAATAGCTCCTCTTCACCGTTCCTAGACAGCACATATAACCGGTTGTTCACCATGCGTGAACTACAGGCGGCACTGGCCTCTCGACGATCCCCTTGTCCCGGCCCGGACGGTATCCCATACAACATGATCCAGCACATCCACCCTACCTTAGAAATTTTCCTACTAGACCTATACAACCGCATATGGATAGAGGGCACCTTCCCCTCCCGGTGAAGGGAGGCCCACGTAATCCCTATCCCCAAACCCGGCAAAGATTCCCTCGATCCCACAAACTAGACCAATCGCCCTAACGTGTTGTGCCTGCAAAATCTTCGAAAAAATGGTCGCTTCGCGACTATCGTTCTTCCTTGAAAATAGTAATTCCTTCCCGGCTACTCAGTCCAACTTCAGATAATTTCGCTCCACCAATGATCCCTTCCTGCTCCTCAGCCGAGACATACAGAATGCCTTCGACAGTGGACAGTTCGTCCTACCAATTTTTTTTGACATACAGATGGCCTACGACACCACCCGTCAGACAATAATCCTTAGTCAGCTCCAAAATCTACGTCTTGTCGGAGCCATGCCAACCTTCATCAGGGGCTTCCTTCACTGAAGTGGTCCGCTCTTTCCTTGACCTTTCCAACATGCCCGCCCCTTCAGTTATCCCCATTTCATACAGCATCTACCCTCCCTGGCTCCTCACCCCTATCGAGTTTTGCAGGGACCTGTGTGCCCTACCAAAGACTACCACGATCACTACAGTATACAGGTCACTCTTCCGAGAAAACACAACTCAACACCTGGTCACAGTCCCCATTTATACAGATGGTTCCCGCTCGGAGGCTGGTACGGCCGCCTCAGCGGTGATACTCTCCCAGCCGCTTTCTCGAGGCGTCAGCCTGCCCCGCGAGAGCTCCGTTTTCTCAGCAGAACTCTTCGCGATTATGGAAGCCCTCGACATTGTGCGCACCCACTCTGCCAGCTCCTTTGTCATTTATTCAGATTCCCAAAGCGCACTTCTCTCCCTAGAGAGATTTAACCCCCCTCACTCGCTCGTCTGTACCATCCAGCAAACCTTCCACTTTTTAACAACCTTCTGACACAAGACAATCGCCTTCTGCTGGGTCCTGGCACATATCGCATCCAGGGTAACGAGGCGGCGGACCGCACGGTAAACATGGCCTACTTACTACCAGACCCTCCCTTTCTCCGACTTCCGCTCCATCTGGCAACGGAAATGGGATCAGGTCACACAAAAACTCCACAAGATCAAACCGCAATTAGGATACTGGGCCTCTTCATTCCACCGGTCCCACCATAAAGAAGTGATTCTGGCCCGTCTCCCCCTAGGACACACATGCATTACACATGGTCACCTTATGGCTACATCGCCAGCCCCGCTCTGCCATACCTGCCATACCCCTATCACTGTCGTACATCTCCTGGTCGAATGCCCAAACCTGTCCGCTCTTGTCTACAATCCATACTCGCCGAGGGCCTCCATTTTTCAGCGAAAGCGATTTTCCTTTTCTTCACTCATTCCCATCTGCTTCATCGTATCTAAGACCATACCCCTCCTACCCACTATCCAGCAACTGAACCTTACTCACCCCCCTAGTCTACCATCCCCAACTCAGTGACACCACCTACTGTCGCGCCGATATATGTACCACTTTTACTAGGTACGAATCGACGGTAAATTAAAAAAGGAAAAAAAATAATTACTATAAAAGTAGTCCACGCAATTTCTTATAACTTCCTCCTCCTCCTCCTCTTTGGAGTTATATAAAAATATATTAACCGTTAATATATTTTTATATAAATATAAGCGACTATGGTGCGAGAACTTCAACTTCTTTGCAACTGTCTCTGCCCCATTCTTCTGAGGTTCAGCTTTTCGGGTTGCTACTTTCTTCTTTTCAGCATTCTTCATTTGAGTTTCACCAGTACAACTGGTCTTAGGAAATGAAAACTGATGTGCCAACATAGTCAACTAACTAGACATGGAAGCTAATGGGTACAATCCATGAGGTATATATGTATCAGCAAAACTTATCATAAACCAAGCACAAACCCCTTTAAAGGATTCACTTCACTCGCATATCAGCATAAATAGGTTTATATTATTTTTCTTCATCCGATTTTGCCACAAATCATTCTTTACCCTTTTTTGTCACATACTAGGGTGACCCAAAAGTTTTCGGAATTTTTTAGTTTTTTATCGGGTTTTTTTATAGGTTTTTATCGTTTTTTTATCGAAATAAAATGTCTTCGCGTCCAAGGATCAGCCATAGTATCAAAGAGGGATTGAACTGCTTGCGGAAAGATGGATAAGGACCATAAGAATATGACGATTGTAATTCAAAAATTGTAAAAATTCCGATAACTTTTGGGTCAACATAAAATGTTTTTCTTACATTTTTGTCACAATTTTCATATAGGGTAATTTCATTTTGTCACAGCGGACCATTCCTGATAAATATATATAAAAGCTTCTCTATTTCAATGGGTACGCGCAGTTTGGTATTTGAGGCAAAAATTGAATCATTTTTCAAGGGATAATGAAACAGACACTGAAATTAAAATTTACTAATGAATAATGGTTAACAATAACACAAAATATATTCCTTTTGATATAAATACCTAAAAAAAAAAAAAAAAAACTCATAACTGAAACCTCAAAATATTGAACTGATGCAACATAAAATTTTGTATAAAATCCAATGAAAGAAGAAAATAAAAAATTTAAATTATTTTATTCATTAGACGTAATAAATATTTTGAAACGTAAATGAAGGTTATTACGAAGGTAATTAATTACGTTCGAAGTAATAATAATAATAATAATTATTATAACTATAAATCTAAATTCACTGAGGGGTATTTCAATACCTGATACGCGTACTGTAATTTGTCATATTCATTTCGATGTTGAATTAACGTCTTTTGCGCACAACATACTAAAACGCGAACTTTAAAACTCAAAGTATAATTTATTAGTTTACGAATTACTTATTACATTCGTTAAAAACAACCTTAAAACAATCTAACACAAATTCACACGTTAAATAAGTTAACCAAAGTTTCAATATTATGAATACTTGGCTCTACTTTTCTTACGCAGCTCTGCCCTTTCGCTGATCATCAAAAAAAAAGACTCGACTTACAGAGACCGACAGTGATATTTTTTTGCGTTCCTTTTAATCTAAAGCTAAACCAAATGAACTTAAATTAGTGAATGGAATTGGAGGGGATTGAAAATTTGACGCGTCACTCTGTGTCAAGAATTTTTTTTAAGCCAACAGGTTACACATTCATCAATAATTATTATTACTACCATTAAATTATCTCATTCAGGATACTGAATTGTTTGATCGAAGGGGAACTTACTAAATAAAAACTACGAAGATGTAAAAACTCCAAAAATTAAAAGTAGGTCTACTCCAACTATTTTTAAACACCCTCAATACAAAAAATGAGTACAGAAAAAAAATATGAATGAATTCAACAAGTTTCTTACAATAAATTATTTTTTTAAAACATTAAAGAATAAATTCAATATTATTACACCATTTAGGGTGTCAAAAGAAACTTGAACAAAGTTGAATGCGACATTACATACGTCAAACATTACCAGCTTACAACTTACTTCAATTTGCCTTTTACAATTTAACCGAAGCACAAATACAATGAAGGAACACACGAATAAATAAATAAAAAAAAGGCAAAACTATAACTTTTTAAAAAACCTATTCGATATGTGCTTTACAAACCCATCTTATCCTTTCAAATTACCTCAAACACCCTCACCTCAGTTATATAATACGATAACTAGACTTGAAAACTGATATACAGACCTACTCTATTATTAAATACTTAATACATCAATTTTACATAAAGTTCTTTATGACAAAATGGGCGTCAGTTTTTTTTTCCATTAGCCTGTATCGTCCACACCGAAAAAAAAAAACGGCGAGGTCTCACTACGGATGAAAACAACAAAGTGCCCAAGAGGAGAGATCCAGATAAACATAATACAAATTTTAAAATATTTCAAACTTCCTTTGAAAAACCGCCCCAAAAAGTGGCGTTATTCGATTTCCTATTAATTTAAACATTTTCTTACTGATCGCTTCACCCTTTTTACCAATTATTATCTTCGTTTTATATCATTCCTCTTGCCCACCTCTTTCCGTTTTCTCGTAATAAAACCTCGAAAGATAAACTAACACAATTGTATACTTCTTAACATTAATACTGAATTATATACACGAACAACAAACTAAGAGACACTACGATACCATCAAAAAATCATAACGACCAGTAAAGTATTTTATAGCAGAATATAGTTACTTTACGTGTTCAAATAATTACGATACTTAATAAAGCATAAAGGTAAGCATAAAGCATAAAGGTAAATATGACGCGATATATGACGGTATACAATGACAATAAATTGTATCCGTACGCCGGAATACTCGTAACAAAAAATATGTAATTAAAATATAAACAAACTAGTCGGGTTATTGCGATAGATTGAAACAAAACAAAGTAGATTTAATAAGCCGCAGTTTCGGACACGGAGAAAAACGAAAATGTGGTGAAGAGGGCAGACAGAGAAGGATGAAATTAAAAAAGAGGGAAGAAGATAGTATAATGGAATGGGTTGACTATGGAGAACTTTAATCTCACTCTTAGCCGGCACATTTTTACCGGAGATCATGAGTGAATGAATTAACTAATACCAGTAACTAGCTACCGGCAGGGCGTGAAGAATGTAACCATATACATCCCCCGACCTACCAACCAAAACAATAAACGCAACGAATCTATATAGTCACTGTTTTATATTCAATTTCTGATTTTATCACAGGGAGTTTGCTACTACGAATAATTTTAAACTCTTACGATGTCAATGTGAACTATACTGGTTTTAAAATATTCCTAGTTTTTTCCATCTATAAGTTTATTTACTAACAACACTAGTTCTAAAACTTTTCCAAATGATTTCGGTTGAAAATTTTCCCTACCAAACTGGTTTTAAGATAAAACCAGTAACATCACATCGCTAAACACACACTCTAATAGAATATAATCTCGAGTGTCTCATTCATTAAAATGCTAGTACAGTATTAAAATAACTAGTGTAAGTTTAGAAAATTGAACAAAGTTATATTTGTAAAACGTATTAAAACAAAAACAGTATTTGAGTCCTGAAACAAAGGAATGAAGAACGTTTCAGAATTAATTATAAAATGCTTATCAGTCGTATTCAATAAGTATCATTAACTTCAGGTTTACCAACAAGACATTCCCCATAAATGTTTCCAGAAAAAACTTATATTACCGCTTTATTACTAAATACGAAAACACGCAGTTATTTTTACTAGAGTTCATCTTACGAAAACAACCAACCCACTTGAAGACAACTTTGCATCAAATGAAGAAAAATGTTCAGAGCAACATACGAGATAAAAATGAAAGCGAGATAAAAGTCAAAATTGGTAGTGAAAAAAAAAATGTTTGTCCTTAATACTGAAGCCAAAAAGCATTTAAAAAAATGGGCAAGCAAAATGCGACACAGTTCATACCGTATAAATTTAACTGCGATAAAGACATTTTCCTATTGAAAAAAAGAGGAACCAAGCAAATTCGCTTATGTGATCCGACGACCTTTCTGCAAGTTAATTCAAAATGAAACTAAATAGCACTTTTAAATATACGAACAAATCAATTACACCCTAACTGGATCAATAAACTAAGCAAGATTTGCAATTTTAAGAACGCTTTAGGCTAATTACCTACATAAATAAAAATAGGAAAATAGATTTGTCGCTTTAATTAATTACGACAAAAATGTAGTAACGATTCACCATATAGAGTAATTAAAATACAATTAAAAAATAACAAACTTTATTTATATATATATATATATATATATATATATATATATATATATATATATATATACACTAAATAAAAAGTGTTTAGTACAATGATAGGCTGGAACTAGTGAAAAGGTTATATATGCGTTATGTCACCAAATTTGCCTTACAAATGCGAGACAATTATAAGGCAATGCAGCTGACAACCTAAACACGAAAAACTTTAGTTTTATTTCAAAGGGGCTGTGTGGGTCATCTTAATTTCAAGACTAGGAACAAAATGAAAATGAGGCCTACCATGTTTATATTTTGGCCAAGTTCATAATATTTCTATATTTAAAGATTATGGGCCCTGCAAGGTTAATGCTTTTTAAAAAAAAATGCCAAAAAGTAAATCATCAAACTATATGGTTAATGTTACTTTCAACGTATTTTATAAGTGTTCGTTGTATTCAGTGGTTTACGTTAACGTAAGGAAAGATATATTCAAGTAGTAACTAATTTAAAAAATAAAGAATTGTGACAGTTTGCATGTGTGTGTGTGTGTGTGTGTGTGTGTGTGTGTGTGTGTGTGTTGTGACCCATGCAAATTTATCATTTATGATCATCACTGAGCTAAATCCGAAGGAAGACTGTACTTATTTTGAGCCTACTATTTAAACTAAGGTCAATATTAAGCATTACTCATTACGATAATTAGTTGCACTAACTAAAAAAAAAAAACAAAGTATGTATTTCACTTCAAACATACTGTCCTGACAATGTTTTCATTATATAAAAGATCTTAAGCATTGGCCATCTCTCAGTAATAACCGAGTCAAAATGTAACCAGGCAGAAGCTTATTCAAGATCGAGTAAATACTGGGACAGGAAACCAGTAACAGGTAACTAGGTAAATTAGTGACTGCAGTAAAATGAATGTTATATGGTTTGATGACTGAAATCTCTAATGAAATCCTAACACCACTGCGATTAAGACACTCTAGTCACGAGACTAACATTGAATGCTATTTACATATGATAAATATCGTGGGAAGCAGAACCCACGTACAATGAAAAGAAGGGAATTTATGGTTCAATAGAACTTGTTAATAAGCTAAAACTCGAGTCCCTGCTGTGATTTGCTTTTTCTTCTATGTAAACAGCACTCCGAAATGACGTTACTAAACTTCATGGTGTTGCTAAACCTTCGCTGAAAAGATCTTATCGATAAAGTATTTCATTCACGTACGTGATGTCAAGCTAATCATTGTAATTGGGCCTAATGTGAGGGCCTCATCCAGCACTCAAATAGCGCATTACTACATATTGGAAAGATATTTCTTATTCTTTATTAAGGTTGAATGATGCATGATGAAAATCTGAGTGAGATCTTAACGCCTAAAAGTAGTAAACCAAATCCATTTTAATCTAAAAGAAATCAGAACTGGTAGATGTAAAGGCCTACAAACGTTACCGAGCACGAAGGCTTTTGTGGAATGTTACTTACGTTTTTCTACGACAAAAATGTTTGGCTGCGTTAAGAACCGACACGATACTACACTAATGCTACTGCGACTTTGAGAAACTAATGCTCATTTTAGTGAATATAGTCGCAGGAAATTGAGCGAGTCTTAATGTGAAAACTCCTTTGCTTCTATTGGCTTCCACTTTGGCAGCTGAGTGAATCATCGCATGGATTGATATTTACGACGACGTTTGATGAAATATTTTTCGTGCCTCTCAAGCCCTTCGTATAATGAGGGAACGCGTCCTCAACAATCTATTTCTTATCAATTTCACTCCCTCCACAATAAAATGGGTTTATGAAGAGGGAACGCGCCGTTTCAAGTCCCCGTCCTGAGACAACCGGTAAGCGATTGTTAAGTAATCAACTCGCAAGAGGAATACTCGCAGTGATAACTGACTCGGGGACAAATCTAGCTGCGCAACAAATTTCTAACTTCTCATCCAGAATTCACGATAAACGTATTCACAAGACCAGAAAACACGCATACTTGAGGAGCTACAGAAACTCTCCTGAAGTAGAAAGAAGACGATACAGGAAATCTCCCGTAGCAGGGCTACGACAAAGTTCATATAATATAATATATATATATATAGATATATATAATATATATATATATATATATATATATATATATATATAAATATATATATATATAGCGACCTAAAACATTACGCGCTAATAAAAATATTTTAAGTAATTTGGATTTTTCAAAAATAAATAAATTCCACTAAGGAAATATTAAATTTACTAAAGAAAAAAAAAAAAAAAAACTTTGGCTTGAAAAAGAGCAACGAAGCTATGCAGAACACACAAGATAAAAGATACAAATATGCGAGTCAAAACATTTCTGATTGGTTATAATATTTATTCCCAAACAAAAGGACACTTATTAATCTAGTTTTACCTTTTAGTATTAAAAGCTAAAAATCCACGAAAGTAACACGTGAATAATATATATGATGAAAATAACCACGAAGGAAAAAGGAAACGCAGAATGGTGCTCAAGCGCTTTCGTCTAATGACATCCTCAGTAGTGTTCCTGAGGATGTCATTGGACGAAAGCGCTTGAGTACCATTCTGCGTCTCCTTTTTCCTTCGTGGTTATTTTCATCATATATATATATAATATATATATATATTAGGCAGGGATAATGACATTGTTATAATTTTAAGAAGACTATCGTAAAATGAAGTTAACTTTCTTATAGTTTCCCTGCGAATAAAATACTCACAAAAATACAAGGGGTAAAAAGAGAAATTTTCTCATATATATATATATATATATAATATATATATATATTATTATATATATATATATATAATATATATATATATATATATATTTTTTTTTTTTTTTTTTTTCTAATTGACTACATAGGAAAATACAGTATCTATTCATTTTAAGATGCTAAACTTGAGCCCTTGAAAAGCTAAATATTTCTAAATATTTTATATTTTTTATTATGAATATAATTTCTATGCATACATTAACAATAATACGATAATATATATATATATATATATATATATATATATATATATAATATATATATATATATATATATATTATTCAGTAACAGCACTGAATGTTGATATATTATAATAAATAGTAGTTCTACCTATAGGGAATAAATCCAAAAGCAGTGACCAGAGTACGTGACCTGTCTATATTTTTGTGTTCAAGATGGAATTATTAAAATACTTTAATTTCTTCTTAATTCTAAAATGATAAAAAGGTTTAATTTGCGAAGGGACTAACAACATATATATATACACGTGGTATATATTTCTCACTACTAAAATGTATTAAGTAAGATATGGAATGGAAAAGATATATTTGCTCAAATCTATCTATTATTGGTAAGGATGATATTCTTATCAAATTATTCATAGATTTTATTATACATTATTTATTACGCAGCTAGTTCGTATATAGTATTATATATATACTTTCCGTCGTGTTTATATGAGAGGTAGCTAATCTTGAAACAAATGTCGACGCTCCTCTTTGTAGCGAACTCCCAGCTAAAAAAAGAACATTTACTTATCCACAGAGCCTTTTTTTTTTACTGAGGTATCCCTTATTACAGCCACAACTAAAATTTCTTTAGTTATTTTATGTACATTCTCAATTAAAAAAATAACATTTAACCTTTTGTTTTAATAGAAAAAACTAATTGCGGGTATATATTTTATTTGCGGTCGTAGCTACACGTCAATAGAC
Source organism: Bathynomus jamesi (assembly GCA_023014485.1). Lineage (NCBI taxonomy): Eukaryota > Metazoa > Arthropoda > Malacostraca > Isopoda > Cirolanidae > Bathynomus > Bathynomus jamesi. The sequence goes on from JAJOZX010002991.1 coordinate 336,154, forward strand.
GACCGATTTTAACCGCGATTAAATTCGTCATAAAGACAATGTCGTAAATTGGGGTTAGGTTCATCATAGAAGCGCCTATAATATTTGCGACCATGGTGTTAATAAGAGGCACCGGTCACCTTGAACTTTTAATCTCATTTTCAGTTTTACTGCTCATACATAATATATACACACACGAGTTCTAAAACTTTATTGATTAAACCCTGTATGGACGATTTTAAATATGTCAGCTTAATATTACCTTAAAAATGCGGTGGGTCAGTGGTCAATAGGCTTTTTCAGTAACCATTAAGATAACGGGAAACGGTAACCAAATGCTTTGTAACCTCTCTCGCAAACGTAAATTACGAACTCCGGTGACCAAAGAGGACAGACTGAATGACTAGATAACATCCAAGCAAAAATTAAAATCAGTCCATCGTCAACACGTAATAAATATTTTTTTTAATTTGTTAATAAACGGAACGGAACAATGGAACCACTGATAAAATACTCCAAACACGAAACAGACAATGTTCCTCGAAGGTTTGCGAAGGTACTGCAAATGACATACTAATTAGGAACGGGTCGAAGACATCAAATGAGTTTCGTACGACTTACAATCTAATGACTTAATTGTTCAATGAGAATCTAGAAAATAAAAAATTCTTTTTTTTATGTCCGTTGTTCGCTTCATAAGAACTAGGGATCTTAGTATCTTACATTAAGAGTGTTATCACAGCTTTTATAATACAGGTGTCATGACAATTTCCTCGTTAAAGGTACACTATGAACGGAGTTATAAACTGCGCGGGGTTTCTTCCCTTTCATCCTACCCACTGTGGGTATGGTACGGCAGTCCGGACTTTGCTTAACTTAAATAACTGTCGTTATTAGGACTACAATTACATTGACCAATTATTGTTTACGCAACACGAGACTTTTTTGTTTCTTTTTTTGTTTTGAAAGACTTTTTTTCAATCATGTCGTTCAATTAAGTTTGTAAAAATAAATTTTCTACTCTAAGGTATGATTTTTAAAAAGAAAAACTAATTTAGACTTCTCGTATTAAAGCGGTACAGTTATATATGTTATAAAAGGCAAGTACCGTCACGCGTGAATGTACGTGTTAAAGCTTTCTATTCTTTATGGTATATTTTTATTCCCTTAAAATAATGAAGTCATCTACTTAATAGAAAACCACTAAACTTAATCTCGCTCGTTTACAGAACGAAAAAACAACGTTGGAGTTAAGCAGGATGCGTTTCTTTTCTCCACTGCCAAGAGTACGACACGATCTCCGCAACACCAGACCAAAGGGACTCAAAGAAACGCGTTCAAAATTTATAGTTTTAAGTCATTTATACCGAACGTACTTTGCTCGCTTAGTGTTTTGGCATAATTATTTCCCAAACAAGTGAAAAAATCAATACTCCATCCAGCTAGGCAGCTACCATTACTCTAGCGAGGTACACCTTTCGTGAATAAGGGCGGGGTTAGATCACTCTCACCGATGTTCCTCAAAATTTTATCAGAGGACCTAATTCGGATAAAGTACCCACTTACCCGGGCTCACGTAATATAACGCGGACGAAGCTCACGTAATATAACGCGGACGAAGAACCGCGCGATCACTAGAGCGTTATAGTGCTCACTGAATTTATGCAGGGGTACTTTGCGGAAGATCCGACTCAGCGTGGTTGATTCGGCAACCGATGGTCGCCAAACTTCAAATTTCACCCACCCCCCGAATCTTTGTCTCAACCGTGTCTAACGGAACGAGTGATAATCCACACGCACGGTAGCTACGTCCTCCATTCATCACATTGCGAGGGAAATAAATTCACACAAATAAAAGCTAGTTTTCAACGTGACTGCTTTGTGGATGCGGTCCCATGCTGGCAATTTAGGCAAATTTAAACAAACACACACACACACACACACACACACACACACACACACACACACACACACACTACTGCCGCTCCAACTAAAAATTCTGAAAAAGTAAGTAAAGTTTTACAGCACATTCACCGTTCGTGAGGTAAAGCATTTGCGGAGATGGAATCCGTGATTAGTGACCAACCTCCAAGAACTGAATACTGACAAAAATAATAGGTACCTAAATGGAGAGAAATGTCGAACTGAAAATCTTTTTAAACCTGAGTCACATCCCCATACCCGAAACGTTTCCCAAATTCGCAGCTCTGGGGATATATATATATATATATATATTAACTGCCATTCTGCTTTCAATATCGCTCTCAAATCAAACTACAGTTCAATATTTTATAAAAATCCTGAAAAATGAGGGACAGAAACCTTATAAAAGACCACAAAATGACTTGACTTAAAGATAATTTTTATTATTTAATCATAAAAACACTATTTATTGACCAACTACGCAAAGACTTATGAAAAAATATTCATACGTCGTAATATATACCAAGAAAAGCTGGAAGCAACTCCCTCCTTCATCAAGCCAAAGGTAGAATCGCTTGCCTTATTTCAGTGAGAAGACATTTCTCGCGGATTCGTAAAGGTTTATTAATATCCTTTCTATTTCTTGGATTACTCGCAATTTTTGTTTTTTTTTTGTCCTACATTTATTGACTGTGTAGTCTTAAGAAACGACAAATGCTTTTTTTATCTTTCTGTCCTTACCAAGTACTTAAAACTATTTATCCTTGTATCAGGTACGAATACTGGTCTTATTCTTAAAAGACACTAGTTAAAACTAGTTCCTAGTTATAATTATTATTACTTAGGAGCTGATCGGTGATGCAATAAGGAGTATAAACCTATGAAATGTTAGTTATTGTTTCCCATCCTGAAGGCAATCCTCTGGCAAACGACCGTCCATTGAGACGGTGTTAAAAGAGCTCACAGCTTTCATAGTGACATGAAATTAGTTAATAGAACGGGGTTAACAAAAAATATAGGACGTCTCACGTACTCTGGTCAATTTCAATCAATTTAAACTTTCATATAATTGTGCACGTACGGATATCATGAAAAGCTTAATTAAATTTGGCTTTTTAGATCTAGAGCAACTTCGCTTCAAGAATATTCTGGTTCAATATAAGGACACAAATTGTAGAGATAATTATATGGCCAAAAGCAGTAAAACATTCTAGAACTATAACTGCTTCGAGATTATTATTATTATTATTATTATTATTATTATTAATTATTACGACCCTCTACATAATATATCGTTGAACATCCTCAATAAGGGTCTGTGTAAGTAAACTGAATACAGGCTATGTACACATTATACTAATGGAGACACTGACTTTTTCATAAACAAGATTTCTATAATACCTTTTTATTGACTAAGTCAGCTTCCAACTACTTAATATCTATGAGACAAGTGATCGCTATTACCCATGATAGACAATAAATAAATTAGACCTATGGCATTGTGGTATATTAGGATGGAAGGTATGAGGATGAAACTTAACTCATTAATTTAGTTATTCAACTTCTGTTTCAAATTTCAAATGAATGAATGCCGAACATTTTTCATTCTTTTTAAACGAGCAAGAAATGTAGTAAACGGTTTTCCTATTCAAAACATTTTAGGTATAAGAACCAACTAAAAGCAGATTCATCAACAAATATATCCGCTATTATCACGTAAACGATTACGAAATGGAAAAAAGAATAAGTATGTAAGAGTTGTTTCTATTTACAGTAATATCTCAAAAATTTATACACTGCATTGCGAACAACTCGATTCAATCAAATCCTTTTTTGATTGTATTGGACTGAAATCCATTTCAATCCCTAAGAATCGGTTTCGATCTAAGTTTATATTAATTCTACGGTTCATTTACGATCCGAGTAAATCTGTTTCAACCCAATTAAACCCATCTCCTCTAACGGTATTATAAGCGGCTTATAAGCTACACCGAGTGTCCACGAAGGATTGGAGAATGAAACCTATTTACTGAAACGGCACTCCCGAAAAAACTGGATTGAAATGGATAGAATTTTAAAACAAAATTCCTCATCCTCGCTTAAGAGTTCATATTTCTAGGAATGTTTTAAAGATTTCAATATTGAACAGCGAATGCGTAATTTTTAAATTCTTTAGTAAAGGCTGTTCGTAAGCTTACGCGTAAATTAGTTATTTACGCGTGGCTTTAGTGTAGATGAACACTAATTCGACTTTCGACAGTTAACAAAATCGAAACTGCAAAATTGTGCCACAGATTTCAAATATTTTTATTTCATATATTATAAATGAATACCTACTTTATTATACTAAAATTCATCTTAAAATCCATTAAAATGTTTATTTATTTATTTAGAATTTCAGTTAAAATTCGTATTAAAAAAGTAAAATTTAAGAGCTTTTGTTTAGATTCCAATAAGTTTTAAAAAAATATATATATATATTTACAATATTTAGACCTAGATTAACTGTCTCCATTTTATCAATGCTAAATATATATTTATGTGCAGTTAAGGAAAAAAAAAATTTGTGCCAAGAGATCTACACACTTATATCATTTTCATTAGTTTAAACGGGCAAAGATTATTATTATTGCTATTAATTTTTTTAATTTAAAAAATTAAATTCTGTAACATTAATTTCGTAATTTACACGAGTTATCTACCGTGATTATACTAAAAATAAAATATTGAAAATAACAAAACAAATATGATTAAGATTTTTAAAAATGTTGATGAATATTAATGGTGAAATCTTACCACATTTACCCACAGCATAAGTACATCCATGTTGCGCCTCTAAATAGTTTGGATCCACAATAGGTGCACAATTCATGACACTTTCCTTAGTAAATCACCGTAGTAGTAGTAGTAGTAGTGGTAGTAGTAGTGGTAGTAGTAGTCCAGTGGGTCATCATTTTCAAAATGGGTGAGCGTCTTTCAAAATGTGAGGCAGGATGAATTCATCAGAGTCAGGGTTACCAACTGCTTGTAAACTGGGATGAAGGGATGATAACTTAACGGGAGACCAAGTCCGGTCAAGTCCGGCAGACACTTCCTGAAATCACAAATAGCGATTAATGGAATTTTTAAAAAAATATATACAATTTGTTGGGCCACAAAATCCATCCAGAACTGGTTAAACCCACGAGTACTCAAATTTTAGGCCTCCTTACATCCAATCTCTCACGGACTCCACGCGTCAGATATAAAGCCGCCAAAGGGCTCGTTTTGCCGTTTCGGGCTGGGAACCGATTTATTGATGAGCGACTAATTATAATTTATAAAACAGCCTGAGTATTGCTCTCACTTTTGGATTGAGTTTAAGAGATGCTGTTCCGAGACAACTTGACACTATTCACGAACAAGCTATAAAACCACTGAATTTTACAGCTTTAAGTATATCGATCAATAATTGCGTATTAATATTACAATTTTTGCCGTTACAATAATTTTAACAGAATAAGCAATTATCGACTCGAGTATTTAATTATAATAAACAGTCCAAATGGCAACTGCTTCTTCTTCTAAATCAGAATTATTGCAAGACGGCAAAATTTATATTTATTTATTTTATAATTAAACGTTTTACTGGAGACAGTCCAACTTTATATTCAGAATAAAATATAAATTTTTTAACAACTGTGCGAGGGATAGACCAGGCCTGAAGGGCGGAACGCAATCCATTTGTCTATCGACGTCCGTCAACGGAGGAAAGCGGAAAGAAAGTTTTTAAACTGTTGCGGGTTGTGTATTGGGAAACGTCCTCTATTGCGGTGTATTCTATACATATAGAAACGTATTCATTTACTTATCCACGAGAAAATTCTAAATCTATAAGCTACAATAGCTTTCAACGGAGACATACCTATTTCAAAGACATTTATCGCGATGATGATGATCCTCGAGCTTTTGGCTTTACCAGATTCTCAGTATTTCATGCCGTAGTTAACCTTTTCACTGCGTTACTGCAGTGAAATGATTAATAATTTTTTTCACCGTTAGACGTTTCCTTAGTAGACACTATAACGAGCTAATACAATATGGTAATACTATAATACAGCAACATTAAACCATTTCACAACTGCGCAACCATAATCATCAGTATAATGATGCAATTATCTGAAGAAGAGTTCAAATTAACTCATTTTCTCATTCTGTTGTTTTAGTCCCATAAAAAAGGAGGACATTTTGCAACGAAGGTATTTCAAATGAAATAAGTTCTCTAACTGTTTCTGTTAAATAAGTTCTTTTATGAATTGCAACGTTTCAACCAAAGCAAAGTTTTATTTATGCAGTTAGGAATGAGCATAACATGAGGCACGTAGTCGTTAATTTCAGAAATTCTGATCGTTGAAGGAAGCACTCTTACGACCAAAATAATTACTATTCATATTATTTCAATAAATTTGTTAGATATATATATATATTTATATATATATATATATATATATATATATATATACCCCTCCCCGCGGGCGGTCTTTCTGGGGTGGATCGCCCGCGGGCTCCTGCCTCCATGTGGCGAGGGGGTCAGCCGCGGCTGGGGGCCCTGCCGGGTCCCCCGCCCGGTTGCGAAGTGGACTTTTAGCATACCCTGCTATCCTACAGCCCCCTCTTTCCTGTCTTCCCCTCTTTACCCTCTTCCTTGCCCCCTCTGTTTTTTCTGCTTTCTCTGTTCACTTCGCGCGCCCCGTGGGCTGCCGGGGCTGGTCGCTGGGGGTCTCGCTCCCATGGCCGGACTAAGTTGGCTGGTAGGGTGCCCAGGCCTGGGACCCTGGGGGGCCTTGGTCTTTGCTGCCGGCGGGGGAGAACTTTCGACGCTGCAAGGGCCCCTTTTGAAACGGGGGTACCTACATGGGACGAGGCACCCATCCCCCGCCGGCATGCGCTTGGTCCCCTTGGTCCCCGGGCGCGAAACAATAAAAAATTTCTTTATGGAAACACTTACAAATCTAATGGACCTCGTTGACGACCCGGCTTGTGCATCTGACCTCCCTCTGACTACCTCTTTGGACCTTGGGTCTGGTAAGGGCAGTCGGCAGCCCTCGCCCACCACGTCTGCTCTTCTTGCCGACACCTCCTCTCCCTCTCTTCCCCAGGCTCGTGGCGCCGCTGCCCGACCCCCGCCAGTGGCGGATGGACCTGCAGTGGACCCCCCGACCCCTGGATCTCCCCATATTCCACGTCCCGATAGGGACCCACCTGCTTTTTCGCCCTCAGGTGGGAAGCCCGCGGCCCCGGTCGCCTCCCACTCCGGTCGGGCCTCATCGCCCCCGGCCCCTCGGCCCCTGGGGGACGTGGGACCCGACGTCGCCGTCCGCCTTTCTCGTCTCCCCGTCCCTCGAAGTACCGGTGGTGTTTGGCCCGACGTCTTCGCTCGCCTTAGGACGGTGGACAAGTTCCTCGTCCTCCGCCCCTCCTCCTCCAAGCCCTCCCCACTAACCATGAACGCCTCTTTCGAGCGATCCATGGGGTGACGGGGACGGCTCGTTTTGACCTTCGGCCTCAGAGGGATGGCTCCATTCTGATAAGGTCGCGTTCCTCTGTCGAAACCTCCTCTCTGCTCGCTATCCCCAATGTCCTGGGCTGCGGGATTACGGTGTCCCCCCACCCCCGCCTCAATCAGTGCCAGGGCACAATTTACGCTGCTCGTCTTCTACCCATCCCGGTGGAAGACCTCCAGATTGACCTCGCATCCCAGGGTGTTGTGAGGGTGTACCGCTTTCCCGACAGATCGCGGTCCCCAACCGCCCCTCCTCCTCGCCTGCTCCTCACTTTCGACTCACTGGTGCCCCCCGTTTCGGTATTCTGGGGCTTTGGTGAGAGAAGAGCGTGCGAATTCTCAGTACGACCATACGTGCCAGATCCTACGCGCTGTTTTCAGTGCAATAGGTTTGGCCACGTGAGCAGCTCCTACCGTCAGCCGGCCCCGTTGTGTGTCCGCTGCGGCGGCCCTCCCCACCCCTTGCCCTGTACTGCTCCGCCTTCCTGCACCAACTGCCATGGACCACACCCTGCTTCATCCCGCTCTTGCCCGTCCTTCCTCTTTGAAAGGGAGGTTCGGGCCCTCTGTTCATCAGAGTTTCTCAGCGCTCGGGAGGCGCGGGACCGGTTGCGTGGCTGCGAGGCCCGGCGTGGTGCCTCGTACGCCGAGGCTCTCCGTTCCCGGACCCCGTCCTCACCGGCGGTTCCCAACGCGCCTCCACCCACCGTGTCCGCTACTCCCAGTCCATCCTCTGCCGCCCAGCGGACTCCTACCGCGGCTCCCCGTACTACCAGCGCGTCCCCACGTGCTCCCTCCGCGAACGCCGATGCTTCGTCGGCAACCCCCCTGCCCCTTCTACGCCCTCTCCACCGGCGCCTTCGGCCACCCCCATTCCGGATCGTGACCCGCCGTCACCCATGCGGGCCGCAAGCGCCGCGCCAGTGGTGACCCCGAAAGGTTCGAAGCCATAAGCCTCGCATCACCTTCCTCTCCCAAACACAAACGCCCCCTTCGCCCTACCGCCCCGGTGTCCTCACCGTCCCCACTGCGCAACCGTTATGCACGCTCCCCCCTGGGGTCCCCGACGGCCCTCGTGGTGGGGGCTGAGATACACCCCTCTCCGGCCCGGTCGATGGACCCACTGGAGGGGGAACTCGCCCGCCTGGTCGGCGTGGGTGGGACGTGCACGCCCCCGCGCTTGACCCGCCCCATCTCTCTCTCCTCGACCTGCCAATGCCTCTGGGTGAGGTATTATTTTCCACTCCCCATCGTAGTCCTGCCTCCCCCGCACCTCCGGTGAAGGGAGGGGCATTCTGGATACCTCTCACATCCCCTTCTCTGCATCGCTCTCCCCCGGACGTCCGGGAGACTCCTCTTCTGGAGGACTTGCCGGCGTCTGGTTCCACATCGCCCCCTCGTCGGGGTGACCCTCGCCTTCGCCCTCGTTCGGCGTCCCTCGCTGAACTCCGGGCTTTCCGATTCCCTCTTTAATCTCCGGCCGCCCGATCGGCCCACCCACCCCATAACCATCCTTTACGCTGACCTTCCTACCCCTCCCTATACCTCGCTCCTGCAGTGGAACATCCGCGGCTCCTGGTAGGCCTCGAGAGTCTCTCCTCTCTCCTGGCCTCCAGGTGTCCGGCGTGTTTCTGCCTTCAGGAGACGATTCTGGGATCCCGTTCCCTCCCTCGAGTGTCCGGTTACTGCGGGCTCCCTTCCCCGCCTCTCGATGGGGCGGGGAGGGGTGGCGCCGCGGTCTTCGTGCACCGCTCCGTCCCTTTCCGCCCCCTCCCGCTCCGTAGTCCTGCAAGCTGTGGCCGTGCGCCTTTCCTTGGGACGCCAGCTCACGGTCTGCTCTCTTTACCTCTCCCCTAACGTACGCCCTCCACCCGATTCTCTCCGTGACCTAATTCTTCAGCTTCCCCGCCCTTTTCTGATTCTCGGGGACTTCAACAGTCGGGACCCGGCCTGGGGGGACGTTTGCTCCACCCTTCTCTCCCTTATGGACGAGCTCGAGTTCACCTTTCTGAACGATGGCTCCCCAACCTGCCTTCACTCGGCCCACGACAGTTTCACCTGTATCGACCTTTCCCTGGTTTCCCTCGAAATCGTGACGGAGTTCACCTGGGAGGTCCTGCCGGATTCTTCCGGCAGTGACCATTTCCCAGTGTGTCTTACCCCGACCCGTCTCCTCCCCCCGACCTCTGTCCGCCCGCGCTGGCTGTTCGCCCGAGCAGACTGGGCCTCATACGCGAGGGGCACGGCGATCTCGCCATCAATTCCTGCCTTTCCCTCCGTCAGTGAGACCATCGCCTTCCTCGAGAGTAAGATCCTCTCGGCTGCCGCCAGTTGCATCCCCCGTACCTCTGGCTCCCCCAGGCCGCGAAGCGTCCCATGGTGGACCCCAGAGTGCTCCCATGCCGTTCAGGAGCGGCGCCGTGCCGACCGCCGCTTCTACCGGACCCGCCAGCTGGAGCACAAGATAGAATTTCAGCGCCTGAAGGCAGTGGCCCGTCGGGTCCTGAAACTGGCCCGGCGTACCTCCTGGCGGAGTTACGTGTCCGGGATCTCCTCTTCGACTGCCCCCTCGACTGTTTGGCGCAAGGTGCGTATCTTTGAGGGGACCCGTGTCCCCCCTCGACCCCCGGTGCTTCGGGTCGGGGACGACGAGTTCGTCTCCGATCCGGAGGCCGTCGCGAACGCACTCGCGGCGCACTTCGCAGCCATCTCCAGTTCCGATTCCCCCCATTCCCGCCGCGACCCACCGGATTTTCCACCTCATAGGGATGACCCCTATAATCACCTCTTCCGCATGACGGAGCTTCGGGAGGCCCTCCGCCCCCGACGCTCCTCCGCACCCGGCCCCGATAATATCCCCTATGACTTGTTACGGCACCTCCACCCCTCTGCTCTCAGCTTTGTACTGGACCTCTATAACCGGATTTGGTTGGAGGGTTCATTCCCGGACCGGTGGCGTGAGTCCATCGTCGTCCCCATCCCGAAGCCCGATAAAGACCCCTCACTCCCGTCGAACTATCGCCCCATTTCCCTGACATGCTGCGCCTGCAAGGTTATGGAGGCGATGGTCGCCTCGCGGCTGTCCCTTACTCTGGAGGCGAGTGACCAATACCCTGCTACCCAGGCTGGTTTCCGGCGCTTCCGGTCTACCACCGACCCCCTCCTCCTCCTCCTTAGCCACGACGTGCAGGAGGCTTTCTCCCGGCGTCACTTTGTACTCGCCGTCTTTTTCGACCTTCAGAAGGCCTACGATACTACTCGGCGGAGCGCGGTCTTTGACTGCTTACGCTCCCTGGGTTTCGTAGGCTTTCTCCCCACCTTTATTTATAACTTCTTGTCCGCCCGTTCTTTCCGCGTCCGCATCGGTTCTACCCTCTCTGACCGCTTTCCGTTGGAGGAGGGTGTCCCTCAGGGTAGTGTCCTTAGCGTCCTGTGTTTCTCACTAGTGATGAACACAGTCGCTACGGTCCTGACTACTTCCGTTCGTAGCTCCCTCTATGCCGATGACCTGGCTATCTATTGCTCTGGCCGCCTCCCGTCTTTGGCTGAACGTCGACTCCAGCTAGCCATCAACGCGGTGGTTCGCTGGGCGTCCTCGGTTGGCTATGCTTTCTCACCCTCTAAGTCTTCCAGTATGCTTTTCCGTCCTCGGCGCCTCCGTCTGTCGCATACCTTCGCCCTTACCCTTGCCGGCACTCCTCTTCCCCTCGTCCCATCCGTTCGATTCCTGGGTATGACCCTCGACGAATTTTTCGGTTGGGTTCCACACCTTAGGCGGTTGCGGCAATCATCTCGCCGCACCCTCTCCCTTTTGAGTCACCTGTCCCACATGACCTGGGGGGCGGACAGGCGTACTCTGCTGCGCCTGTACACCTCCCTGGTGCAATCCCGCATCGACTACGGCTGTGTGGTCTACAGCTCCGCCTCCTCTCCGGCACTCCGTATGCTGGATCCTCTTCTCCACCGTGGCCTTCGCCTGGCGTCGGGTGCCTTCCGCTCGTCCCCTGTCGCTAGTCTTCAGGTGGACTGCGGACACCCCCCCCCTGCCCCTTCGCCGGAGCCTTCTCATGGCGAAGTGTTACCTTCGCATCTGCCGCCTCCCGAGGTCCCTACTCTTCTCCGAGATCTCCCAGGCGCTACCCCGGCCTGACACGTGGCATTTCGCTTCCTCCCTGGCCGACATCTTTTCGTCCCTGGGGATCCCCCCACCCTCTATTCTGCCATTCTCCTTCGACCTGTCGCCCCCCTGGCTGACCACCCCTATCTGCCGCTGTCAGGCGCTCCGTGGCCTGCGTAAGGAGTCTCCTCCTACCGTCCTCCGGTCTTCTTTTCTGGCCCATCTTCCCGTACACTCGGACGATGTTCCCGTCTACACCGACGGCTCGCGCTCCCCTGCAGGTGTCGCGGCCGCCGTCTTCTCTCCGTCGCTGTCACCTACCTCCCGGGGTATCCCCCTGCCGGTTCAGGCCTCCATCTTTTCCGCGGAGCTCTTTGCCCTTCTGGAAGCCCTCCGTCTGGTATCGGGTTTTTCGCCGTCTTCCTGTACCATCTTTTCGGACTCGCTGAGCGCCCTTCAAGCGCTCGAGCGCTATGATTCCCCGGACCCCCTCGTACGCATTATTCAACAGGAGTACCATGTCCTGCACACCGTTCACCGGATCCGGGTCACCTTCTGCTGGGTTCCTGCCCATGTCGGTGTTTCCGGTAATGAGGCGGCTGACCGCACAGCCCGGTCCGCCACCTCGATGCCTCCCCTCCCCCGCCCGCTCCCCTTCTCTGACTATGTGCAGGTCTTTCGGTCCCTCTACGACCGCATATGGCAGCAGTCCTGGGACGATGCCACCGGAAATAAACTCTGGTCCATCCGCCCCCGCCTGTCATATTGTGCGTCCTCTTTCCACCGCTCCCGACACAAAGAGGTCGTCCTTGCGCGGCTTCGCATCGGCCATACGCGCCTCACGCACGGCTATCTTATGTCCCGGCAGGAGGCTCCTTGTTGCGCCTCCTGCCAGTCGCCCCTCACCGTCTTTCACATCCTTGTGGAATGCCCCACCCTGTCGTCAGTACGTCGTCGCGCCTTCCCGTTCCTCTCTGATTTCCCCCTCCCCGATCGTTTACGTCTTATGCTCGCTGAGAGCCCTCTCTTCTCGCTTGACCGTCTTTTCCTTTTCCTCTCCCAATCTCGCCTCCTCTCTGAGCTTTAGGTGACTTCTCACCCGTCGTCCGCGGTCCTCCCACTTCTAGTGCCTTTCCCCCGTCTCCGTTTCTCTCTCTCATATTCTGCTTCGCCATGATATCCGCTAGCGTATAGCGGGAAATGGCGGTAAACGCCCCAATACAAAAAAAAATATATATATAATATATATATATATATATATATATATTTTGTTACTTTTACATTAAATACAATAGAACCAACGCTTAACTCATTGAAATAGTTGTTTACTGCTGATAGCTATTCGTTTATTACATTTTATCCTACTTTTGACTTAGCTTTCCATTTATTTATGATGTATATAAATGCCTCCACTGGAAATATAACAAATAATTCTTACTTTCATTCTTAAAAATAATAATAATAATAATAATAATAATAATAATGTTTGCGATTGTTTAACCACCTTCATTCTGATTCAGACTTAGTAATTGGGGGAAGCGTACAAAGAGCAGACGTTTTGCTCAATGCAGAAATGGAGTGCATTGTGGAAAAAGTTGAGAACCAATACTAATACGTGATTAAGCGCAACAGTGAATGTTTTTCTATGTAGGATGATGAAATGCCTCAGTGATAACCCTTTTCATCTTCACCTGAGAGAGTATTTCAAATTCTTCTTTCGTCAGGGGTTCATTAGGATCTTCTCCCTCCAGGAAATCTTCTGGAATTACGAGTTCCTTCAATCCTGACCCCCTCAAGCGGGCGATGGCCACCAAGTTGCTCGCACTGTAGCTGTACCCTGTCCGAACATTTTGTCATTCATTAATTGATCATTGACAAAAATTCACTCTATCAAAAGGATTGTATTAAAAATAACGTTTAATTAGTGAGATGCAAACTAAATGAAACTTTAAAAACTAACTAATTTTTACTGTGAAACTCTAAATATTTTAGGGCTTCAAATCAATCTGTAAAAATATGCAGGAAGGCACACCTAAGAGAGCCAATTATGCCCTACTGCCAACCGGTACGAACGACAGTACAAACTTTACTAACCGGTAAGGGAAAGGTAACTGAGGCGTTTACAGCGCCAGGCCAACATAACCAAAGGGTCAGGCGCATTCTGTTCGTCGTCTCTGCTTTGGTTGAAGACATTCCACGCTCGGTTGTCGAGAGCATCCACCAACTGCAGGCATTCCAAGGTCTCGTTGTACCACTCCGACAGGAGGCGAAGGGAGGGAATATTAATCTGTAGCGATAAACAAACGTATAACCAATTAGCTTTTTAACATTTATCACCTTTCAACAGGATATGATGGGAGTAAGGCAAACCAAAGGCCAGTCACGAAAGATGTTCTATCGTTTTGTTGCCCCCTTACCCACCAAAAAATAGAAGCGTTTCGGACGCTTTCTGTATCATGTTGGTAATTGGTTGACGCACGACGCAACTGACATTTTATACATATATATATAAAACCAACAACGGAACACAGGAAGAGAAAATTTCCTTTGACAATTCTGTTTCCCTGCAACACATTCTAGTGTGTAACCTACTGACATTTTTGTCCAATGTAAGAATTACTGCCACTGAATTCAATAACGCTTTCCTTTGAAAAGTTTAAATTATTGCGACAGGGGTGTAGTGCTGCGGGAGCGCCCGCTCCCACACCTCCATTCATCCAAAGTTTACTTATTTTTTTTAGTTGATACTTAGAAGTTGGGAACAAACAGACTGAGATGAAAGCACTGGCTTCTAATTGTGATTTCAAATTTTTAATATTCCAAGTCTAAGTGAAGTATTATTATTATTATAGATTCCTTAGAGCTCCTGCACCTTAAAATTTTCCACTACACCCCTGTATGGCGACAGAATAACAATCTCCAGGAACTTTCATAAAGGTCTGAATTCATTACGTTTCAAAGGTTAATAAATAAAAGCCGAGCTGATTTGATGTTAAAAATACTTCCATCAAATGTAGAAACTAAAAATGACATTAATCTTCTCATACATTTCTCTCTCTCCATCAGCCCAACAACGGAAAATTCCTGTATTGGAAGGGTTAATTTAATGCCGACGTAAAAATTTTTAAAAAATTAAAATTATACTTATAAAATGCATTCACAGAGATTGACTCAGCAAATTTTTATATAAAAAAAAAAAAAAAAAAAAAGCTTTCAAACAGCAAAAAAAAACGTCACCAGTTTTCGTGAAAGTTTAAATTTAAGTTCTACTTTAAATATACTTTCCTCATATGCAAATAGAATTGTATGTCAGTAATTTCATGAAATTTACTCTTTGGTACTTAACAATACCCAAAAACTCCCAAATTTTTGGAATGTTTAAATCAAATTTTATGCACTGATCCACCAAACACTCGCGGCTATGTGGTTACGGACACCTAATCTTTAATGTGTGTCAAGAGTAGGCACTGCTTCAAGCAAAGAAACCATGGCTTCTCTCATTCCTTTTGTGTTGGGGTTGTCCACAATTCTTCGCACGTTGACTGAACATTTAGGATCCTAATGTAATATTTATAATTCAATTTGAAATGGAAGTCCAATACAATATTTGGTTCATTGGCTGAGTGACATTTTGGACAAATGGGCTTTATTAAACTTTGTCTTCTTGGTAGTTTTTAATGCGATTACGTGAGGTACGCAACATTTGTTTTGCTATTTGAAAGAAACTCTGACGGTATAATTATAAGGTTTTCACTTCTTGCATATTTTTTTTCTTTTTAAAAAGATCAAATAACGATTTCAATAAAATATGAGTAAGTATTTGGGTCAAACTATTTCCAGCTCCTTGAGTGATGACTCCGATATAAGAAAACAATCTCGAAGCCTGTGTGCTAAAGCGAATATGACCATAAGGAACTTTCGTTTCTGTACAAGTGAAGCTAAAGACACACTCTTTCGTACTTTCTGCAGTAATATATACGGTCAGCAACTCTGGGTGAATTATAAAAAAGGTTCTGGCAGAAACCTAAATTTGCCGTACAACGGCAAATTTTAGACTCTTACATAAATTACCCCCCCCCCCCCCCCCCCGAGATGCTCAGCTTCACAAATGTTTGCTACCCGCAATGTCCCGAGCTTCCCGGAGTTAACAAGACGCGCTCAACACAGTCTAATGCAAAGAATTAAAAAATCAACCAACCCGATCATCCAAGCTATCCATGAGTCCTGCCATTTATCCTCTAAGCTATGGACTTCTTAGTACGAAAACGTCCGTCTGTAGCTCCACTTAACTTCGACAGTGCAGTATTATTTCTAATCAATTGTCTATATTTCCATCCTTAGTATATGAACTGTCATTGTATTAATAATATTTGTCATATGGACTATAGTCTGCCAATAAACCTTTTCATTTTCATTTCATATATAATAAAAATGTTAATTAACCTATTCCAAATTAGATAAACTTCCCTTTCTTCTCCCCAGTTATCATTTAACATTTTTTAGTGCTTTAAATCAAAGACGAAAGTAGAAAAATTCTATCAATTGAGCGAACGAAAATATCCTTTTATATAAATGTATTAATGCATGAATTTAAAGATGTCTATTCGCGGGGTGTAATGACAACATGTTAGCAGAAATTCTCCATTTTTACATCTACAGCCATTAATTTTTTTCCTTCTTTACGGATTAAAAATTTACGTTTTTAATTTTCCAAATAAAATGTTACAATTTTAGTAAAAACATCCTTTAAACTGTCTCACGGTTGAGGACACGACAGTAAATTGCATTATTTCTCCTACGATACTGTATATTATTTTGCGCGTCACATCTACTGGAACTTTATGATAACACCTTCTTAAAACAACTGCATTTCCTCGAGTATATATATATATATAGTTACAAAAATGGATCGTTAAATTGTTAATGAAAGACAGTACCAACTTAATTTGAATAAGGATACAAATGGAAGGAGCAATCAAATTCTTCCGCGAGACTATTTTTATTCGTCACTTACCACTATTGCAACCAATGAAATTAATTCCTTACCCATTCACAGAAGAATGCTCTGAAGGTGGTAAGAGGCATTGATTGACGCAACAGACCAGAATTAAGTTGCTCCACTCCCTCATAAGAATAAATCAAATTAAGCACGAGGGAACACTGCTGACTGA
Source organism: Bathynomus jamesi (assembly GCA_023014485.1). Classification (NCBI taxonomy): domain Eukaryota; kingdom Metazoa; phylum Arthropoda; class Malacostraca; order Isopoda; family Cirolanidae; genus Bathynomus; species Bathynomus jamesi. The sequence goes on from JAJOZX010002991.1 coordinate 352,886, forward strand.
AACAAAAACATTAAGTTTATTAACCAATCGTGAACTGCTTGAGTGTCATTCACAAAATTAAAATTACATTAGACTTTATAAAGCCCCAGTTAATTTTAAAATATAAAACTTAAAGGCAATTTTAACTTTATATATTCATTTTAGGACATTGCTACATTAAGAAATGTTCAGTATTAAACAATTATCTCCATAAATAATAAGGCGCGCGCATCATCAATCCTAAGTAGTGTTATTGTATAAATAATGACGAATGTAATATCCAAACAAATTCAGTTTGGGGACCTAAATTTCGTTCGAGACGAATTAAGTAAAGAGCAGGAAATAAATGATGATACAACGAACTATCAGAATTAGCTACGCAGTTTCTAAAAAGATAAATAATCGAAGATCCACTCTAGGTTAGCCCAGAAAAGGAAGTTCATAAAAACAAAAGCTAACATACCACGCTTACGTTGATCTACGAGTAAAACATTCATTCAAAAACACACAGCCACAGTAAATTATAGAAGAGAAGAATCTCTCTTCAATGAGCCTCTACTGCCAGAATAAAAAAAAGTGCTGAAAGATATGGTACAGGAAAGAGTTAGGAAAAGAATACTGAAAGGAAATGCTTTAAAATAATACAGTCACAGTATGTATACACTCCTCATGTAGCTAATTAGTTACTCATTAAAGTACAGAATAAAGAATTGAGTGAAACTTTAAGCTACTTACCAAACCTAACCTAATTTAAGGATTTTTTTTTTATTTAAGAAAATCATAGGAGTATCAATTTCTCATTGCATCATCAGCATCACCAGGAATGGAGCAAGAGTGTCACAGGCCCCGGGGCCAAACTTATTTATGGGCCCCCTAACAAAATTTTTATTATACATTTATATTGCTTTTCTTTGCATTATTTATTTAGCATATATTTAAGAATGATGATACTACTTGTACGCATGGAGGCATATTATGCAAAATATTGAGCTTTAAAAAGGATACCGTGAAATAAAAGTTTACTTACGACAACATCAGAACTTGACTTTTCTTGCCTTTCTTTCAGCAAATTCATTAATTAAATCCTCCAAGTTAATATTTTTAGCTTTCTTGTTTTCAATTGATATAATTGAGAGTCCACTTAATCTTTTTTCATTCATAGGATTTCGAAGATAGTTCTTTATTAGTTTAAGTTTTGAAAATGATCTCTCTGCACTTGAAACTGTCACAGGAATTGTGAGGAACAATGTTATGGCAGTCACAACTTTGGGAAAACTTGAGCACAAAGTACTGTTGTCTTTAATTAAAAATGAATATAGCTCATGGATTGTCATCATTTTTTCAATGTCTGTTTTTAAGCACATTCGAAGAGAGAGTAATTGACTTGGAAATCCAGAGGAAATATCATTTTTATATTTATTTACTAGCTTTGTTGCTCTCTCAAATAACTTCTCACCACTTGTTGAAACGACCCGGGCCCCGGGGCACTGCCCCGCCTGCCCCTAGCTAGCTCCGCCCCTGAGCATCACCATGCTCCCTTCATGTTTACAGGCCTATTTAGTGGTTAACTACCTAATAATAGTTCACATTAGAAAATGTTTACAATATTCATACATGGGAGGATAACCACCCACTCTCAAGCCCATCCAATGAGGGATAAACAGTATCATACTAGTGTATATACAGGGTGAGCGAAAAGTCCCTATGCACCTGCAAGTAGTGTAGTGAACCTGTACCTGCACTGTGTTGGAAGTGGACAGGCGCACAGACTTTTTGCTCACCCTGTATTTGGTTATTTAAATTCTTTGACATCCACACAGATAATAACGAGTTCAAGAAAAGCAATAAAGAATTACAAGGACAGAATTTATTATAAATCCAGAAGAAAAAATTGCCAAATTTAAGTAATAGAATGAGAGAGAGATTTCAGCAAATATACAAACACTGCTAAGCCAATTTCTTTCCCAAAAAACAATATGGTAGCCATCTAAAAAAGCTAATTATTATTCTTTGCAAACCCGGTACTACTACTGTGTTTGCTGATTCAGTACAAAACTAACCAATAACCTATTTTACCCCCGTTTATTAATTTCAGGTTTAAGAGTTCACGCGCATTACCTCCATTAAAGTTTGGACTAAGAACGAAAATTTATTATTTCTCCCCTTTTGCTTTTCTGCACTGCAACTGATTGAAACGCGTTCCAATTAAAACTATTCTGATAATGAGAATGGGCAAAAGGAAGATACCTAGCTACCCTTACAATGTTCAGACAGACAAAAGAGTAATCCCAATTTAAAAACTAAGGCAGCTTTAGCCTACTTGTGATTTCTGAAACTGTGCCATGTTAGCTCTGAAGTTCCTCTGTGGGATGGATCAATGCCATGGACATGGAAAACAAGCCTCCTCAATGGGGCTTTGAAAGGTTCAGCCAGCACCTGCAGGAACTCATCATTCACATAGTCATAATCGACTGTCAACACCTATTAAATAAATACAGTAGTTTATATTCAATTTTGGCCAGAGTAGGCTTTTAATTAAACTCGAAAAATTTTAATGTCGAAAATCTTCACAATAATTTTGAGAAGATATCATAACCTCTTGGAAATTCTATCATAGTTACTGTTCTACTATTAAAGCTTTCCAGCAAACACATATCACTAATACAAGATTCTGATTCCATCTAACCTGGATTGCTAAGAAGGAAGCAAAATGATCAGGTGTAATATGAAGTAGAGCATAAGAGTTTGGATCACATTTCACTGAGGCAAGACCAAGTGTTGAAAGAGTTGCGCTGTGATGACGTTCTAAAAGAGGAAGTAGTTCATCCGCGAGTTCCGTGATATCTTGGAGGCATCCTAATGTCAGGGTCTTCAGACCATGGGTACCAACAATAATGTTTTGAAGACATTCATATGCACTGACAATAAATGAGAGCTAGTCATAGACTGTACATCATACTGAAAATAGTGAACTTTTAATATATACAAACAAAAATTACAGTATGGTAACCTATTAAGCCTGAGGTGCTTTATATTTTAAATATAACACAGTAGCCTACTGCAGGCCTACTCATAAATAGGTACTCAGCAGCAACAAAACAATGATTAACCATTGAAAATTTTAATAATGTAGATTTTTTAAAAATATATGTTATTTGATTAGACTACATTTCATCATTAAGCCATTTATAATTTACAGGTGATTATGTCAATTTTTATAGGTATTAACTTTTCAAGCGAGAGAAAATATTTTTAGTCAATATTCAGTAGGACCACAATATCAGCTTAATATTTTCACGCAAATATTATAAGTTTATTACAATTATGAAACTGTAACTCTTGAATTTGATTCAAGTGAATGCTCATCAAATATTCTAACTTAAATTAAAAACAATAGAAGCACAAATATATATATACACAGGTGTCCCATAAGTCTGGCATCATAGGAGAAATTCATATTTTTTCTATTTCTACAAACCATAATTCATATTTTTCTTATGCTCAGGATGCCAATTTCCCATCCACCATTCTGTTCAGTGATGAGGCTGTTTTTTATGGAAATGGTGAGGTAAATCGACAGAACACCCGCTACTGGTCTCAAAACAACCCTCACTGGTATACCTCTTCAAAGGAACAAGGTGCATCTCGGGTGATGGTATGGTGTGGCATTTGGAAGGATCACATCATAGGCCCCCTCTTTTTGATGAACATGTCACTGTAGGCACCTACCTACGTATGCTCAAGGAAGAAGCATTTCCCAGTGTCTTGAACGAAGAAGGAAATTTCCCAACATGGTTCCAGCAAGACGGCGCTCCTGCACATTACAGCACCCAAGGGAATACCTGTACCAACAATTCCCTGGTCATTGGATAGGACATCGAGGGCCTGTGGAATGGCCAGCTAGAAGCCCGGATCTCATGCCACTAGATTTTTATCTCAGGGGCCACTTGAAAGCACTGGTATATGCAGAGAAAATTAGGAGTGTTGAACATTTGCGGCAGCGCATTATTGGGGCATGTAACACCATTACTCCTGACATCATTCACTGTGTGCTTGCTGACTGGGTATCACATCTGAATTTGTGTATTGAAAACAATGGTGGACATATTGAACACATTCTGTAAATAATAGCTTTTGTTTTGCCTTTTTTTTAATTATTTTTCCTATGATGCCGGACTTATGGGACACCATATATATATATATATATATATATATATATATAATATATATATCTTATGGGACACCATATATATATATATATATATATATATATATATATATATATATATATACACACACACACACTCACCTTTCAAGAAATTGGTGTGAATATTTATGACAATGCGAACACCATTCTGATGAAACAAGTTCCTTATAATCATTTACATACTTATTGTTATTTAAATATTGGACATTGTTATTATGGAACTGGGAGTGATACGGATGACTCAGTTTTGGTAATGTATGGCAATGGCTTGGTATTAAAACAAGTTCCTCAACCTGGGGGAGAAAAAATAAAATCATGGAAGTGCAATCATAGTTTGTAACTAGAAGACTATCGAGACAGGCTCACTGACCAAAAATACCTTACTGAACTTGCATCTCAGAATATATATATATATAAAAAAAACTATTTTAAATGTGTTCAACAAATTTGCTTAATTTGGCAGAAAAATGTATTTTCAGTTTAAAAAAGTTGGCATTTTACTAATCACAAAAATTTCGAAATATGTAGTAATTAGAATGGTGTCATTCCAATATACTGTAAAGCATTTTTTTTTAAAGTTTGATAATGACAAGAAGGTTATAAGATAATTCATTTCAACCTTCAACTGATAAAATATGGGCACATTCAGAGGAAACTAACCTCTTCTGAATCTACTTACGCATTCCCATACATGATAAATTTCAGTTAAATAAGCCAAAATACTGTCAGCCACATAGGCCATGGAAGTTTATAAAAAATCTAAAACTAATGTGATAAAATATGGGTGAATCTCTATGAAAAAATATTAGCTATATAGCCTAAAGGGGCGTAAAACTAGATCTATTAGCCTAATGTTTAGATGTGAAAATCCAAATATAACGGATCTTCAGTTTTAAGTTCCATAATGATCTTTTACCATACTTAATATGATCAGGTTATTATCTAAGCCTAAATGATTGACTGGGCTATAGCGAGCTCAATCTTTATCATCATATACTACTGGTCATTGATGCCTAATTTGTTATATCAAATAGGATTATTCTAAGCATAAATTTCTTGTTAAAATGTAAAATACTTAGGAAAAGAAAGAAATAGGTGCCTAATCAGGCTCAACAAAATGCCATTAACCTATAGGTCCTGTACAATTATCCACAATTCAAAATTTTGGTAAATATGCAGCAAATAGCCCCACCTCGACTTTTGGTATGAAAGTTAGTTATTAGCGTGTGTTTTCATGTGCTTTCCTCAGAAATGCCACTCATTTGCCCCACATTTAATTGAAAGTACGAAAAAAATCTTTTTTTTTGTAATTTTATTTTCAAGTAAACACGGGGCAAATGAGTGGCATTTCTGAATAAAGCACATGAAAACACACCCTAATAACTAAATTTCGCTACCATTATTGCTATCCTAACCTAAATGAAGAGATTTGAAAAAAAAAATTGTTAAACTAACGAAAATATTATGACTTAACATAACCAATCTTCAAGGGTGTACAGTTGACCTAACTTTGATATACTGTACCTAACCAATCATCATACTACCAATTGCTAACATAAAAAATTATGAACTCGAGGTGGGGCTATTTTGTGGTGCTAACTGTAGGTATTGCTCACAGTAGGATTGGGGAAAATGTTTTTGGAGGAAAATGCTTATGAAAGCTAGATTAACACTTGCCAGAATGTGAGAGTTCACTAGCCACATGCCCTTCAAAAGAGATATTGAGCCTGTAAATTTGCATGGAAACAAACTCTTCTGCTTGTTTTTTGGAAATTTGTGTTTACACACAAAAACGTCTCGGTCACTATGGAAATAAAGGGCTGGGAACATTCTGGACAGTTTCGCATACAGGGAACAACACCATGTTCTTGAAAAATGTGAACCACTTGTGAATCATCTCTTAAAATTTTTAACATTTCAACGTAGCCTAGGTCACAACTTTCACAAATTGCACTGCACATGTTTATGCGACAAAAATTAAAAAAGAAATGTATCAAAGGCCGAGGTTTTTCTGTGACTAAACAGTCAGGAAAAAAACTTAAGTTCTTTAAAATTCCTAATTAGCTGTCATTGGTTCATTAAGGCGTGGTTGTTTTTGTGTGTTTAATAGCTTTAAAATTCCTAATTAGCTGTCATTGGTTCATTAAGGTGTGGTTGTTTTTGAGTGTTTAATAGCCTACTATTGGTTAGAAAAAGGTGCACTGTGATTGGTCATCCACACATTTCCAGAAAATTGTCTGAGAGCAAGGATGTTTTATGCCTGCTGGCAGGTCGCGAAACAAAAAAAATGGTTAAAACTTAAAAAATCAATAACTTTGTTAATTTTGAATTGCGGGGAGTCTGGCTTTCAACAAATTTATTCTATTGCTGTATACTACCGAATACTAACATCAAAAATTATGAACACAAGGTGGGGCTATTTGCTGCATATTAACCAAAATTTTATACTGTAACAACCTATTACCTATACCCTAATTAGGTGACAGTCACTACCCAAATCAAGGTTTGAAATGAGAGAGATTTAATACCAAGTTTAACCCTTTCACTGCATAATTTGGATATACAGGGGTTCCTCATTATCGAGTCCCCACATTTATGCAGCCAAATAATTGTAGAACCATACAGATAAATTCCCTGCACTTAAGAGGTTTCCACAGATAATGTACGTGAAACATGGAAGTGCAATGGAAAACCATTTAAATTTCCCTCAGACTCCCTGTCTCGCTCACTTTTGCGCTATTGTTGCAGCCATGACTTCAAAGCATACTGCTAGTAGTAAAGCAGCTACTGGCCCTAAAACAAAGTGTACCAGCTATGGGTTGGATGTGAAATTAGATGTCAAAATTTGCTGTTTAACGTACTTTAACATATTTTATAAGGTAAGGTACATAAAATGGTTTTTAAAGTGTATTTTACAAATGTTTAACCATAATTTTGAGTGTCATTTATTGTACTGAGGTCCCAATTAAACCTTATTCTCATTATTTCTTATGGGTTTTAGGTCCCCGCTTTAAGTGGATTCACTTAAAGTGGTGATTTCTTGGTCCCCATTACATTATCCTCGGATAATGAGGACCCCTGTATCCAAATAAAAACCATTCAGAAATCTCAAATTAGAAGCCGAGATATAGGGATTTAAAAAATTCTTAGGTCACGATTTGGCCAAAATTTGACCCAACCCTAAATTTTGACCAATTTTCAAAAAAAATTTGGGAATGTTTTTTTCACTAAAAAATGCCCCCAGACCAAGTTTTATGCAAATTGAAGACATGACTGTGTTGTTTATCTGTCTATTTAACCTGGATTTACCCTATAATCTAATGCCGATTTCCTTGATCACTCCAGTGCATTATTTAAAGAGCTAAAACTACTAAAGCTCAATGATGTAATCAAACTGGCACATATTTTTATTTACGAGTGTAAGAACAAAATCATTAATTTACAGCGGGTAAATAGATATTTTTAACTCAAGAAATCCACTTGTTATACCTCAATTTAGATTGTCTTCATCTCAAAAATTACCCATTTTCATTGGATTGAAACTATGAAATGATTTAAATGTTGATATAAAAAATATTGTGAATGTAAATTCATTTAAAACCAAGTTGAAATCCAGATTAATAAAGACATGCTAATAAAAATCTAGGATTAATGTACATTACTATTGTTTATTCATTTGTTGTGTGTAATCTAGTACTGAAGACACATTACTCGTGATTGTTCAGTTTCTATCTCTCATGTATATAATATTGATCTCTTTGTAAGGTACTGGTATAATACCTTCATTAATGACTTTGCATTTGTTATATCAATAATGATAATTTAAGATTAATACATACCTTAATTAATAATTCTTATTCATGATTTATGTACAGGGTGGGCCGTAAGTTTCCATACATAGGAAAAATAAACATTTTTTTATGGACAACCATTTTTATTTATATAATATGCTCTACATGGTTGCCATTGTTTTGAAAACACATTTCAATACGTGTTCCCCACTGTTGATGAACACGCATTAGCACAGTTGACGTTATGCTTGTAATGGCGTTGGTGATACGTTCCTTTAGATGATTTATGTCTCGTATCTTTTCCTGATACACCATGGCCTTCAAGTGCCCCCAAAGATAGAAATCAAGGGGGGTGAGATCTGGGGATCTGGGAGGCCACTCCACAGGACCACGCCAACCAATCCAAGCATCCGGAAACTGCTGATCCAAATACCGACGCACGTGAAGACCATAATGAGGTGGAGCTCCATCTTGCTGGAAGTAAACTGGGAAGTTACCTTCCTCGTTTAGCAGGGATGGGAAAATCTCTTCTTGCAACATGTTAAGATACCTTTCGGCATTAAGATTTCCACTGACAAAAATTGGTCCAATAATTCTGTCACCCCATATCCCGGCCCACACCATCACTTTATCGGCACCTTGCATCTTCGTCGGACTCAGCCAGTTAGGGTTAGCATTACTCCAGTAACGTATGTTTTGCTGATTAACCTCTCCATTGACGTAAAAATTTGCTTCATCAGTAAACAAGATCTTAGTTGAAAAGTTTGCATCCTCGTTCACTTTGGTTAATGCCCATTCACAGAATTCCATCCGTCTATCCGGGTCGTCTTCACTCAAATGCTGTGCCATATGCAATTTGTATGGATGCCATTTGTTTGCTTTCAAAATGCGCCTGATACTCGATCTGCTGACACCACTTTCTGCAGACAACTGTCGTGTACTTTTTCTGGGACTCCGTGTAAGCGCTGTAAGTATCGTAGCTGTTGTGTCTTCATCGGTGGCTGTACGTCTTGGACCACTTCACGGTTGATCTGCAACATTTCCAGTTTTCTGAAACTTGTTAATAAGTTTTGCCACAGTGTCGTGTGTGATGTTCGTTCCATGTTGTCTGTTAAAGTTCATTGCAACCATGCGACTGCTTCCCGACCCAGCCATCAGTATGATTTCAATTCGTTGCTCTTTCGTCAAACGCATATTCTTAGGGTATCTGAAACATAAAAACAAACATTTAATTTTTCCTATGTATGGAAACTTACGGCCCACCCTGTATTATTAATAATACCTTTTATTTTTAATAAGAGCCGAGTAAAGCCTAAAGCTTAAGGGCCAAATTAAATAAAATACTGTATATACCCGAGTGTAGGTTGACCCTTCATTTTTGGCTAAGAAATCATTAATTTATCATATGCCTTGTGTATAGGTCAACCCCAGTTGTTGAGGGTAGTGGAACAACAAATTAGGGTAATAAAGCACCATATTTTATGGCATATAAAACTCATTTCCAAAAACTGCAATTTAATGAACAAAAATTAATGTATCTTTCTATAAATAAACTTTTAAAAATGTATTCATTTTATGTTTTATATCATCCTGTGTTACCATTCTGTAATTTTAATAATTGGTACATATTTTATGTTTTCATTGTTTACTGGTACTAAATGTTAAATATTTTTCATGTCTGAAGCTAACAGTAGCTTCTAGCCCTCCTCATCATGCACAGATTTCAACCCCACAAAAATGTTACCCCTATATAGGTCGTAACCTGTTACTAGTTGCTACAACATTATTATTATTCTCTCTAACCTTATTTCTTGACTGACCTTCGACTTTGTGCCATTCATCAGGCCTAACTTTATTTGAGCCTGCATCCCTGTCTCTAACACTAGGGCTAGGCTTAGGCTCAACCTCACTATATCTTACATTAGTATTTCCTGTATTAGACTCAATGGTTAAGATTCAGTTTAGCACCAGGAACCCAATTTTTGCATTGAAAATAGGTATAACAGATGCAGAATTGTCAATTACAGTGAAAACTTCATGGACCCAAACACAGGTGTACATACCCAAAATATTAAAAGGCTCTGGAAAGATTTGAAGAGGTGGGTACTCAAGAGTCAGAGCAGGTAATAAAGAGGCACATTATAAAAAGTACATTGCTCATTATTTGTTTCAAGCACATTTTTCTGACTGAGATACCCACCTGCATCACTTCCTTATCAAGGCAGCTAAACAGCTAAACTGTACCCTCCACCGCCTCTCCAGTAAGGTAGAAAAATAGACCTACTAGGCTATCACATAGAAATAGAGTTACATTAAGAATATAAGAAATTTTTATAGTGGGCACACTAGGGGCCACTTCAGCCCATCGAGGTGGCTCCACTATGTAAAAACTGCCTGTACATTGGCAACAACCAATTTTTACAAAATTAATTAATTATCAATTTAAAACTAATTAATTATCAATTTAAAACTAATTAATTATCAATTTAAAACTAAAGATAGAATCTCTGGATCCAGAGGATCAGTCATAATAGGCTACTATCCACAAATATGTTACACTCTATATCTATTTATAACTGACATGCAAATATATCAGATCCAAAGAATCCAGTCAATTTCATTATGGTACCCATCAATACCAGTACCTTGCCAACCAAAATAAGTCACAGTCCACATCAATTGCGGACCAAGTCACAATTACAACCATATACATTACAATATATACTGTATACTTAGGAGGAAAAGTGTAGGACTGTAGGTGTGGCTGTAAAGACTGTACAGTAATGTAGAAATGTGTGTGCACCCATTTTGGGTCTCCCATTTAAAGGTGTTTGTGGGGCAAGTGAAGATCATGAGTTTTTCAATACCTCACAGTACTATGCGGGGGCACCACTCAGCAGAGGAATCTCTTTAAATGGTGTGTGTAAGGACAAAGAGTATCCCCTAACCCAAGATGCTGCCTCCCTATATCCCACAACACTTTTGTTGAGCTGTGGGATCTATCACCTAAATGTACATAATATACCGTATTTCCCAGCATATAACGCGCACCCTAATTTTGAAGAGAAAATTTAGGAAAATAAAAATTTAGGAAAAAATATACCTCACTTCACATGTACAAGATTTTTGGAGTATTTTGGGGGAAAAAAAGTGTGCATTATACGCCGGGAAATACGGTATATGAAATAAACTAGTACCATTCATGCAATAAAAATGGGCTTAAACACTATCACCAGATGTCCCTTGCAGACATCAAACTACCCAACCTTCTTTTGAAAGAATCAAGTGTATCTGAAGTCACCACTTCTTCTGTCAGACTGTTCCAAAACTTAATTACTCTGTTTGTAAAACTATGTTTTCTTAAATTTGTTCTACATCTTGGTTTAAATAATTTCATACTATGACCTCTAGTCTGGTTATTGTGATCTTTAATGAAAAGAGAATCAAAATCTATCTTATCCAACCCTTTTATCATTTTATACACCTCTATCATATCATCCCTTAACCTCCTCCTTTTTAATGAGAACATGTTTAGATACGCCAGTCTTTCCTTATATGTCAATTGTCTTAGAGAGGGGATCATTCTTGTTGCTCATTTCTGTACTTTTTCCAATTTTTCAATATCTTGTATCAAATAGGGACTATTAAATTGAATACAGTATTCGAGGAGGGGTCTCACATATGAAATGTATAGTTGCTTTATAATATTGGGTGATTTGTATTCAATGTGTCTCTGCATGAGATTGAGTCTAGCATTTGCTTTATTTCTGATTACCATACAGTGATTTGAGGGTTTAAGTTCATTAGTCACAGTGACACCCAAGTCTTTCTCTTTATCATCATTTTTAATCCAAATTCCATTCATATTGTATTCAAATTCTGGATTTTTTGGCCCAATATACATAACCTTGCACTTATCAACATTAAATTTCATCTCCCACTTATCTGCCCAGGCTGTTACTCTGTCTAAGTCTTTTTGTATTGTCATTGCTCCTGCTACTGACTTAACATTATGGCCTAATTTTGTATCAGCAGCAAATTTTGAGGTTTTACATGATAGGCCCTTCTCTAGATCATTTATATAGACAACAAAAAGCAGAGGTCCCAGCACAGACCCCTGTGGGACTCCACTCAATACGGGTCTCCAAGTAGACTTATTTCCATTTAGATGAACTCTCTGTCTTCTGTTTCTCAGCCATTCTTCTATCCAGTCAGCTATATGACCTCTTATACCATGGGCTCTAACTTTTACCAACAATCTTGCATGAGGAACAGTATCAAATGCCTTTGCAAAGTCTAAGTATACTATATCTACTGGCTCTTTATTGTCCAAATGCAATAGGACTCCATCATAAAATTCAATCAAGTTGGTTAGACAGGACCTTCCATTTTGAAAGCCATGCTGGCTATCATTTATAAGGTGGCACTCTTCAAGGAACTCAGTAACTTTACCTCTAATAATACTTTCGAGTAATTTGCAAATAATGGAGGTGAGGCTGATGAGTCTGTAGTTTTTTGTCAAGTTTCTATTTCCTTTTTTAAAGATTGGAGCCACATTTGCTTTATTCCAATCCTCTGGAATTTCAGTACATATCAATGATTTATTAAAAATAATTTCTAGTGCTTGTGCTATATTCTTTTTGGCAGCTTTTATGACTATTGGATGCATTTCATCTGGCCCTGGAGATTTTTCCATTTTTAATTTATCTATTGCTTTTAGGATATCTAGTTTTGTTACCCTTAATTCATTTATTTCTCTATCTAGTCCTGGTAGTATAAGATCAGGAATATTATTTAAATTTTCATTTGTGAATACTGATGAGAAGTATTTGTTTAGTTCTTCAGTTATTTCAAGATCATCATCCATAGTTTTATCATCTATATGGAGGGGGCCAATTTTCTTTTTCACTCTACAGGGTGTCCCATAAGTCCGGCATCATAGGAGAAATTCATATTTTTCTATTTCTACAAACCATAATTCACATGCTCGGGATGCCAATTTCCCAGCCACCATTCTGTTCAGTGACGAGGTTGTTTTTTTATGGAAATGGTGAGGTAAATCGACAGAACACCCGCTACTGGTCTCAAAACAATCCTCACTAGTATACCTCTTCAAAGAAACAAGGTGCATCTCGGGTGATGGTATGATATGGCATTTGGAAGGATCACATCATAGGCCCCCTCTTTTTCGATGAACATATCACTGGAGGCACCTACCTACGTATGCTCAAGGAAGAAGCATTTCCCAGTGTCTTGAATGAAGAAGGAAATTTCCCAACATGGTTCCAGCAAGACGGCACTCCTGCACATTACAGCACCCAAGTAAAGGAATACCTGTACCAACAATTCCCTGGTCATTGTATAGGACATCGAGGGCCTGTGGAATGGCCAGCTAGAAGCCCGGATCTCACGCCACTAGATTTTTTATCTCTGGGGCCACTTGAAAGCTCTGGTATACGCAGAGAAAATTAGGTGTGTTGAACATTTGCAGCAGCGCATTATTGGGGCATGTAACACCATTACTCCTGACATCATTCACTGTGTGCTTGCTGACTGGGTATCACGTCTGAATTTGTGTATTGAAAACAATGGTGGACATATTGAGCACATTCTGTAAATAAAAGCATTTTGTTTTGCCTTTTTTATTATTTTTCCTATGATGCTGGACTTATGGGACACCCTGTACTTTTCAAATTGAAGTGACTGAAAAACTTAAGATTGTTTTTTGAATTCTTGGCTAGGCTTTTTTCCAGGTCTCATTTAGATTATATATATATATAGGGCGTCCCAAAAAAATGTATACTGTACACACTTTAAATACTTATAAAGGCAGTGTTTATTAAAATACATTTCATTTTCAAAATGTAATAGAATCTACAGACATTATTTAATTGTTTTGTCAACGCCTGTTTTCAAACTGACGTCCGTTCTGGTCCAGGCACTGCTGATAACGCGAAGCAATGGAATCGCAAACATCACGAAACATTTCGTTTGGTATTTGTGTGCATTCTCGTTCAATGGCTGCTCTCAATTCAGTGACTGTTGCAGGTTTTATAGCGTAGACTTTGTCTTTTAAGTATCCCCATAAAAAAAAGTCTAGTGGTGTGAGGTCTGGTGAACGCGGAGGGTATTCTACGAAACCCCTTCGTCCAATCCACATCCACATCGTGCCAAGTACCACTCGCAATACTCCACTCTTCGGTCCGGATCATCTTCATTAATAGCATGGACTAATCTTGGAATGTAACTTTTCCATTGACAGCGCTTCAAAATGCGTTGGACAGACGATTCTGAAATTCCTACCTCACGACTCGCTTGCCGCACAGATTTTCTTGGACTTTGGTGATACGTTTCCAGTACTCTTTCTTGCTTTGTGGGGCTTGTCGATGTCCGTGGTCTTCCGGAACGCTTCTTGTGGACATTCTGAACAGTTCCATCGGCTTCAAACTTATCTCTAATTCGAGTGATGGTAAGTCGCGTTGGTGGATCTGTTTGAAACTCCCTCCTAAACTGTCTTTGCACTTCAACTGCGTTTTCACACTTCCAGTAGCATTTTAGAATGAATTTCCTTTGTTCAAAGCTTAGTCTGACTGCCATTATTAATTCTAATGGGTTTAACTTGGAAAGAAAGAAACATCAATTGAGCTATCAGCTGTTAAAGTGTGTATACATTTTTTTGGGACGCCCTGTATAGGTATATATATATATATATATATATATGATGAATAAAACCACGAAGGAAAAAAGAAACACAAACGGGTGCTCAAGCGCTTTCGTCTAATGACATCCTGAGGATGTCATTAGACGAAAGCGCTTGAGCACCCGTTTCTGTTTCTTTTTTCCTTCGTGGTTTTATTCATCATAAATACTTTTCACGTGTCACTTTCGTGAAATAATTTTTCATATATATATATATATATATATCCCCACCCATTAAACTCCTTTCTTTTAACATTATTTTGCTTAAACTGTCTGATAGATTAATAAGATGAAACTATTAAATAATTTATTTATTACACATTTGCACAAGAGGCACAAGAAATGAAGGTCATATTTGCATGAAACAGTGAAATACATCAGAAACACCTATTTTCAAGCAAAAATTAGGTCCCTGGTGCTAAACTGAATCTTTACTGACTCAGTTTCTAACCTGTTACATTAATCTCACTAGCTACAAGTGCTATCAATCAGAGAGCCAAATAACTTAGGCCCAATGGACTCTGAGCTAGCAGCTTTCTTAAACCTTGCCTTGAGCATGTCCCTAACCTCAGCTAAGCACTTATTGCAAAATCACAAAATATTTGGTGACTTCATACCCCTGTACATTTGTTCTGTAATTTTGATACAGGCTGAGTGATACCAATCATCGCAACTCTCTCATGCTACAGCCTTAACCCCTTCCCTAACTTCCTTTTTACAAACCTTACAGTCACTATCTAAAGTCATCTTAAATAGCTACTATTCTTTAACTCAGTTAAAAGCTTTATGGTCTAAGTTAGGCTATTCCCTGGATGGAATAAGCTAATGGGGCCTAGGTTATTATATGATTATCTTTACCTCAATAATTTAATTTCAGCTAACCAGTTTGGATTCTGTAAAGGTACGTAAATCAGTGGAGGACCAGCTATTGTTGTTGTTGTTGTTGTTGTTTAGCCAATCAGCCCACCCTGATCGAGCAAGCCGGCGGCACGCAGGTAACCGATCGCCCTCTCCGGAGTGGACCAGAGGTTCAGCGCACTCGTGATGTTGTGTTGTGTTCGTTGTTGTGCTAGAGTGGTACAGTCCGTCATAATGTGTTCAATTGTTTGTGGTGTGTCTTGGCACAGGTGGCAGGTGTCGTCTATGGAGTTGTCTAGTCTGTGTTTATATGTCCGTAAGTTGGGGTGATGTCCACATCGGAATCGTGCTAAGTTAACTCGATCCGATCTGCTCAGGCTGATCTCTGACCTGTTAATGGGCGGCGGCTTCGCACCTAGGACTGCATTCGGACCGAGTCGTGTCAGTGCTTTGTGGGTTAGGTGTGTGTGTATGTGTTTTCTGTACTGTGTGATGTCTGTGGGGCGTGGTATGGAATGGAGTATTTGGTTATAATGTCTCTCTGGTGTTACCTTAATGGTGCGAGGTGTTGGTGCATGATTGTACATGTAGTGGCAAGGGTGTTGTGGGTTAGTTGTCACTGCTGCCATGAATTGTGTTCCCCTCATGTCTAAATGTTCCCTAACTTTTAGTATTTTTGTTTCTGTGTGCAGGTGTTCTATTGGTGTTGTTTGAGTGCATCCTGTAATGATACGAAGTGCGTTGTTTTGTATTGTTTGTAAGGTGTTTATGTGTGTGTTTGAGATAATGGGTGCCCAGCATGGGCTAGCATAGTCCATAACTGAGCGAATATATTGTTTGTAGATGAGTGATGTTGTTTCCTGCTGGTGTCCAAAGTTTGTGCCTGTTAGTACCCTAAGCATGTTAAGTCTTGACGTACATTTGGTTTTAATGTCCTGAATGTGGTTTGCAAAAGATAATGATGTGTTGTATGTGACACCTAGTATTTTGGTTCTGTGAGTGTGTGGAATGTTGATGTTGTTTAGTGTAAGTTGTGGAATTACCTGGTGTTCTTTTGTGTTGCTTGTAAGCAAGGTGATAGTTGATTTTGTGGGCGCTACTTTGAGTCTATTGTGTGTGAGCCAGTCTTGTATACTGTTTATGTATGTTTGTAGGTTATTTGTAGCGGTGTCGATGTTGTTGTGGGTGGATGTTAGAGTGATATCATCTGCATATGATGATAAGGTAAGCTTGTTATCTATGGGTGTTGGAATGTCATGCATGTATAAGTTGAAGTGTGTTGGTGAGAGAACAGAGCCTTGAGGGACCCCGTTCGGAAAAAGCTTGTTTTTGGATGACTTGCCATTAAATGTGACATGTGAGTATCTTCCTGAGAGATAGTTGCTCAGCCACCTTTTGGTGTTATTGTGCATGTTTGTGTTGAGTATTTTGTTTATGAGAGGGAAGCGTGGGATAGCATCAAATGCTTTACTAATGTCTATTGTTGCTAATAGTGTACGTTGAGCTGGTCTTCTAGAGTTGATGCCATCCATGATGTGCTGCGTGAGGTTAGTGAGTAATGTCGTGGTTGAGTGGTGAGGTCTGAATCCATGTTGAGTAGGCGATAGTGGTATGTGTGGGTTGGTGATTTGTAAGATTAGTCTTTCTGTTACTTTGGAAGGTGTGCATAGTAAAGTAATGGGTCTATAGGAAGCTGGTTCTGTTGGATTTTTGTTTGGTTTGAGTAGTGTAATAATTTTACCTTGTTTCCATATGTCAGGAATAATACAGTGTTGGTATGAATATGTGCTGATATTTGTGAGAGCTAGTATTCCTTGTGGGACCAAGTGTTTAAGGTGTATGTTAGATATGTTGTCTGGTCCAGTAGCCTTCGAATTTTTAATGTTTTTGATGATCTTGGTGGTCTGGTCTGTATTGAAGGGTGTAATGGTCGTGTCGAGTCTGTAGGTTTTCTTGTGTCTGGCTGTTTGTCTGTCTGCGTGTTTCTGGTTGTTGTCTCTGTTTAAGTGACTTATCTTTGCGTAGTGATTAACTAGAATGTTAGCTTGTTGTGTGTATGTTGGGATATTATTTTGGCTGCGACAGATAGCCGCGTGTGAGGTGTGAATGCCGCTGTTAGAGTGGGTAATGCTGTTTATAGTCTTGTATAGCCTGTATGTATCTGTGGAGTGGTTTAGTGTTGTTATGAATTCCCTGAATGTTTCTGTTTGTTTTTCTTTGAGTTTGTTGTTTATTTCTGTGTTGAGCTGTTGTATCTGCTGCTTTATGGCTTCTGTGTGTGGTGTTTGTGTGTTATGTTTGAGGTTGTTACGTTGCCTTATGAGGTGGGCTATTTCTCTAGTGTAATTTGGGTTGTATTTCCTAATGTTGCCCTTGGGTATGTATTTGTTTGCATTATTGATAATCTGATTAAATGTCTTGAGTGTTGTATCGATGTTTATGATGGGTGCTGTTTAATGTGGTGAATTGTTCCTCAGTCTGTATTTTGAACTGTTCCCAATCAGCTTTCTTGTAATTTCTGTAAGTGTGCCTAAGGCTGTTGGGGCAGAGTGTAGAATGTGTTGTAATGATGATGGGCAGGTGGTCTGATGACAGTTGTTTTTCTGTTCTCCATTGTGTATGTGTTGCTAGTGAGGGGGAACAGAACGTTATGTCTGGGGAGGAGTTTGAGTATCCTGCTTGATGTGGTATGTGTGTATGTTCTTCTGTATTGTTAAGAATGAAGAGGCTGTTTAGTTGTGTGGCTATGTTGGCGCCTCTGGTGTTGTTTTGGTTGTGCAGGTACCAACTAGTGTCTTTGGCGTTGAAGTCTCCTCCTAAGATGACATTAGTGAGAGAGGCAAGATTGTGTAACTGTGGATTGTAATTGGCTGGCACCTGAGGTGAACTATCTGGTGGGATGTAAATGTTGATTAGTGTGGTGTTGTGTTTTGCGCGTGTTTTAATGTTAACTGCCTGTATTTCTATCGTGTTATCTGCTTGGATTGTGTTTGTAATGTTTTGGGTAGCATCAGTGTAGCTAATGCTTTTACGTAAGTGATGAGTCCACCCCCGTTACCCCCAGTACAATCTTGACGGATCGCCGTGAAGTCAGGGATGGTGGGTGTTTTGTGTGTGCGTTTTAGTTTTGTTTCTTGTATAAGTGCTATGTGAATGTTTTGTTTGTGTACGAATTCCCTAAGCTGCATGATTTTGTTTGTGAGGCCATCTACGTTGTACTGTAATATGTTAATATTATACTTCTGTATGTGTCTCATGGTGCTATTGTGTCTATGTCTTTGTGTATGGTGACATGTGTAAGTTGTAGTGGGGCCCCTGGATTAGTCTTAATGTCGCCAGAGAGTAAGAGTAGTTCGGGGAGCACGCAATTGTTCCCTGTAATTGAAAAAATAGCACGCTGATGCATCTAGCTGGGTGGACCAAGGTAGAGTGGTGGATTTAATATTTTTTGATTTTTCTAAAGCCTTTGATGTTGTTTGTCACTTGGTGCTCCTGCAGAAACTGAGTGAACTGGGCATCCGGGGTAATATCCTTGTTTGGATTCATGAATTCTTGGTTGGAAGGTGGATGCGTGTGTCAGTCTCTGGAGTTAGCTACCAGCAGTTATAGACAGGTGTTAAGTGGGGTACCCCAGGGCTCCATTCTGAGGCCAATTCTTTTTTTGATATATGTCAATTTTGTCCCCTCACAGATTTCATCTAAATTTAAGATCTTTGCTGATGATCTGAAGATCTATCTTATTATTGATTATCATGATTTTTCTCTGACACTGCCCATATAAGATCTTTGCAGATGACTTAAAGTTCTATATTTGTTATCAGCCATCAACTGTGACCTCTGTGCTGCATGGTATGAGCGAGACCCAAGGGGACATTGGGGTCATTCTCTGTCAGATCAACCAGTGCCTAACACCCTCATCTCTCAGATTTTGCTGAAATTTGGTTTATAGGGAGTTTGTGGGCCCTGAATCCATTTCTGAAATTATAAGGTCAATCCGACCAACGGTTCAAGAGATATGACCTCGGGAAATTTGAGGTCACTTGCGAGGTCACTAACATTTGGCGACCCATAACTTGGGTAATAATGGTCACAATTATATAAAAGTATATATATTTAGAATCAGAAAACGACAAGGAATCCAAATATGCAAGTTTTAGAACTCTAGATTGAAAAATAAAAACGTTACACTGTAACCAAAATTTGAGGTCACGATTTGACCTCTGGGGTATCAAATGAGAATATTTTTTTTAAATGTAAAAAATGAAGGCATAGGCATTGGCTATTAGAATCAGCAAAAAAAAGTTTGTTTATGTTAGTATTTTTCATGTAACTAACATATAAGTGAACACCATATTCATAAGTTGTGCGTCAATTCTACCTATTTTTTCACACTTAAGCTCATAATTTGACCTATAGAAATTAAAATTACATTTTTTTATAGATATAAAAACAAAGGCAAAAAATGTAAAATTGTATTTCACTGCTAATCTACACTGGCAATAATAGTTATAATAGTGAAAGGGGAAGACCTACTTAGAGGATTCATGTGCTAGCCTAATACAATTTTTGCATGCTCGATGCTCTCATCAATTTCTTTTTGTGGAAAAATGTATTGAATTCTGCTGCCTCCTCTTAGGGTAGGACAACTCATTACAGTTAATATATGATGTCCTGGCACTGCACATGAATCCTTGTTTGATGGATAATAATATGCACTTGATCCTGATGACCCAGAGGGATGTAGAAAGTTCACAGTGAATCATCAAACTCTTCACAATATTCCTCCACAATTCCATACCAAACTTGCATGTCATAAATGCAGCCAACATACTCTCCTGGTTTGACACATTTTAGGTTACCAAGCATTGCAGGTTCATTAGTAAAATGACTTTTCCTTATTCTTTTCTTTTCTCCAATGCCACTTGAAATGGGATACACCATCAGTTCTTCCTTGTTTAGGGGAACAAATCTATGATATTTCTGAGTTCCAGGAATAGCCCTACTATCCTTGAATCGATGTTCCAACCGTTCTTCTGCATCTTTCAAATCAGCTGTAGTTACAAAGAAAAAATTTATCTTCTTGCTCAAGTTTTCTTCACAAAACTGAAACATGTGTTCTGGTGTAAGAATTTGCCTCTCTGTAGTTCTCTGCAAACTGGCACGAGCAGTAGCTCTTTTCACTGTTCCTCCAATCCCATCACATGCATTTTTGCCATGGGATGTAGCAAAGAAGTGCCATTCACAAGACAGACCAAAATCCTCTTCATGGTAACAGAGATTTGTGAAGTTGTATCTGTTCTTATATTGGCCAGCACATCCATCTGAGAAATAGTGCACCTTCTTCAATTGTGGGCATCTGAATTTAACATATGTCATAAGCTTCAATATGAATGAGTAAACCATTATAGTGTTGTGTTTTAGTGATGCAGATAAGAAACAGACACTAAAATGGCTAAGTTCCTGGTCTGCAGATGATCTATAATAGATGACAAAAGGGTGAACTGTACACTGTGAATTGTCCCAGTGAAACCCTTGGGCAGCATCCTGGACAATGAAAGAATAATTCTCAGAGAAATCACCTACTATAACTACCTCGCTCTGAGGTGGTAGTGTTTCTTTCAACTGCTTGAAGTACTGTGATTGTTGCTGAGCAACAAAGTGATGACGAACCATGCAGGATATTTTCATGCTTAGGGATGATAAGTATTCATGAAGTGGCTCCACCTTATCAACCATTGTACAACGGTCAACAGTCACCCATTGCTTGTAAGATATTTCATTTGGAGCTGATTTCACACTGTCAAGTAACTCAAGAAAATCCAGGACACCCTCTTCTCTTGGGCAATCATTGCAAAGTTGCATCATGCAAGTCTCTCTTTCTGTACTGCAGACACTGTAATCCATAAGATCCTTGTATGAAAGACCTCTTTCTCCCAATGCAGCCAGCTGCAATTTTGGATTTTGATGGTATGTGCAGACACAGACAGAATGAGTCCCACCACTACCGGCAAGCACACAATATGATGGCCGTAATTTTGCAAATGTGGAAAATCCTATTTTGGGATTCTTTTCATCATTTTTATATAGTTCAAACATCTCTCTTAAATTCCCGAGGACCAATCGTTTTTGCACCTTCATTGCACCTTCAGCACTGATAACTTTCACGCAATCCTTTTGGCCAGGACACATACGACTAACCTCTTCTGACTCATAGAATCTTCTAGCTATATCTTTGTGTTCTTCAGATATCACTTTTCCTTTGCTCATTAGTGGAATCTTCGGAAGGATTCCATGTTCTGATTTAAGTGAACGGCTTCTTTTCACCATGTATGTTGTAGTTTGAAAGAAACTAGCTGTTTTTTCAATTTGTGTATGGTGAGTGTCAATATTTGTAGTTTGTGATGGTGACATTTGCTCTCCAGGAATGACTGTTTCAATTCATTCATTAATTTGTCTAGATGTTTTTCAGATTTAGTTTCAGGTTTTGAAGTATCACTTACCTCCTCGGTAATTTGAACACCATAACTGAGTTCTAGCCTCTCCTTCAGGTGTTTCTGAGCAGATGATAGCTTACCACGAGCCTTGCGCTTTTTCTGGCTTAATGACAGCCCTTCTGAAAAGAACAGAAAAAAAGGTTTCACACACCTGAATATTAGTAATTAAATATTAATTATAGTACCTTAAATGCTATATAATTGGCTATATAGTAGATCAAACAGACCTTGTAGTAAAGTATAAGTTATTATATTAATTTATTACTTACTTTTTTTAACTGGGGTTTGGTCCAGAAATGCTAGAACTGGTTCAACTGAAGTTGAAGGATTTTCCTTTATCAAGCAATCACTGTCATTGTCCAGATCTTGAATTGAAGAGATGTTACTCAAGCCACTGATAGTAGATGATTCATTTGAATCCTGCTCAGACTCGTTGTTTTCAGTGGTACTAAGTATAGTGGGGTTTTTCATTACCAGTGTCCAGCAGTTCACACAACAATGAGTCTTTTTTCACTCTTCCAGCACATTTTTCAACAAGTACATCAGTCACTTTTCTAAGATTGATTGTTATACGTTTCTTGTGTTTTTGAATAGGGTCCTGGCAGTATTTCAAGTGCCGAACCATTGTATTTTGATCTGTAAAGATATAGGATTTACAATTAGGTAATATATATTTTTTAGAAAATATATAGCTATACACACTTAATATTTTAGGCCTTGATAGTCTCTGAGGCTCATTAAAACACCATACCCACCAGCCACCCACAGTGCTGGCTGGAACTGTACTAACCTGTAGACAAGGAATTTTGCAACTATCTGTGTTGATTCTGCACTTAGACAAGTAGCAACATGTTTCAACAGGTTTGTTTAGGCTACATGTGAGCTTAGTCTTCCCCTTTCACTATTATAACTATTATTGCCAGTGTAGATTAGCAGTGAAATACAATTTTTATTAAATTCTTGGAGCTTGAGGTCAAATTGATAGCTAAGATATAAAAATTCCTTGAAATGACAAGCAATTTATAAATATGGTTTCACTTATAAGTTAGTTACATGAAAAGTACCAACATAAACAAACTTTTAGGATTGTTTCTATTAGTCAAGAACTCTGACTTTGTTTTTATATCTATAAAAAATGTAATTTTAATTTCTATAGGTCAAATTATGAGCTTAAGTGTGAAAAAATAGGTAGAATTGACGCACAACTTATGAATATGGTGTTCACTTATATGTTAGTTACATGAAAAATACTACATAAACAAACCTTTTTTTGCTGATTCTAATAGCCAATGCCTATGTCTTCATTCTTTACATTTAAAAAAAAAATTCTCATTTGATACCCCAGAGGTCAAATCGTGACCTCAAATTTTGGTTACAGTGTAACTTTTTTATTTTTCAACCTAGAGTTCTAAAACTTGCATATTTGGATTCCTTGTCGTTTTCTGATTCTAAATATATATACTTTTATATAATTATGACAATTATTACCCAAGTTATGGCTCGCCAAATGTTAGTAACCTCGTGAGTGACCTCAAATTGCCCGAGGTCATATCTCTTGAACCGTTGGTCGGATTGACCTTATAATTTCAGAAATGGATTCAGGGCTCACAAACTCCCTATAAACCAAATTTCAGCAAAATATGAGAGATGAGGGTGTTAATTTCAATTTTTTTTGGTTGATCTGACAGAGAATGACCCATTGATATTATTCTTTTAACAGCCAAGTCATGGGGTTTAAGACTGAACATTGAGAAATGCTACATTTTACAATTTCACAGCTCCTCAGTTGCTGGGTGGGCACTGGGTGCTTACTCACAATACTGTATAGATGGTCACCCTATTAAGTTTGTTGACTCCTCCTCTAATCTTGGAATTATAGTTTATACTTCATTAAAATTTCACCTTCATATCAACTCTAATCTGCTAAAATCTACCTTGTGCAGGGAGGCTGGATTTATGAAATCCTTATTCATTTCCAATATAAGACCTTTATTGGATTTTTTGTCCTGTGTATGGAATACTGGCTATTTGGGAGATTTAAAAAAGCTTGAAGGTGTCCAGCAAAGATGGACCAAGAGATTATTCTTATATAGATAGACTGAAATATCTTCAGTTATACTCAATACAAGGTAGACTTCTCCGTGCAGATATGATTCAGTGTTGGAAAATATTCCACAACCAGTCTCCAATAGTGCCTGATGATGTTTTTCAAATATTGAACCCATATGTTACTAGAGGTCATCCATTTAAAATCCACTTTCCTCACACCAATTGTGATGTCTACAGGAGATTTTTCTCAGTCAAGAGTTATGAGGGAATGGAACACCTTGCCCGAAAATGTTGTGTTGTCCCCATCATTAACATCTTTTAAGAGTGCCTTGGCTAATTATTTGGGTGATAGACTGTTTTTCTACCAATTGTGATTCTCCCAAGCTATAATATTATCAGCTTACAACACACTTCCCAGTCCTCCTTTTAAAATTAACTATGATTGTACAGTGTGGTCTTGGACTGGAGTGTTGGCTGCTATGGGGTTCTCGGGTGCAACCCATGGAAACCCAACCAGGTAAGAATATAGCATCTGGCCAACAGGATATCAATTTGATAGTAGAAACTGATGCCTCTTGGGGGATATCTATTAATGCTAGCAAGTGTGCAGTACTAAGGTTTCACAGAGGTCTCAGACTGGCAGGAATTAGGAACATACTCCTATTATAATTTAAATGCAACCCCTGTCCAGTTCATCAACTCTTATACAGATCTTGGCATGATGGTGGATGTCTCTCTTAAGTTTCATCTGCACATAAGAAATATTGTTAATAAGGCTGGTGGACTGGTTTCAAATTTCCTTAGGTCAACTGTGTGCAGATAGCCTGATTTTATGACTCATCTCCACCAAACCCACATCAGGCCTCATCTGGAGTTTTCATCCTCAGTTTGGGCAACTGGCTACTCAGGAGATCTTCATCTCCTAGAGTCTGTTTAGCATAGGTGGACTCATAATATTGAGGGAATGGAGGGGTTAGACTATATTAATCTAGGTTTGGGATTTAATTTATTGACTGCCCAGTTAGGTCAAGTCATGATATTTTTGTTTAAATTAACAAAAATATCAAGACTTAACCAATCATCAAGGGCATACAGTTGACCTAACCAGGCATTCAATTAACCTAACATAGTGTAGTAATATTTGATGTTGAATGACAATTGTTGAATGTGCACATGGCCTTCCAACCATCTTTAATTTACCATATTAAAATAGGATTTTACCACCACTGGGGCCTATCAAGGTTATTCAAATTATAAGCTATACTTTATAACAACATTATGCAAATGGTCAATCTCAAGCTAATTAATATACAACTATCTACAGAGCTATCAAAGTAGCCTATATAACTTAGGCTAAGTATATACTGTACACTATTTACAATCTGCAAACTCTCTCTTTCATTCATGAAAATATTCAAGTTTTTATTAAAACTAAGGAGCTACAATTTACCAAATCATATGTTAAGCCATTCCAAAACTCTACTACTCTGACTGAAAAAGTATTTTTCATAGATCCAGTCTACAAGTCTGTTCCCTAATTTTCTTATGCCCTCAACTTCTACCATCAGACTCTAATAAGAAAGTTACGTCTAAATTGGGTTAATATTTGTTTTAACGTACCTTTCATTTTCAATAGAAAGAGTTAATTTTCTGCTATTTTCACTTTTGATATGCATTCAACTATCTTTCTACATTCTTGGAGAGTAATTTTTTGAGGAAATAATGAAAATAAAATTTGATGAAAAATTAAAAAAAAAAAGAGTTAAGATTCGGTAGAACGCATCCACCAAACCATCTTGTCCTGTGTATATAGCAGGGTTTCGGAGCCGGAGTCGGTGGAGCCAGTGAATTTTGCTTACCTGGAGCCGGAGCTGGAGCCAGAAACCTTGAAAATACGGCTCCATGGTCTGGCTCCGGGCGATATATTGCTACCTAAATTGTTATTTGTTAAATATAGGTTTAGTTGCAAATTATAATTCTTGTAATATATTACGAAAAATGGTACCATAGGATTCTTGGATTTTATGGAGGTGTGGGAGTTGCAGGAATAATCTGCAAATTTCCATTTTTTAACCATTAAATATTTGGGAAGATTTGTCTTAACAACACTTAATTATATAGGTAAAAAAAATTTTATGGTGGTGGAGACCTTAGGTAGGTAGGTACTAACTATTTATCTAAGTAGGTAACTACCTAGATACATACCTAGTAAGGTTGGTCCTTCTGACTTGGATTGAACTATTTTTATTTTTAGGTCAATTATCTTGTATTGCTAAATTTCTTTTTTTTCAGATTCTTTAATTATAATTATCAGTCTATGACCCTTCATAATGGATAGAGATTCAATAAAGAAGTCTGATATATTCAAGTATTTTACTGAAAGTTCAGATAAGAAACACTATGTTTGTATTTGTGAAGTTTCTGATGCTTCGGGAAATATTTCAACGTGTGGAACTAAAATCACCAAGCCTCAAAGCAAAAAGCCTGATGTCTCCTCAAGAGCATATAATTTGAAAAGACACTTGAGTCGATTACATCCTGAAATATCAAAAATGATGGAAGAAAAGAAGCAAATGCTTGAGCTTTCAAGACCCAGTACTTCTGCCAGTTCAAAAACTAAAGCAAACCAGCAAAACATTACTAAATTTTTGATGTCTCAAAAAGTCACTATCTCAATGACTACAGATAATTTTAAAAATAGCATAATTGAGTTAGTTGTTAAAGATTCTATGCCTCTATCTATGTTTGAAAAGCCAGCTATGCGCAGTCTACTAGAAGAAATGGCTCAGAAATTCAAGATTAGTTTAGATAAAGACAATATCCGTCATTTAGTGATAGAAAAATCAAAAGAAGAAAAATTTGCTCTCAAAGAGCAATTAAAAGGGCGCTTCATATATTTAAAAGTTGATGGTTGCACACGAATACGGACACATTATTTTGCCATCAATGTCCGATTTATTGATGATGATAATAAAATCCTCACCCGCACTATAGCAGTAAAAGATACACATGCTCAGCAAACTAGTGACTACCTGCATGATCTAATTATGAGAACTCTGGAAGAGTACGGCATACCGAAAGAATTTGTGCTCTGCATTGTCAGTGATAATGCATCAAATATGATTAAAACTGTTGAGAAGTTGAATGATAATCAAGAGGCAACTTCAGAAGATGATATACAAACATTTGGTGAACATCATGATGATTCAACAGACACTCAGGAAGTGGCATCTTGTGTAGAAGAAATTGACAGTATTGTATCTGAAATTTCACACTTCTCCAGAATCAACCACATGCGTTGTGGTGCACATACCTTGCAACTTGCTATTTGCGATGGATTGAGAGATAAACATGCTACCTCTCTCATAGGTAAGTTGAGACAGGTTGTAGTAGCAGCAAGAAACCCAAAAGTGGAAGAAATAATTAAAAGACGTGCAGGCAAGGTTGCTATTTTAGATCAACCTACTCGATGGGGCAGCACTTATTTAATGATAGAGCGCTTATTAGAATTAAAACCTGTACTCTTGGACATGGCAAATTCAAATGTGAATCTTTCAGAAATAATGTGGGAACAAGCAAGAAGATTGGAAAGAGTACTGTACCAGCCATATATAGTAACAAAAAAAATTCAAAGTGAAGATTTGACTCCTGGTCAATTTTTGAAAGAGTGGAAATCTTTGATGTATTTTCTTTCCAAGATAGAAGGCACCATAGCTGATGACATTAAAAGTTCCATGGAAAGGAGAGAAAATATTTTACTTGATAATGAAGTATTGCTTGCTGCTGTTTATATAGATCCTAGATATAGATGCTTATTAACATCTGAACAGGTAGTTAAAGCCAAGGATGCCCTATGCAATATAGCAATCAGAATGAAAAGTAACCTAGACCTTTCAAATAAAGTCTCTCTATTAAGAGAGGAATGTGGAACTGAGATTATTGCATCATCATCAAATTCATCATCTCCTTCCACCACTTCTGATGTCAGCGAGTTTGATTTTGAAAAATTATTGATATTCAACATGGTAAGAAATCAAAACGTCCTCGTTTAGAAAGTGAACTAATACCACCTCTCAGTCCAATGTGTACCCTCAAATTGCAAGTTGAGGAATCTTTTCCTGAGATTGAAAAATTTGACCATTCGTCAAAACTGTCTTTTGAACAAGTAATAGAAAGGTATCCTAAAGTTATAAGAGATGTTGCAAATCTTCTAGTAGCTATGCCTTCAACACAAGTCAGTGTTGAACGGCTATTTTCAGCACTGAAAATTTTAAAATCTGATTTAAGGGCACGTATGAAAGAAGATATTGTTGAGGCTATGTTATTTTTAAGAACAAATGTTTATAAGTAAACTTAGATAAATAATTTTAATTCATAATTTTTTTATGGAAACAGATTTACAAGGAGAATATCTTGATTTTATGTTTAAAAATTAGTTTCCTACCTTAGCTACATTAGTAAAAATTTCTGCAAAAGTTATTATTTTGCTTTCATTTTTTAATACAAGGAGTATTATGATTTATGATACTGTAAATGTATCATTGAATTTGCAAACTTTTTAATTTTTTTAATATGTAGTTTGAACTTTAAAGATAAAGTCTGATTTAAGGTTACACTTAAAAAAATATAATTGAGGCCATCTTGTTTTAAAAAAAAAAATTATAAATAAACTTAGTAATTTTCATTTTCAATTATTTTAAGGAAACAGATTTACAAGAAGAATATCTTGATTTTATGTTTAAAATTAGTTTGATTATACCTTAGCTAGAATAAAAAAAATTTTGCATTAGTTTTCATTTGTTAATCCAAGTAGTAGTATTGATTTATAAGCGTAGGGTAAATGATTTTGTAAATTTTCTTTTATAATATGTATTAGTAGTTTGAACTTTTGACTTTTAGTTGAATTGCTTTTGTTAATTAAATTACAAAACTTTTTGACTAAAGAAAATCTCTTTTAAGTAAATAATATAACCTATTAAAAATTTAAAAACTGAATTTTTGAAATATTCAGCTTTTCAAGCCAAGTTGGCTTTCATGAAGCTTTCAAGTTTCAACACTTAAAAAAAGATGCATATATTATCTCAGAAAGTTTGATTGTTACTATTTTCCATACGAGAATTCTTAAGTTTGAACTTTGAACTAATTAGGAGGCAAGTTTCTCTAATTTATATAAGCTACCATTGTTAATAAATATTTAATATCATTTAGTTTTCATCATTTTCCTTTAGTTATTTAAATAACTTCATTCTATCATTATATTTGCCTAATTTAAAATCATAAGAAATTTAAATTTTGAGTATTAAAGTGATTTAATAATAAAATATTTTTGTGCAATATTTTAAATTGGACAATTAGTTATATAAATCTAGATATTTATTTTATAATTAACAGAATTTACTATAAAAGAGCCGGAGCCAGACTGTAAAAAATTTCTGCTCCGGAGCCGGAGTCGGAGCCAGAAGTTTTTTTACCAGCTCCGAAACCCTGGTATATAGTCATGTTATCATCATTAGCTAATCAGCAGCTACCCTATTGTCACATGACACCCCCGCGCATGTCCAGTGCTGAAATTTGAATTCAACAGTTGCTTCAGAATGGCTGTGTGTAGTGAGTGCTCAAAGTCTGAGTGGGACTTTATTAAACAAGTTTTGAGGGATGATAGTGCTGCTGTTGCTATATTTTGTGCTCACAGCATGCTCAAAACCTTTCTTACGTGTCCTCAGTGTGGTAATGAACTTAATTACCATGAAGCCTCCCATAATTAGGCTGACCATACGTACCATTTTGAATGGGACAGTACCATTTTTTTTATGGGTTCTGTATGGGTTCTGTCATTGAGCTTACAATTATTCTTCAGTATGTTTATGTACTTACTTTTTCATGAATACAGAATATTACATAACCCCCGTCCCTTTTTTGCCATCCCAATGTCCCATTTTTGTCTCAAGGAAATATGGTCAGCCTACCCATAATTAATGTAAGTGCACTGATAATATTTCCAACTACTTACCTTTTCAGGTCCCAAATTCATTTTGGGGTACCCATGCCTGGTTAGGTTAACTGAATGCCCTTAACAATTGGTTAGGTTAAGTTGTGTTATTTTCATTAGTTTTAACTGTACACTCTTGATGATTGGTTAGGTTACTTTTATCATGAATATTAAGTTAGGTTAGGTCCCCTCCTTTCCCCCCCCTACCCAAAAACCCCGATTCCTTATATAATTGTTGACAAAAAAACATATTTTCCTGGTGTATTTTTGTTTTCTTCAAATCTGACCTTCATTTTCCAGTATAAAAATAGTCATTTTTGCAGGATATGTCAAATCTTCATTTCCTCAAAATGGGATTTTTTTCAAGGAAATGAAGGTCAGATTTGAACAAAACATACCAAAATACACCAGAAAAATATGTTTGTGTCAAAAATGAAGGGGCAGTTAAAACTAATCTTTACCCTAAATTGTCCAAACCTAAAAACATTTTGGGTAGAATGACAGTTTAGCATCATAAATTTTTTTTTTTCACTGATATCCTATTTTGGCATCCCAAATTATTCAACCAACCAAAAATAAATGGTACTCCAACACGTTCAAATTACTTGTTTATGTTAATTAGGTTAATTGAATACCCAGTTAAGTCAACTGTATGCTCTTGATGATTGGTTAGGTTGTCATGATATTTTTGTTAAAACTAAAAAAAATATCATAGTGATATTTTCATTAAAACACAAAAATATCATTATATCGTGATATTTTTGTTAAAACTAACAAAAATATCACAACTTAACCTAACCAATTGTCAAGGGTGTACAGTTGACCTAACCAGGCATTCAATTAACCTAATTAACATAAACAAGTAATTTGAAAGTGTTGAAGTGCCATTTATTTTTGGTTGGTTGAATAATTTGGGACACCAAAATAGGATATCACTCCAAAAAAATATTGTTTTTACGACACTAAACTATGATTCTACCACATTTTGAACATCTGAAAGTTTTTTTAATACGTAAATAATCGTAAGCCGGTAAAGGATAACATAGGCCCTCTAGTGGATGTAAATGGCGCTTTGGCTTCTGACGCTCAGGCGATGGCGGGTATTTTCAATAACTTTTTTGCGACAGTTTTTACCGTAGAAGACGTAAATAATGTCCCCGACGTTGACGATATCGTTCCATTTAGTAGCGAGACTATTTTAGATGAAATAACTGTTTACGAGGCTGAGATTGCGCATTATATCGATAGGCTAAAAGTTAGCAAGGCTCCAGGCCCTGACGCTTTTTATCCTAGACATTTGAAAGATTTAAAAGACGTTATCGTAGGCCCCTTAGCGAAGATTTTTAATCAGTCACTCGAAACGGGGATTATTCCTGAAGACTTTAAATTAGCTAATGTCACGCCTATTTTTAAAAAAGGCGACCGCGTGGTAGCTAGCAATTATAGGCCCATTAGCTTAACGTCAATTGTCGGTAAACTTTTGGAATCCTTAGTTAGTGATCGTATTATCGATCACTTAGAAAGTAGAGATTTGATCAATAGTAGTCAGCACGGGTTTCGATGCCATAGGTCTTGTTTAACTAATTTGTTAGAATTTTATAACGAAGTAGTGCGCGAATACGATAGGCATAGGGCAGCTGACGTTATTTATTTAGATTTTAAAAAGGCGTTCGATACAGTTCCGCATAGGAGACTAATTGCGAAGGTTAAAGCGCACGGTATACGCGGTCAGGTAGCTAACTGGTTAGAAGAATGGCTTCGTGCTAGGAGACAGAGGGTCATAGTTAATGGTAGTGAATCGGGGTGGTTAGATGTAGGTAGCGGTGTCCCACAGGGTTCAGTGTTAGGCCCATTGTTATTCGTAATTTACATTAATGACATAGATGTAGGAATGACTAGTTACGTTTCAAAATTCGCGGACGATACTAAAATAGGCGGTAAGGTTGTTAACGAGGACGATAGAAATAGGATCCAAGACGATGTAAATAGGATTATGGAGTGGACGGATAAGTGGCAGATGCAATTTAACGTAGATAAATGTAAAGTTTTGCATATAGGTTCTCGCAACAATAATTACGCGTACACGATGGATGATAGGGAGTTAGCGAGCGTTGACGAGGAAGTAGATTTAGGCGTACGCGTAACTAAAGATTTAAAGGTTAGGAACCAGTGCCTGGAGTCTTGCGCAAAAGCGAATAGGATGTTAGGCTTCATAGCGCGTAATTTCGAATTTAAGTCGAAGGATATCATATTGCCCCTTTACAAGTCCCTAGTCAGGCCTCATTTAGAATATGCAGTTCAGTTTTGGTGCCCGTACTTGCGTGAGGATATTGATAGGTTAGAAAGGGTTCAGCGTCGTGCCACGAAACTTATTCCGTCATTGCGCAACAAGCCTTATGAAGATAGGATTAAAGTGTTAGACTTGTATTCACTCGAAACTAGGAGATTAAGGGGGGAGCTTATTGAAGTTTTTAAAATCGTTAATAACATCAATAACGTGAATTTTGACAAATTGTTCACTTTCGATAATAGTAATACTCGCAATAACGGATTCAAGTTGCGTGGCAGACGTTTCATTACTAATATCGCTAAAAACTTCTTTACGTTTAAAGTAATTGATAAATGGAATAATCTTCCCGCGTCAGTCGTTCATTCTACCAGCGTTAATATGTTTAAGAACCGTCTTGACAGACATTTTAAAGGTATTAACGTTGTTTAATTTAAATAACAACAAAGTTAGTAACAGAAGCTCTGGTGGTGGTGCTCGGGGATGAGTCTGTTGACGATGAATGCCAGCTTGTGACATGCCAGCGTGTGATGCCAGCAATAAAATTATTTACAAAAAAATAAAAATAAAAAAAATAATAAAAAAAAAAATAGACTAACACGAATGTAGATGTAGCTCATAGCGTAAACTAACCCACTTTTTGTTTAACTTTACCTACTTTTTTTTTTTTTATCCTCCTTACTTTGCATGTCTCTAACTCTTTTCTTGCATGTTTGTAGTTTGCATGGTATGACAGTGAGTTAAGACTGTGTTTGCATGGTTTGTAAGCGTTCTTATTTTACTTCTTTTCATCTTTCACCCCTCTCCTATATTCTCCGACTATTTTTCTGACTTGTCGGCAGTGGCCGGCGGATGATGATGGTGAGACTTTTTCCCTCTTTTTCTGAATGAATGTTAACCCACGAATGATAGGTGTTGCTCCTTACTTAACCCCTTATTCTCCTCTCTTCTCTTAACCCCCTACTCTTTCCTTTCTCTCGGGCTAGCCTTAGAGTGGATCTTAGGGTCTTTGTTAGCCTTAGCTTCTGTAGATCTGTAGATATCTTACCTCAACCAATGTCTCAAAACTAAACATACTTAGTTCCTTTTAATCTTTCCATATATTCCAATCTTCTTAGGTTAGGGATAAGTTTGGTTGCCATACATTGCACACCTTCAAGCATATCAATTTCATGTCTAAGGTGAGGGGACCAAGCTTGAATGCAGTATTCTGAATCAGGCCTAACATAAGAATTATATAATTTACAGATGACTTCCTTGTTCTTGTAACTAACATTCCTCTTTTTGTTGTCTATATAAATGATCTAGAGAAGGGCCTATCATGTAAAACCTCAAAATTTGCTGAGGATACAAAATTAGGCCATAATGTTAAGTCAGTAGCAGGAGCAATGACAATACAAAAAGACTTAGAGTAACAGCCTGGGCAGATAAGTAGGAGATCAAATTTAATGTTGATAAGTGCAAGGTTATGCATATTGGGCCAAAAAATCCAGAATTTGAATACAATATGAATGGAATTTGGATTAAAAATGATAAAGAGAAAGACTTGGGTGTCACTGTGACTAATGAACTTAAACCCTCAAATCACTGTATGGAAATCAGAAATAAAGCAAATGCTAGACTCAATCTCATGCAGACACACATTGAATAGGCCTACAAATCACCCAATATTATAAAGCATCTATACATTTCATATGTGAGACCTCTCCTTGAATACTGTATTCAATTTAGTCCCTATTTGATACAAGATATTGAAAAACTGGAAAAAGTACAGAAATGAGCAACAAGAATGATCCCATCTCTAAGACAATTGACATATAAGGAAAGACTGGCATATCTAAACATGTTCTTATTAAAAAGGAGGTGGTTAAGGGGTGATATGATAGAGGTGTATAAAATGATAAAAGGGTTGGATAAGATAGATTTTGATTCTCTTTTCATTAAAGATCACAATAACCAGACTAGAGGTCATAGTATGAAATTATTTAAGCCAAAATGTAGAACAAATTTAAGAAAACATAGTTTTACAGAGTAATTAAGTTTTGGAACAGTCTGACAGAAGAAGTGGTGACTTCAGATACACTTTATTCTTTCAAAAAAAGGTTGGATAGTTTGATGTCTGTAAGGGACATCTGGTGATAGTGTTTAAGCCCATTTTTATTGCATGAATGGTACTAGTTTATTTCATATATATTATGTGCATTTAGGTGATAGATCCCACAGCTCAACACAAGTGTTGTAGGATATAGGGAGGCAGCATCTTGGGTTAGGGGATACTCTCTGTCCTTACACACCCCATTTAAAGAGATTCCTCTGCTGAGCAGTGCCCCCCATAGTACTGTGAGGTATTGAAAAACTCATGATCTTCACTTGCCCCACAAACACCTTTAAATGGGAGACCCAAAATGGGTGCACACACATTTCTACATTACTGTACAGTCTTTACAGCCACACCTACACTTTTCTCCTAAGTATATATAGTATATATATTGTAATATATATGGTTGTAAATTGTGACTTGGTCTGCAATTGATATGGACCATGACCTATTTTTGGTTGGCAAAGTACTGGTATTGATGGGTACCGTAATGAAATTGACTGGATTCTTTGGATTGGATATATTTGTATGTTAGTTATAAATAGATATACAGTCAACCCTCGCTATAACGGACCCCGTTAGAGCAGATATCGGATAAACCAGACACACCACTGGCAACGTTAACCAGGAAAAGAAGAAGCGTGTGACCCTGTCAGTGACCCAGAAGCTGGAATTAATCAAGAAGTTAGAGGTGGGTGCTTCGGTGGCCAAGGTGTGCGCGGAGTATGGCGTGAAAAAGCAAACTGTTTCTGACATTCGTAAGGCCAAGGACAAGCTAACTTTTATTTTTATTATATTTCATTATTTTCTGTATCATTTATCATGTATCGTGTTCAGCAGACAGTGCACAGTACTGTATATAGTATCTCCATTACCGTATCATATACGTATACCGTAGGTTACCAGTACCGTCGGTTATATTGGAAAATGGCTATAATGGACACCTTTTCCCCCCTATTAGTCCGTTATAACGAGGGTTGACTATAGAGTGTAACATATTTGTGGATAGTAGCCTATT
Source organism: Bathynomus jamesi (assembly GCA_023014485.1). Lineage (NCBI taxonomy): Eukaryota > Metazoa > Arthropoda > Malacostraca > Isopoda > Cirolanidae > Bathynomus > Bathynomus jamesi. The sequence goes on from JAJOZX010002991.1 coordinate 388,355, forward strand.
ATGACTTTGATCCTCTGGATCCAGAGATTCTATCTTTAGTTTTAAATTGATAATTAATTAGTTTTGTAAAAATTGGTTGTTGCCAATGTACAGGCAGTTTTTACATAGTGGAGCCACCTCGATGGGCTGAAGTGGCCCCTAGTGTGCCCACTACAAAAATTTTGGTAATGGTTCAGAATACGGACGCCACTTAATTAAGCAAAATTGAAAAATACCATAGAGACAAAGTTGTTTCTCTCATTAAAATATGTTGACTGCATATGTTGCATAGTCAAAAAAACGAAGTTAGAAAATTACTAAAAAAGTGCATAACTTAACGTTATTACATTATCATTTGTATAATTTAGGTCTCGGGGGGTATAGGGGTGAAGCCCCCATAAAGATCACGCATCACAAATTGATTGGTATAGGGTTCACTTTGTGAGGCATGATCTTTATGGGGGCTCCGCCCCCATACCCCCGAGACCTAAATTATACAAATGCAACACATGCAATCAACGTATTTTAATGAGAGAAACAACTTTGTCTCTATGGTATTTTTCGAAATTTTGCTTAAGTGGCACCTGTATTCTGAACTATTACCAAAATTTCTTATGTTCTTATGCCTAGTCTCTACAAAACTTTGTATTAGCCAAAAAAGTATATACCAAGAGGCCTACCCAAAAATGCATTATAAAAGATTTAGACTCAAGGTTAAGCAAAATTCCTTCTTACCTCAGACAAACTTTATTCCCTGGATCTTAATTTTACTCATTAGGTTACCAAACAAAAATTTCAAAACAACACACTCAGAAATTTTTTTTATATTTTATTCAGCTTAGATGACTTTCTGGCACTGCAAAATTCCAGCCTGGCAAACACTGGCAGCAAAGCGTAAATTATACCTACATAACCAATTAAAAGTCATATAACTAACTAAAATCATGAATAAAATTACTTACTTGGGGATTTCTAGTGAGTTTAATGAGAACATTAGCGGCTTGTAGTAAACAGTTACAAGTTACACTTTCAAACTCTAGAGTACAAGATCTTAGTTTTCTAGCTGTAGCAGATGCGATAAATCTTGATTTTTCATACTTGTGCAATTCAGTGCTTCTAAATACAAGCGCGACCTTTTTCCAAAATTTTGGATAAAACAAAACGGCCCTCCATGTTTTACAAGTGGAACATGCATTAATTTTATCAGATAAAGGTAAATATGAAAGAATTTTGATTAAAATGACGCTAGGCAAAATGTTCCACTGCCATCCTAGCTGTGTCGACATGTTTACTAACTAAAGCTGCGTTGCCAAATTTACAAGAGATTATTGCGTGCCCCTTTTGATCTTAATTTTTCTTTTGTTATCGTCTGTCATTCGCCTGTAATTTATACATACATCAGCTACTTAGTTATTTTCATTGTTGAAAATTAAAATGTTGTTAAGTATAAACTTGAAAAAAGAAAAGGCAGATTGTGCCCGATATTTCTGTATAATTAATAACTTAAAAATGCAAAAATTCGTGACAAATAAAACACAAATGGGTGCTGACAATCACACTGGTTCACAAAGGCTTTGTCTCTTTAATAAAAATAAACTTTCTTTGTTAATTTGACCATACTGAGTACAGTGATGTACTCAGTTTTTCTATCACGGCTAATTATCGAGTTCTACGTAACATAAAACTCTTTTGCCTACTGTTCATTTATAATGCTCTATTATGCCATGTGTAACTTTCAGTAGTATTTATACTTTGTTTACTTTAAATTAGTATTTTAATGGAAAAATAATTCACTGGTTTACAAATTTTATTTTGTCTCGGATGTAAAAATGTACAGGGTGTACATAACTTATCAGAAAAAAATAAGCGCAACTGCGAGATATATATGTATACAGGGTGAGTCAAAAGTCTCCATACATAGGCAAAATGGTTATAATAAATAAATGATTATTTATTTTTTATTTTTTTGCAGGTGATGTGCTGAGATGCCTTTGTATGTGCCATCCGTATGTGCATTCAGTGTAATGGTGCCCACATAGAGCATATTTTGTGACTTACAAGTGATTGCATAATAAAGTGACCATTGTGCCTATGTATGGAGACTTTTGACTCACCCTGTATATATAGTGAACCAAATTTAAATCAAATCCGAAGGAATTCTATGATTATGTTGGGAATAAAAAAGTAGCTTCACAGAATGTTGGTCCACTCATAGGCGAAAACGACAAACAAATTTATGATAACTCACAAATTACTGAAATTTTAAATAAATTCCTCTCTTCTGTGTTTACTAACGACAATATGAACAACATTCCCGTTCGCGTAATCATGCTCAATGATGATCATTTAAAGCTTTGCGATTTTACCTTTCGTGAAAGTGAGGTACTCTCGGCCATAGATAAAATTAATCCCAGAGGCAGATCCAGTGGATAGTTCGGGGTAGTTCGAACTACCCCCTTTTAAAAGCAGTGCCCTTTTTCAAACAAAAATAAGGCATAAAAACAGTCCTAATTCTTGTGGAAATATTCACCAAATGATAAAATCAAATTATTATTTACACTTGGAAAATAATGGAGGAGCTTTGAACTCTATAACCACTCAAACAACAGTGGAAAGTAGGAAAGGAAGAATATGTCGTGTTCTCAAATTAAAGGCTAGAACGGGAACACCCTCAACTCTGAAGGAAAATAGTTTTGTTGCGAGAGGACCAACTTACCAAGACTGTTTAACCAGCTATTCAAGGAATTAAGGAAGACGAGTGCTGTAGCGGTGGATATCTTCAAAAGAAGACTAGACGCCTGGCTCAGAACAATGCCAAATAAGCTGGGAGTACCTGGCTATGTAAAGTGGAGAACGCAAGAAACCAACTCTTTACTTCACCAGGCCATCTCAAGAGGAGGGGCAACAAGCCTGACCTCCATTAAATGAGGAATCATCGCACGGAACATCTGAAAGGTATAGTCATCGGCGTAAGGCATTATTATATTAATTAACTAGCAAAAAACCAGGCCTACGGGCGGGATATTTTTGCTAGTTCCTGCGGAAGACTGTTATTACTCTTCCGACAGTACATATTTACTGTATTTCTTCCAAATGATGGCTTTCTTTTTCTTATCATGTTCGGTCCCTAAGATTTTTCTTCTGGACTAAGTTTTCAGAACATTCCCAATTTTTTTTATACACTTGTCAAGCAATAAAATGTAATGAAACTTTAAAGCGAGTTATAGTTTAACATTTACAATTATCTTACGAATCACTGTTGTTGTTGTTGTTTAGCCGATCAGCCCACCCTGATCGAGCAAGCCGGCGGCACGCAGGTAACCGATCGCCCTCTCCGGAGTGGACCAGAGGTTCAGCGCACTAGTGATGTTGTGTTGTGTTCGTTGTTGTGCTAGAGCGGTACAGTCCGTCATAATGTGTTCAATTGTTTGTGGTGTGTCTTGGCACAGGTGGCAGGTGTCGTCTATGGAGTTGTCTAGTCTGTGTTTATATGTCCGTAAGTTGGGGTGATGTCCACATCGGAATCGTGCTAAGTTAACTCGATCCGATCTGCTCAGGCTGATCTCTGACCTGTTAATGGGTGGCGGCTTCGCACCTAGGACCGCATTCGGACCGAGTCGTGTCAGTGCTTTGTGGGTTAGGTGTGTGTGTATGTGTTTTCTGTACTGTGTGATGTCTGTGGGGCGTGGTATGGAATGGAGTATTTGGTTATAATGTCTCTCTGGTGTTACCTTAATGGTGCGAGGTGTTGGTGAATGACTGTACATGTAGTGGCAAGGGTGTTGTGGGTTAGTTGTCGCTGCTGCCATGAATTGTGTTCCCCTCATGTCTAAATGTTCCCTAACTTTTGGTATTTTTGTTTCTGTGTGCAGGTGTTCTATTGGTGTTGTTTGAGTGCATCCTGTAATGATACGAAGTGCGTTGTTTTGTATTGTTTGTAAGGTGTTTATGTGTGTGTTTGAGATAATGGGTGCCCAGCATGGGCTAGCATAGTCCATAACTGAGCGAATATATTGTTTGTATATGAGTGATGTTGTTTCCTGCTGGTGTCCAAAGTTTGTGCCTGTTAGTACCCTAAGCGTGTTAAGTCTTGACGTACATTTGGTTTTAATGTCCTGAATGTGGTTTGCAAAAGATAATGATGTGTTGTATGTGACACCAAGTATTTTGGTTCTGTGAGTGTGTGGAATGTTGATGTTGTTTAGTGTAAGCTGTGGAATTACCTGGTGTTCTTTTGTGTTGCTTGTAAGCAAGGTGATGGTTGATTTTGTGGGCGCTACTTTGAGTCTATTGTATGTGAGCCAGTCTTGTATACTGTTTATGTATGTTTGTAGGTTATTTGTAGCGGTGTCGATGTTGTTGTGGGTGGATGTTAGAGTGATATCATCTGCATATGATGATAAGGTAAGCTTATTATCTATGGGTGTTGGAATGTCATACATGTATAAGTTGAAGAGTGTTGGTGAGAGAACAGAGCCTTGAGGGACCCCGTTCGGAAAAAGCTTGTTTTTGGATGACTTGCCATTAAATGTGACATGTGAGTATCTTCCTGAGAGATAGTTGCTCAGCCACCTTTTGGTGTTATTGTGCATGTTTGTGTTGAGTATTTTGTTTATGAGAGGGAAGCGTGGGATAGCATCAAATGCTTTACTAATGTCTATTGTTGCTAATAGTGTACGTTGAGCTGGTCTTCTGGAGTTGATGCCATCCATGATGTGCTGCGTGAGGTTAGTGAGTAATGTCGTGGTTGAGTGGTGAGGTCTGAATCCATGTTGAGTAGGCGATAGTGGTATGTGTGGGTTGGTGATTTGTAAGATTAGTCTTTCTGTTACTTTGGAAGGTGTGCATAGTAAAGTAATGGGTCTATAGGAAGCTGGTTCTGTTGGATTTTTGTTTGGTTTGAGTAGTGTAATAATTTTACCTTGTTTCCATATGTCAGGAATAATACACTGTTGGTATGAATATGTGCTGATATTTGTGAGAGCTAGTATTCCTTGTCGGACCAAGTGTTTAAGGTGTATGTTAGATATGTTGTCTGGTCCAGTAGCCTTCGAATTCTTAATGTTTTTGATGATCTTGGTGGTCTGGTCTGTATTGAAGGGTGTAATGGTCGTGTCGAGTCTGTAGGTTTTCTTGTGTCTGGCTGTTTGTCTGTCTGCGTGTTTCTAGTTGTTGTCTCTGTTTAAGTGACTTATCTTTGCGTAGTGATTAACTAGAATGTTAGCTTGTTGTGTGTATGTTGGGATATTATTTTGGCTGCGACAGATAGCCGCGTGTGAGGTGTGAATGCCGCTGTTAGAGTGGGTAATGCTGTTTATAGTCTTGTATAGCCTGTATATATCTGTGGAGTGGTTTAGTGTTGTTATGAATTCCCTGAATGTTTCTGTTTGTTTTTCTTTGAGTTTGTTGTTTATTTCTGTGTTGAGCTGTTGTATCTGCTGTTTTATGGCTTCTGTGTGTGGTGTTTGTTTGTTATATTTGAGGTTGTTACGTTGCCTTAAGAGGTGGGCTATTTCTCTAGTGTAATTTCGGTTGTATTTCCTAATGTTGCCCTTGGGTATGTATTTGTTTGCCTTATTGATAATCTGATTAAATGTCTCGAGTGTTGTATCGATGTTTATGATGGGTGTGCTGTTTAATGTGGTGAATTGAATTACATTTAAATGCTGCTTCACAGCAGTTAAATTTCAAATACAACTTGTCACATTTTTTTTTTGCCTATCATAACTTCCGATGTGCAGCTAAAATTTTTTATGCCGATATTCTTTCCTAAATTTATTGACCAACTTAATTTTTTCATTCTAAGAAAGTGTATGAAACTCCGTAGAAGTGTGTTGGGACTTGGTTTAATGACAGAGAAGGCCACCAGTCCACGCTTCTATAAAATTTTATATTTTTCTAATAGCCAGAAAAGCCAGCAGATCAACAAATTCATGAAAGAAAGCAACCATCAAAATTTTGGGTTTCACGTCCCAAGACCAATGGGCTAAAATTTTGAAATTTAAGTGCTTCGTGTTTTAGCATATACTTCTTTTGGAGGGGGGGGGGAGGGATAAATTAGGGTAATTTTTTATGGACAACCGATCTGAAAAAAAAGTTGCTAAAAACACTCCAGGGATCCCAAAGGGTGTTGTCACCAAGTTTCATGAAAATCGGTCGTCCAGCCATTTGGACCTGAAAAAGAGACAGACATAAATTATGCGGTGTGACATAATTCACAAACGGACTTGCAGTGAATTATTGTGATATTTGGCCATTTTATTTTTTTTATACAGATTTCTTTCTAGAATTTTGTAAAGAGTGAATTATTTTTTAAATTATGGGGAACGTAAACACACATTTTATTTGTATAGGTACGTCTGATAGAATCAGCATATAAAAACAGTTACTAAAAAAAAAGCGTGTATGCCTTCTGGGCTACGTTTTGGGTGAATTTTCTTTTGGTTTAGATAAATATACTCTGGAAGTATATTTTGAATTTTTTTGGTAATATCCTTGTTTTTCACAACTATTACAGTGGCCTATCACCTGGTGTTACTTTCTTTCTTTGTAATGGGTAAATCCTCAATTATAAGCCTATATTGTTGGGCCACATATGCGCGAGTGACACGGTGAGTCTGAATTAAATTCTGACCCCACCCCAAATACAGTGCTCTATTTCGAATACTGACATCTACCATCCACTTTCTGCATTCCCACTTAGAATTCTTCCCAACCAACCGTATTCATGTGAGTGATGAGTATGGCGAAAGGTTTCACCAGGACATTATTCATTGTTGTCATTGAAAAGCGTTATCAAATCAAGTGAAATCCAAGTATAATGGCAGATTACTACTGGACAGTGAAGAGAGATGTTTCTATCAGACCCGTAACCAGCTAATTTTGCGCCCGAGGCAAGATCATAAAATTGCGCCCCCTTATAAAATTGCGCCCCTTATAAAATTGCGCCCCCTTATAAAATTGCGCCACCCCCCCCTATTCCTATAACACTACACGATCCTCTAAGTGGTAAATTGTTTTTGGCACAAAACATCATAGCATCAAGACCTATTTTTAAAATATTTCTCCATTTTTGTTTATCAGTTTCAATAGCTTTCTGTAGTGCATCATCGATACATTGTCCGCACAACAGTCTTTTTTGTAGGGATTTCAATTTACAGAAATTTTCACGATGATTAGTTGAATTTTCATGTTCTACAATACGGTTGAAATTTTTCCAGTCATTAAATCCTGTTTTCTGATTTGCAATATTCGGTTTGGAAAAGCGCTGATCGAATAATATGCATGGAAAACAGAAAATAAAGTACTGAAAAGTACTGAAAATTTATAGAAATGCGCCCTTTCCCTAATGGCATGGCGTGCTTGGGATAGTAGATACATATTTTATATAGTTTACCTGCGCTCCTCACTTCTGCGCACCCTAGGCAAGTGCTCATTCGCCTCGCCCTTGTTACGGCACTGGTTTCTATGCAAGATATAAATGAAACTTTTCTGTTATTTTGATTTGGTTTCCTGTTTATATATTCCTGAAAAATGAGTATCATAGGACATAATATATTTGTTCATATCTCAAAAACTATACGTGCTATGCAAAAATGGGTAATTTTACTGCAGTCAGCATGGTCAGTTTTACAAAGGACACATACTTTCATCGAAAAGACAAATAAAAAGTTAAAATTTATTGACCAGTTTTATTAATTAATGTATGTTATATTTGTAATGTGTTTTTACGCAAATACCAACTGGTCATTGTAGTTAATAGTAGTATAGGTTCATTTAGGAAGACAGGTGCAAGTATCACCGAGGGAAGTGCCACGAGAGAAAATGAGTGGGGAGTGCCAGAGGTGAGTGCTAGTAGAGCACAATTTTAATCCTTGGTGATATTTCATAATCCTTGATAAGATCTTAATCCGTTAATAGGTTTTGATTTAAAATATCTTAACCTAACCTGACCTAGACAGCACTACCTCAATAATAATACTAATAATAATAATAATGGTGTGACGTCGCACTATGAACTTTAGCGACCACCGTTTGAATAGAGCAAAAAATTTCATTTGTAAGGTATAGGCATCATCTGATGCAGCACGATGATACAATAAAAATAAACATTGACAACATTGTCTCAAGCACATAATAATAATATAAGGTTATGGGGCCATCTGATGCAGCACGAAGACAGCGACACGTACACATACCACTGATGTTTAAGAAAGACTAACGAAATTAAACACTATGAATAATGACACCGGATTCGCAGGGTTGCCAGGTGATATCTCTTAAAATGGGACAAACACTAAAAAAAAAGGGGACAGCCAATGTTATAAATTTTTTAAAAAGGGACAGGTTTAAATTATTACCATACCGAGTTATTTTATGTTAAAAGTCAATGCACAATTGCACCACTTACACATACAAGAACTGTTCTTCCACGAAAGCCATTTAAATTGGTTTTCCCAGTCTTTATTATAATGTCTGTTATCATTATATGTATTCTTCCACTTTCCCATATTGAAGGGCTATATATTTATATTTCAAATAATGCGATGTAACTATATTATATAAACTTGGTTATTCACTTAACATGATCAAACGAACAAAATCACAACCACATTGATTTATGTTTGATTCGCGACTGATAGGCTCTATAGTCTAGCTGCCTAGGGTCTATGCATTAAAACTAAGCGGCATGCCACGCGTCACACAGTAATGTTTTGCAATGCATAGCCAAAATGTAATAAAACGTTTCAATACGTAATACGTACATTGTACATACTTCAGTGGCGGCGAGACTGTGTAAACCATTTGAAGAAACGTAAATATATGTACGTTATATTTATATTCTCTTATACTTTATGTTTAAAATTATATTTGTTCTTAAATGTTTCTTTTTATAATGCATGTGATAAATTTCTCAAATAAGACAAAAGAGGACAGTTTTGGGTTGTCCCCTTTATTTGAAAATGTTTAGGACAACCGAACCTGAAATAGGACAGACTGTCCCCAAGAGGACAGACCTGGCAACCCTGCCGGATTGTAAGGCGGAGTCTATATATCATGTCCAGACAGGAATGTTACAGCGAACTTAAGTGTATAAAAATAATAATATAAATATGAACTATAGGGATCACCAGCTCAATGGTAAATTTTCAGAGCTAATAAATATAAAGTATAGAGGCCACCGGCAGTACCGACTCAGACACGTAGTAAAAATAATACTAATATTACTGTTGAACGTTTCTGGGGTGTTTCCGAAGAGCGCTTCCATGCACCAAGCACCAACCGACGAAGCTTATGTTTATTTGATTTTGACACTGAACACTTTGTTTAATACTATTATATATATATATATATATAGAGAGAGAGAGAGAGAGAGAGAGAGAGAGCATAGCTATATATATATAGCTAGGCATATAATTATTTCTACAATCGTGAAAGATTTAAAATCTTACCTTCATTATTAAGTTATTTTTCTTTCAAAGCTAAAAGGTATTGATACCTTCTTTCGCAATACTAATCACTGGCCGCGGTCTCTAAAGAACGGCCCCGTCCTTTCTTTTTATGCTCACCTGTTCTAAAATACAGTACTACTATTTCCTCTCTCTCTCTCTCTCTCTCTTGTCACTATGATTAGATGTTCACAAATAAGTATTTGAACGGTGTATAGTGTGAACCAGCCCTGTAAAGTGACAAGTTATTTTTATCTCAACAAAACTCAGCGATATTGATACTGTACCTTTTCGCGCGAAACTAATCTTGGGGATGGACAGTCCGTAGGGGGCACGTTATATATATATATATATATATATATATATATATATATTGACTGCCTGTTCTCCCTCGATAGGGAGTTTACAAAATTATAGACGCTACGTACACTAGTTTTAAAGATATAAAGACAGAGAGAAAAAAAGTACATGGAGATTATCTGTTGTAAGCTACAAACATACATTTAGAAATACATACAGTTAGGATATTCAGCAAAGATTACACAGTCATGTAACTACACATAATTGCATATAAATATTCAGTTAAGATTATACGCTCGTATTTTTTGGTAGATTAGACGCTGAAAATAATGGAATATTAAATAATTCTATAATTAATTATCGAAATATCAATTACCATGCTAATTGATTATTATAACACAGGGGGTGTTCAACCTTTTGTCATGAAGGGCCATATTTTAATTAATGACCCACACCTAGGGCCAGTGTGCAAATATGACATTAGATAATGAATTTTCAGTATCTGCCAGCCAAGACTGATACAAATCTTTGGCGGGCCGGACTCTGGCCAGAGGGCCGTATGTTGGACAAGCCTGTTCTAACATCTACTGTAGATTACTTTATCATGATGAAAACAAGAGTATGTAGAAATATAGTTTAATTTTGTTGACACTTAAATAATACGAGTCGTTATTCACTTGAAGCAAAATAGGCTTAAAATTATTAAAATTTCCAGTTTCAACTGAAAAATATTTTCTATTTTAAAATAATTTAAAAATAAATTTGTAAAACGATTTGTGGGAATATGTATTGATGCTCTCTCTCTCTCTCTCTCTCTCTCTCTCTCTAGTTTTCTAATTTTCCAAGGTACTGTAACTAAAAGTGATACGTCACAAAATTTACCCACACCATCAATGAATTATGAGACTTACCCCAATTGCCATGCACGTGTTCACGCTAGTTTGTACGTTTACATAATTAATTCTAAGAGAAATTCTGTATAGCTATTTTCTATACCAACAACTCAGGTATCTAACATACAGCTAATAAATACTAGTAATAAACAAATATTGAAAATGTATAAATAATAGCGTAATGCTTGACCAAATTATATTGTATATTAATTTCATACACGCATAATTATTGCATGAAACCCATTATCAAACAAAGAGACCAAAGAAATAATAATTTGATTAAACTTAGTAAAACTAAATAAGATTTGGATGAAAAAGTAAATATATAAATGAATTCTAGAGAGTTGAGATAGATAAAACATTTTTCAAACATTAAAAATAGTTAATTATAATATAAGGACCCAATTTACTGTGGTTATTATTATACTGTTAAAACAAGTATGTATACAATTTCCGGTATGCACACTGCGTTCTTGTCAGTTAGAGCTACTAAAGTATTTCTTTGATGATTTGAGAAAAACATTTAATGAAGTCTACCTTTCTCTGAAAGAGTGATTGCCTGCAATTCCTGCTGTATGACGTGATTTGCGTATTAAATCTCTTTTAAGTCTTGTGTTATGATCACGTGCTTGATGCGGGATGATTGCTCTTTGAATTGGCAGGACACAGTGACATTTATTGATATTTCTATGCATACTGACAGCATCACTGAATATGTCAGAATATTCAGTATTTTAAGCAGTGAGGAAGTGTGACTTTTCTTATTATCGTTGATTGAGAGTGTTTACAACCACTTTTACGGATGAAAGTGTTGCAGGATGAAGGCTGCGTTTTAGGAATATGTTTATTGAATAATATGAACAGAAATTTTGGGTTTTGAAACTTAATTTTTCATCTACATTAATGCCAAGTTTTAAGCTTATCACGGAGTGGTTTATTTACTGCGACTTCAGTTGGGGTGACATCGGATGGCGTTGTTAAAGTCTTACCGGCCACTTTTAGTTCCTCAATCGTACGTGTAAACCACAGACTTCAGGTGACTCCGCAAAAAATTAAAAAATTAAAAAAATCTAGCGGTGAGAGGAGTCCACGTTTCTGTTAGAATGCTAGGCAACATCTGTAGTAGTTTATGCGAGAGGAATCTAATTTATGTAAGACCTGCAGCTTGGACATTTACTGAATTAATAAATATATTAAATGAAGTCAGTCGACCATTCGTTCATCTCCCATTATTTCGCTGTCATTAACGGAATGACTCACAAAGACTTTGCATTTAGTCTTTTAATTTTATTCTCGTTAATTTATTTAGGAAAAATATACTGTCATTATTTACATGGTAAAGTGCCACAACTAAATTCTGGGCTGACATAATGCAATAATTTCAAGTTAACAAATAACTTTTGCCCTCCTTGGCTAATAGATTACAGTAACATAATTTAGAGAAAATTAATTTATTTTTATAAAAATATTATTTTAAAACTCCACCCACACCCAAGTAGTGCAACACGCAACATCAATACGAAGTACACACTACAAGTCAGCGTGTCGTACCAACTTCCTTATACAAACTTAAAGAAAAACAAACAGAAACATTCAGGGAATTCATAACAACACTAAACCACCACAGATACATTCAAGCTATACAAGACTATAAACAGCATTACCCTCTCTAACAGCGGCATTCACACCTCACACGCGGCTATCTGTCGCAGTCAAAAAAATATCCCAACATGTACACAACAAGCTAACATTCTAGTTAATCACTACGCAAAGATAAGTCACTCAAACAGAGACAACAACCAGAAACACGCAGACAGACAAACAGCTAGACACAAGAAAACCTACAGACTCGACACGACCATTACACCCTTCAATACAGACCAGACCACCAAGATCATCAAAAACATTAAGAATTCGAATGCTACTGAACCAGACAACATATCTAACATACACCTTAAATACTTGGGCCCACAGGGAATACTAGCTCACAAACATCAGCACATATTCATACCAACACTGTATTATTCCTAACATATGGAAACAAGGTAAAATTATTACACTACTCAAACCAAACAAAAATCCAACAGAACCAGCTTCCTATAGACCCATTACTTTACTATGCACACCTTCCAAAGTAACAGAAAGATTAATCTTACAAATCACCAACCCACACATACCACTATCGCCTACTCAACATGGATTCAGACCTCACCGCTCAACCACGACATTACTCACTAACCTCACGCAGCACATCATGGATGGCATCAACTCCAGACGACCAGCTCAACGTACACTATTAGCAACAATAGACATTAGTAAAGCATTTGATGCTATCCCACGCTTCCCTCTCATAAACAAAATACTCAACACAAACATGCACAATAACACCAAAAGGTGGCTGAGCAACTATCTTTCTGGAAGATACTCACATGTCATCCAAAAACAAGCTTTTTCCGAACGGGGTCCCTCAAGGCTCTGTTCTCTCACCAACACTCTTCAACTTATACATGCATGACATTCCAACACCCATAGATAACAAGCTTACCTTATCATATGCAGATGACATCACTCTAACATCTACCCACAACAACATCGACACCGCTACAAATAACCTACAAACATACATAAACAGTATATAAGACTGGCTCACACACAATAGACTCAAAGTAGCGTCCACAAAATCAACCATCATCTTGCTAACAAGCAACACAAAAGAACACCAGATAACTCCACAGATTACACTAAACAACACCAACATTCCACACACTCACAGGACCAAAATACTTGGGGTCACATACAACACATCATTATCTTTTCCAAACCACATTCAGGACATTAAAAACAAATGTACGTCAAGACTTAACACGCTTAGGGTACTAACAGGCACAAACTTTGGACACCAGCAGGAAACAACATCACTCATATACAAACAATATATTCGCTCAGTTATGGACTATGCTAGCCCATGCTGGGCAGCCATTATCTCAAACACACATATAAACACCTTACAGACAATACAAAACAACGCACTTCATGTCATTACAGGATGTACTCGAACAACACCAATAGAACACCTGCACACAGAAACAAAAATACTGAAAGTTAGGGAACATTTAGACATGAGGGGAACACATTTCATGGCAGCAGCGACAACTAACTCACAACACCCTTGCCACTACATGTACAATCATGCACCAACACCTCGCATCATTAAGGTAACACCAGAGAGACATTATAACCAAATACTCCATTCCATACCACGCCCCACAAACATCACACAGTACAAAAACACGTACACACACACCTAACCCACAAAGCACTGACACGACTCGGTCCGAATGCGGTCCTAGGTGCGAAGCTACCACCCATTCACAGGTCAGAGACCAGTCTGAGCAGATCGGATCAAGTTAACTTAGCACGATTCCGATGTGGACATCAACCCCAACTTACAGACATACAAACACAGACTAGACAACTCCACAGACGACACCTGCCACCTGTACCAGGACACACCACAAACAATTGAACACGTTATGAGAGACTGTACCGCTCTAGCACAACAACGAACACAACACAACATCACTAGTGCGCTGAACCTCTGGTCCACATCGGAGAGGGCGATAGGTTACTTGCGTGCCGCCGGCTTGCTCGATCAGGGTGGGCTGATCGGATCGGCTAACCAACAACAACAACTTCCTTGTACGTAGCTAAACATCGTAAAACTTTGATTTATCATATTCAAAGAGGCGCTTGTAATTAAAATATTTAGTTACCCGTGTGCATATAAAGTTTGCTTTCACGTCAAAGTCACACAGAAGAATGTTACTTTTTTATTTTTTAAACGAATTAATGAAGCTGCAAGCTTACATCCCAACACATCACTGTAAAAAGGAAAAAATATGTTTGAGATATACCGTAAGATCAAAGGTGGGCAGGACCGAGTTCCAAAAGGACCGAACTCCAGGAACTCGGTCAAGTCGGTCCTTTTCTCAGTGAGGACCGAAATGAGGAGCGACGGTCCATTTTTAAGCAATTCCGGACGGTCCGGTCCGGACGGTCTTTTTTAGTGATTTTAGTGTGTTTAGTGATTATTTGAAGTTCTAAAGAAGATGGATCGTTTCCTCCAGAAGACTCAGAAAGAGACTGAGACTGAACTGAAACTTGTTTCAACACCTGGAGGAGACGAAGAATCTACTGATGTTAGTGCTTCAACTTCAAGTCAAGCAACTGGAGCTCCTAGCGGAAGAACTGAACCCGGCAATCCCTGGCCGTACCTGGACAAATACTTTGAATACCTGGGCCCCAAGGGTGAGCAGAGCCTGGAGTACAAGTGCTTGCTGTGCCTGCCGAACAAGAACATCCTCTCAACAAGCAACAAGAGCCAAAACAACCTCAAGCGACATGTCTCCAGGCGCCACCCTCACGTCCAGAACCAGTTCGACCAGTGCATCAAGGACGGGGTGGAGCTCCAGAAAAAGAAGAAGCGACGAGGAGACCCTCAGGAGCGCCCCGACGACAAGAGGCAGAGGACCATGGTTCAGCCGACTATACGGGAGGCCATGGCTGGACCGTCCAGAGTCACCAAGGCTCTCTTTGAAGAGAAGGTCAGTAAATTCAATTAAAAATCTTACAACTTTGTCTAGAAGTATTTATAATCATTAAATTACACTCAAATGTCAGTCAGTTATGATGAAACGTAACAAATTTTTATTTCTTTTTAATTAGTTGATCACCTTATTTGTGGGCAACATGTTGCCTCTCGACGTCGTCGACTCCCATTCGTGGAAGGACTTTGTTAGCACCTGTGTCCCTGGCCAACACTCCATGTCTAGGAGGACGCTTACCAGGCGTATTGAAGACAGGTATTTTTTGTTTGGCTATTTAAATTCATTCTTGATAACATTTCTTTTCTTTTTCTTTTAGTGATGAGTGATGACATTATAATTTTTTACTTTACTTTTGTCTTTTAATAAACTTTTTAAGGTTTGACGAGAAGAGGCAGCACCTGAGGGACGTCCTCAACTCTGTACAGTCGGTCTCTACTACGGCAGACGCTTGGACATGTGCCCACAAGTATGTTTAAATTTTAATTAATTTACTTTTTACTTCAATCAAAAAGAAACTAATAAACTGTGAGTTTATTTTAATCAATTTATTACAATGCTGTGAAAATATAAATTATAATACTACATTTCAATTCAAAGCATTCCATTTTATTTAAGGTCGTACATGGGGATGACTGTACACTGGATTGACCAGGCCACCCTCCTCAGCAGGGCCGGATTAACCATTAAGCAAAATAAGCCCGTGCTTAGGGCATCAAGGGAAGGGGGGCACCACAGAAATTTTCCATTGTCGGATTTACCATGGATTTATTATACTATTATAATACCAACAGAACAACTATGCAACAAGGCAGGCTGGATGCCTTATCTCTACTAAGTATAGAAGCAGATGTGTTACGTAAGATTAGTTTTGAGGATCTGATCAAAGACTTTGCAATTAAAAAAAGTAGGAGAAAACTTTTCAAATATAAATGAAGTGGAAGTATACAAAAATAAACATTATTTTCCATCTTACTGTAAGTTTTGTTTCATTTCAAAAAATAAAATTTTATTTTATGGTTTATTTTTGTTTATATTTTGAATTACATATACAGTATATGGGGCACCAAAATCTTTTAAGTGCTTAGGGCCTCTAAAGGTCTTAATCCGGCCCTGCTCCTCAGGCAGAAGGCAGTCTTGGCGTGCAGACGACTCACCGGACACACACCTTCGAGGTCCTTGCGAAGGAGATGTACAAGGTCCTCTTCGACTTCGCCATCGAGTCGAAGGTCTGCAGGACTACTACTGACAATGGCAGCAACTTCGTCAAGGCATTTAAGTAAGCAGATTTTTTTTTTTTTAATTTCTTCATTCAAATTTTTTGACTTTTAAATCTTTACATTTTTAATTTTTTCTATAACATTGAATAAAAAAAAATAAAAAAATATAATAATTGTGTTTCATTGTGCAGTGTCTTTGGCAAAACGGACGAGGAGCTGCCTGAGGAGGTCCAGGAAGAGGAGGAAGAAGGTGTGGGGCGGCCCGATGATGAGAACGTCTTTCAGGTTGAGGATCTGGCATCGCTTTTGGAAGGTAAATTATGGATTATTTATTATTTCTTGATTTTTTTTTCACTTTTTACAAGTCTTGTAAGGTATTTTCTTTTCACTTAAATATATTATTGACTAAATTGAACATTTCTTTTTAGCCGGTGCCACGGAGGATCCTGAATACGTCCTGCCGAAGCACACAAGGTGCGCCGCCCACACCCTGAACCTAGTGGCCACCTCAGACGCTGACAAGGCCCTGAAGAACTCACCATCCTACAGGAAGGCGTACCGGACCGCCTTTGGTAAAGCTACGGAGCTGTGGAACAAGCAGTCAAGAAGTTCACAAGCCTCAGACACCATCAAGGCCGAGATAGGGATGCAGCTGACTGTCCCCACCGTTACGAGATGGAACTCCGTCTACGACGGGGTGTCCCGCCTGGTCGACATCTTCGGAGACAGGGAGAAGCTTCATGGACTACACCAGACGTGCAACATTCTTGGGGTGCCTTCGTTCTCGTCTGGTGAGCAATATACATATTTGATTTTTTTACTTTTCTTTTTGAAAAGGTAAAAAGTAAAAAGTAAAAAGTACAATATAAAAAGTTTAAGTACAGGACTAAAATATTAACTATTTTTTCAGCTGATATCAACTTCTTCAAAGAGTATCTTGAGGTGATGAAGCCGGTCTGTAAGGCCTTGGACATCCTGCAAGGGGAGGACAAGGCCTACATGGGGGCACTCCTGCCCACCCTGGCCATCTCTCTCAAAATGTTGAAGGAGCAGATGGAAAGCAGCGATGTCAAGATGTGTCAGCCACTGGTATTAGCTGTCAGGGATGGGATCAAACGTCGGTTTGGTCCCCATTTTGAGGATATGGACTTCCTCCTGGCAGCTGCGCTACACCCCAAGTTCAAATTGGGCTGGGTGAGGCTGGTGGAGGACGACGTCATGTATGACGTCGAGGAGATCAAGGCAAAGGTGAAGAAGCAGATGATGTCTATGGGGAGAGGATTCTGGCAAGAGCGGACTCAGGCAAGGACACCAGCAGCAGCGAGGGTGAGAATGACCAGGACAATGACGACTTCTTTGAGGCTCTCTACGAGGGCGGGGAGAAGACGAAGGAGACCGGGACCAAGTTGGTGGAGACATTTCTCAGCGAGAGGCCTGTGAAACCCTTCATCTTCAACAAGGACTCGTTCCCCAGCCCGGCGTTGAAGGACTTGTTCATCAAGTTTAACACGCCTATCCCATCCAGTGCCGCCGTGGAGAGGCTCTTCTCTTTGGGGAAGGACGTCCTCAAGCCGAAAAGGTCAGGGCTCAGTGACAGCCATTCTGAAATGCTAGTCTTCTTGAAGGGAAACTCAAGCATTTAACTTAATAACTTTTTTTCATCATTTATGTATTGTATTAATTATAATTTACGTTAATAAAATTAAAGATTTCCGGTGTCTTTAATTTCATTTTTCATTTTAATCAAAATTTTCACTTATATTATATATAAGGACCGAGGACCGAGGCGTTCCTAGGTCCTATCTTCAGAAAGGACCGTGACCGGGACCGTCGGTCCAGTTTGAGGCAAGGACCGGGACCGGGACCGTCGGTCCTTTTTGAAGCCCGGGTGCCCACCTTTGCGTAAGATACATGTAGGCTTCGCATGAACTACCTTTTCGTCACTTATGTGAGATTACAGAAAATTTATTCAGTGCTTGTACATGTATTTGTCGTATCATATTTTTAATTTCATAATTTTCATAATATATCGTTCTAATATCCTAATAATTGATTTTAGCAAACAATTAAAATGTATTTTTAGTTTAGTTAATTTATAGATATAATATAATTTTTAGGTTAAATACCTAAATGTGAATTTAGCTTTACAATTATCAGAATGCTCCTTCCAAAAGAAGTTGTTATACTATATATATATATATACCGGGTGTTTCAAAAGTCCCTCACTAATTTGATTTTCAATTTTCTTTGCAGCTAATCGACCAACGACGTTCATCTTGTGGTAAACTCTTACTCAGTAGTTGAGAATTTTTTTGAGTCTACATTTGAAGTTTTGCTCCGTTTTCTTCTGCTACTATGCTGACTCTAGAGCAGAGGTGTAAAATCGCTGCATGGCAGGAGGTTTTTCAATCTGTGGTCGAAGTGCAGCGACGATTCCGGGCAGTCTACGGACAGCATTATGCACCGGATAGGAACACCATCGTCGCCACCCACCGGAAGTTTATGGAGACCGGATCCGTAAAGAACAAATCACGATCAGGAAGACCTCGAAGTGGGCGGAGTGAGGAGAATGTCGAAACTGTCCGTGAGGCGTTTACTCAGAGTCAAGGAAAGTCCATTCGGCGAGCTGCTGCGGAACTGAACATCAGCGCGACATCTATCCAACGGATTTTGCGGCGTGGTCTCAAGCTGTATCCGTACAAGATCCAGGTGGTTCAGAAGCTGGAACCTCAAGACTACGATTGCTGGGTGGAGATGTGTGAGACACTGCTGCATCACTACGAAAGAGACCCATCGATCCTGGAGCACATGTGGTTCAGCGACGAAGCTCTCTTCCACCTTTCTGGTCGCGTCACTCGGCACAACACCCGCATCTGGGGAACTCACAATCCTGCGGAGTTCCGTGAACATGAAAGGGACACGCCGAAAATTGGTCCTGGTGTGCCATCTCCTCAGCTGGGCTGATTGGTCCGTTCTTCTTCCGGGATCAAGATGAAATTCCGTGAACGTCAACGGAGACAATTACCTTCGTATGCTTCAGGAGTTCTGCATCCCCCAACTGTCAGCTGTAGCTGACATGCAAGAAGTCATTTTCCAGCAAGACGGTGCCCCTGCTCATTACTCGCGTGAGGTTCGCTCATTTCTGAATAAGAAGTTCCCGGATCGGTGGATTGGTCGCCGTGGTCCCATCGAATGGGCTGCTCGCTCGCCTAATCTTACCCTACCCCATGCGACTTCTTTTGTGGGGCTACATTAAGAGCAAAGTGTACGCCACCAAGCCGCGAGTCCTCCCCACACTAGAAGAACGGATCAGGAATGCGTGTGCTTCTGTTACTCCCGAAATGTTGTCCAATGTCGGCCAAGAATGCGTAAAACGGTGGCTCGCTTGTTTCGAAAAAGACGGTGCCCACGTTGAGGTGTACCAGTGACTTTCCAGTAGACTTATGAAGCCAAGTTTGATGCCACCAAAATTCTCATGAATCGTAGACTCAGCAACCAAATTATCATTTGGTTCCTCTTGTAATTGCTATTTTAATAAAATTTTAAAAATAATGAGGGACTTTTGAAACACCCTGTATATATATATATATATATATATATATATATATATAACGTAAAGAACGACGCTTGTATAGGAGATATTCCGCGCAAGACGAGAGAGAGAGAGAGAGAGAACGAAACAAATGAAAAAATGAGATAACCACCCGGGAATCGAACCCGGGATCTTCCGATTGCCGGTCAGATATGATAACCATTACACCACGGGCCTCACTCGAACAAATGCCGTAATTCTTCTACATACGCGCAGAAACCAATGCCCCAAGGGGGCACCTCCCGCATGCCGTATCTATATATACATTTCAACTGCAAAGAACACGCAGTATAAATAACGTAAAGAACGACGCTTGTATAGGAGAACATTCCGCGCGTATGTAGAAGAATTACGGCATTTGTTCGAGTGAGGCCCGTGGTGTAATGGTTATCATATCTGACCGGCAATCGGAAGATCCCGGGTTCGATTCCCGGGTGGTTACCTCATTTTTTCATTTGTTTGTTCTCTCTTCTCATCTTGCGCGGAATGTTCTCCTATACAAGCGTCGTTCTTTACGTTATTTATACTGCGTGTTCTTTGCAGTTGAAATGTATATATAGATACGGCATGCAGGGAGGTGCCCCCTTGGGGCATTGGTTTCTGCGCGTATGTAGAAGAATTATGGCATTTGTTCGAGTGAGGCCCGTGGTGTAATGGTTATCATATCTGACCGGCAATCGGAAGATCCCGGGTTCGATTCCCGGGTGGTTACCTCATTTTTTCATTTGTTTGTTCTCTTTCTCATCTTGCGCGGAATGTTCTCCTATACAAGCGTCGTTCTTTACGATATATATATATATATATATATATATATATATATATATATATATATATACAGGGTGTCCCAAAAAAACTATATACTCTTTATAGCATCATATATTTTATAATTTAAAAAAAACCGAACAATATATGTTATAGCAATTGCCAATGAAAGGTAAATTAGTAATCTAAGTGATCAAAATGTTATAGCGAGTTGTTTGCATATAAAATTTAATTAACTACGCCAAGTGCTCAAAATGTTCTCCGGCGGCATGAATGCACTTTTGAATGCGTCGACTAACTGATTCGCAGACATGGACTAATGTGGATGCTGTGATGGTCCCGCACTTTTCCCTAATTGCATCCTTAAGGTGTTCGATTGTTGCTGGTCTTGTACCATAAACTGCATCCTTCAGGTAGCCCCACAAGTAAAAATCAAGTGGAGTCAAGTCCGGTGAATGTGGAGGATACTCAACGCTTCCTCTTCGTCCTATCCAACGGTTAGGCAACGTTTCATCGAGGTACCTTCTGACATCACAATGATAATGAGGGGGGGCTCCATCTTGTTGAAAGTAAAAGTCGTCGTTTCCAAACAACTTCCGAACTGCACGTATAATTTCTGTCCGCAGCATGTCGAGATATGCGGCACCGGTAACTGTCCCATTAAAGAAAAATGGTCCAACCAAACCCCTGGATGATAAACCACACCATGCTGTTAATCCTGATAAATTAACATGTTTATCCACATAAACGTGTGGATTATCAAGTGACCAGTACCTGCAGTTGTGTCGATTTACTGTGCCATTCAGCTTGAAGGTAGCTTCATCAGACCACACAATTTTGTTGGCAAACTGTACGACAGTGTACGTCTTCGGCTTCCATTGACTGAAACCATTCACAAAATTCGAGTCTGCGATCAGGGTCATCTTCAGTCATGGCGTGTAACAGACTTGGAATGTAGCTTTTCCATTTTGCCGACTTTAAAATCCGGTGAACACCTGATTTGCTGATTCCGGTCTCACGGGCGCATTGCCTAACTGATTTTTGTGGTGATCGATTAAATGTTTGCAACACTAAAACGGAGTTTTCATCACTCGCATTTGATTTGCGTCGTCCAGATCTTCGCTTGTGCATATCTTGAGCAGATCCCTCTGCCTCAAACTTGTCACGGATGCTTGTAATGGCGAGACGTGTCGGTGGCTTTGTACCAAATTCCCAAATCCATTGCCGCTGGACTTCGGACACATTCTCAAATTTCCAATACCATTTCAGAACACTTTTTCGTTGCTCCAGTGTCAAACGTTTACGCAACATGGGTTCTTTTGCTGAACTGAATAAAGTTGAATGCTGTAGAGTTTGTATCGTGGAATGAGTGCGTAGGCTAAGTCCGAAGCAAGCTAGTGAGTGACTAGACTACGTTCGGTCCATAGGCTTCGCCATTACAAGGCCTTTGATAAAACAAGGCCAGGCTTAGTCGACGCATTCAAAAGTGCATTCATGCCGCCGGAGAACATTTTGAGCACTTGGCGTAGTTGATTAAATTTTATATGCAAACAACTCGCTATAACATTTTGATCACTTAGATTACTAATTTACCTTTCATTGGCAATTGCTTTAACAACATATTTTTATTTTTTTTAAATTATAAAATATATGATGCTATAAAGAGTATATAGTTTTTTTTGGGACACCCTATATATATATATATATATATATTTTTTTTTTTAAGTTTGAACGACGGTTCAGGATCGACCTGCGGTCGACCCCTCTGCAGCATTCCGCCTCATTTGCGGAATTTTGTGAAGGAGGGCATTGCTCTCTGATCTCCTCTGCCCTCGTAGCCAGCCACGCATGGCTGGTCAGGGACTTTGCACAAGAATCTGTCCAGCTGGTTCTTGAAGTAATTCAGGTCGGTGTGCTGGAGATTCCTTACTTCTTTTGGAAGGACATTGAAAAGCTTTGGGCCCCGTATTCTGAGGGTATTTTCCATCTTCGTTTTCATGGCCCTTTGTCCCATCGCAGCTGGGACCGTACAAAATCTGCCTCTTCTCTCATTCCAGTTTGTTTCTATTTCATTTCTGAGGTTAGGGACAGACAGAGCTGGGCAGTATTTAAATACATTTGTATTTAAATATGTATTTAAATACATTTGTGTATTTAGAACTGTATTTATAAATACATTGTTTTTCATGTATTTAAATATAGTATTTAAATACTTTAATGAGTATTTAAATACAATGTATTTAAATACTCAAAATATAAAATGTAAATACTTTTACTGGTTTAATACACGTTCTGTACTAGTACAGTACGACGCGTCGACAGTGTAGTACAGCATGGTTCATGTTTCAACGTGTCAGTTCAATCAGTTGTGTGCCACTCTTAGTCGAAAGTGGTTGATTTCTTTATCGTGTGTGTGTCATGGCTTAGTGAATTAGTGAATGCATATGTTAAAATTTGTATGTATTTAAAATGTATTTACAAATGTATTTAAATACAATTGATGTATTTTGTATTTAGTATCTAAATACATTCGTAAAATGTATTTAGTATTTAGTATTTAAATACATTTCTCCCATGTATTTAGTATTTAGTATTTAAATACATTCAATGTATTTATTGCCCAGCTCTGGGGACAGAGCCCTCAAGTATTTTCCATATGTATATTATTGTGTACCGCTCGCGCCTTCTTTCAAGAGAGTAGAGTTTCAGGGATTGTAGTCGAGACCAGTAGTCTTCACCTTCCGTTTCCTCTATCTTACACGTAAAAGTCCTTTGTATAGCTTCAATGCTCGCAGTGTCTCTTTTTCTGTGTGGGCTTGTGAGTACTGAGCAATACTCAATTATTGGTAGGACTACTGTAGACTCTTCCATAATTTAAGCATGATGTTTGCTTTTCTGCTGCGGAAGCTCCTCCAGATAATTCCCATTATTTTTCTAGCCGTTGTAATTTTGATTTTATAGTGCTCTCTGCATTCTGCATCCGACGACATTACAGGGTTGGTAAAAAAACAAAAAACCATTCGTTTTTTATAAAAACCAAAAAAAAACATGTTTTTTTTTGTTTTTAATATACAGCCTGTAGGCTTATATATATATATAAATTGAGGAAATTGAAAATTTTTAGTATTTCTAATATAATTTAAGTGTTAAAAAAATGAAAGCAGAGAAAACAATAGCCTAACCATAAATTAAGAAAATACAGTAAACATCTGACTTATGATATGTGCATATAACCAAATATTTAAAAAATAATTCTTTAGCCCATATAGGCCTAGCCTACATGTAAAAAAGTTTTGGGTTTTTTATTAAAAAATTTGTTTTATTTACCAACCCTGAAATACAAAGAGCTTTATTAACTCCTAATTTATTTCTTAATTTGGACTGTATCAGTCCAAAAGCAGAAAAAATTCTTTCAACTGCAGCATGAGATGACAGTTATGAACACTGATGCATTGTTCTGCACATCTTCAGACAGTTCCTGATAGATCGGTTATGTTTAGATTAATGGAAATACATGCATGCACAAAATATAAATGCAAGGTTGCCTGTATTCTTTTATTTCTTCTTCATATACTTTTGTTTTTTTTGTTTTTTTGTTTTTCTAAAAAATGATTTAAACCATGGTTTAAACCATTGGTTTAAACTAAATGGTTTAAACCAAACAACCCTGCGACATTATTACTCCAAGATCCCTGACTTGTGGATTTGGTGTTATCTGTTTGGCTTGCGGAGTTTTGTACCCTTTTTTCCGTAGCTCTTTGTTATTACCATATCTTAGAAGTTGGAATTTTTCTTCGTTGAACTTCATATTGTTGTCTTCTGCCCACTGAAATAATGTTTCAATGTCGTTTTGTAATTTTCTTATGTCATCTTCGTTCAATATTTCCTTACATATCTTTGTGTCATCCGCGAAGCATGATACAATACTGTCCTTAATATCTGCATCAATATCTGCAATCATTATTATGAACAGCAAGGGAGCTAATACTGTCCCTTGTGGGACAGAGCTCACGACTTCCGAGACTTCCGATTTAACTCCGTTTACCACCACTCTTTGCGTTTTTTGCGTCAAGAAATTAAATATCCACCTTCCTAGCTTTCCAGTAATTCCTGTATCCTTAAGTTTGTGTGCTATGATTCCATGGTCACAGTTATTGAAGGCTTTAGCAAAGTCAGTATATATTAGATAGAATATATACAGGGTGTCCGAGAATTATCTGTACAATTTTTGGCTGTTATTAAAAGTCAACCATGAAGTGTAGAAATTCCAGTGTTGTCCCATTTTATAGAGAATCTCATTAAGTTTTTTCTGATACCAAGTTTTGACAAGTTTTTTAGAAATTCCAGTGTGTCCGAAAATTATCTGTACAATTTCATCTTTTAATAAAATTCTTGATAACACACGTAAAATTCTTAAACAAGATTATTTAGAATCTGTATTTTCAAAAGTTTCTTTTATTAAAGTAACGTTGTTACAAACATTCGATATGTGCACCATCAGTGATTCGCAAAACATCCAATCGATACTCCAAATGTTGCCATGTACGCTGCAGCATATCCACATCAATTCGCTCAATAGCAGCTGTGATTCTTGCTTTTAAATCATCAATGTCTGTCACCCGCGTATTGTACACAAGATCTTTGACGATTCCCCAAAGAAAGAAATCACAGGGTGTGATGTCGGGAGATCTAGCCGGCCAATGAATTGCACCTCCACGGCCAATCCACCTGTTTGGAATGTCTCATTCAGGGACTTACGGACGATCAAGGCCCAATGTGGCGGTGCGCCATCTTGCTGAAAAATGATGCGTGGATGCAGTGCTTCCAATTGCGGATAGACAAAGTGTTGCAATATGTCCAGGTAGGTACTGGAGGTCACTGTTGATTCACCGAAGAAAAATGGTCCAATCACGCGATCATGTAACAGGCCACACCACACATTAACTTTAGGACTGTCTCTGATGTGCTCTTCTATGCAATGTGGATTTTGTGACCCCCATATGCGCACATTTTGTTTGTTTACCTTGCCTGAAACATGAAAAGTTGCCTCGTCCGAAAACATGATTCTTGCCAAGAACGCATTGTCCTGGTCGACTCTGTCAAGCAGAGTCATTGCAAATTCCTTACGGGAGACCTTATCTTCTTGCGTAATCTGTTGCAAGATTTGCAACTTGTAAGGATGCAACTTCAAACGTTTACGCAAGACATCATGCACTGTCGAACGAGGTATCTGTAACTCTCGTGATGCAATTCTTGTCGACTTGCGTGGACTGCGAACAAAAGCCTCTCGAATGCGCTCGACATTTTCAAAAGACGTTCGAGGCCGCCCTGCTCCTTTCTTATGCTCTACACTTCCAGTTTCCTTAAACCTTTTATACCAAGCTCGTATGGTTACTCTTGATGGAGGGTTTCTGTTTCTGTTGTAATTAGTTCTAAACCTTCGTTGAACTTGTGTATCTGATTTTGTTTCGATAAACTATTCAGCACACTGTGCTTTATCCTGTGGATTCATTAAGGATGAGGGGTGTGTATGAATATCTGATAAAGAAAAAACTTGTCAAAACTTGTTATCAGAAAAAACTTAATGAGTTTCTCTGTAAAATGGGACAACACTGGAATTTCTAAAAAACTTGTCAAAACTTGGTATCAGAAAAAACTTAATGAGATTCTCTGTAAAATGGGACAACACTGGAATTTCTACACTTCATGGTTGACTTTTAATAACAGCCAAAAATTGTACAGATAATTCTCGGACACCATATATATATATACAGGGTGGGCGGAAAGTAGCTCCCTATTTTGGATTGGTAAAAAAATATGTATATTAATCATTTATTTCAGAAAAAATAATATGAAAAGGTAGGCATACATAGTAGGTTTTCTCTAAAATTCAATGTGGGCTCCAACTCTTTCCACCAGCTTCTGGAGCCGCCCAGGAATGGCGTCCACTGACTTTAGCAGGAACTCCGGCGGGATGGAGGACATGACTTCCCGAATTCGGTCCTCCAGTTCTTCCAATGTCCTCGGTTTGGTGCGGTAGACTTCTTCCTTTACCCACCCCCAAAGAAAGAAGTCGCACGGTTACCGCTGAAAAACGGCAGAATCGGTTCAGTGTAAACGGTGTGGTGTGGTATGACCTCAGATCAGGTTGTGGGCCCGTTCCTTCTGCGCAACACCATGAATGCTGAGCGGTACCTTGCTATGTTGCGAAACGAGGTCTGGCCGGTTGTCAGCACATGGGAGAACATCGACGATCTGATATTTATGCAAGATGGCGCCCCTCCGCACTTCACTCTTGTTGTCCGTGAGTGGCTGGATGCCCACTTCCCTGGGCGTTGGATGGGTCGTCGTGGTCCACATCAATGGCCAGCCAGGAGCCCCGACTTGACACCGTGCGACTTCTTTCTTTGGGGGTGGGTAAAGGAAGAAGTCTACCGCACCAAACCGAGGACATTGGAAGAACTGGAGGACTGAATTCGGGAAGTCATGTCCTCCATCCCGCCAGAGTTCCTGCTAAAGTCAGTGGACGCCATTCCTGGGCGGCTCCAGAAGCTGGTGGAAAGAGTTGGAGCCCACATTGAATTTTAGAGAAAACCTACCATGTATGCCTACCTTTTCATATTATTTCTTCTGAAATAAATGGATAATATACGTATTTTTTTACCAATCCAAAATAGGGAGCTACTTTCCGCCCACCCTGTATATAATATGTTATAATGTTTCAGACCAACAAAGACCCTAGGATCCACTCATGGCTGGTCTACCTAACTGTGTTCGTGTATTGTGTATGTCCTCCGTGGTGGCGGAGGGGACCTACAATTTTACGTGGGTTCCGAACCACAAGAACATAAGAAATTTATGTAAAAACTGCCGGTAAATTGGCAACGACCAATTTTTACGAAAACTAAATAATTATCAATTTAAAACTAATTAATTATCGATTTAAAATTAAAGATAGATCTCTGATCCAGAGGATCAAGTCATAATAGACTACTATCCACAATATGTTACACTCTATATCTATTTATAAAGGACATGCAAATATATCGGATCCAAAGAATCCAGTCAATTTCATTACGCTATCCATCAAGTCACGGTCCATATCGATAGCGGACCAAGTCAAAATTTACAATCATATACATTACAATATATACACTTACGAGAAAAAGAGTAGGTGTGGCTGTAAAGACTGTACAGTAATGTAGAAATGTGTGTGCACCCATTTTGGGTCTCCCATTTAAAGGTGTTTGTGGGGCAAGTGAAGATCATGAGTTTTTCAATACCTCACAGTACTATGGGGGGCACCGCTCGGCAGAGGAATCTCTTTAAATGGGGTGTGTAAGGACAGAGAGTATCCCCTAACCCAAGACGCTGCCTCCCTATATCCCACAACACTTGTGTTGAGCTGTGGGATCTATCCCCAGAAAGCCTTAATTTTACTATCTTAAACTATACCCTTTCTATCAACATATGCGTCTAATCGATTTTTAAACATGTTTATAGACGTGCTACTAATTACTTCTACCGGCAAACTATTCCAGCTATTTACTATTCTATGCGTAAAAAAGTTTTTCGCAACTGCTGTCTCGAACCTTCTACTTGTCAACTTACACCCGTTATTTCTAGTCCTATTATATTGAGATATTTCGAAAAGCTATCTCTATCTACGTTATCGAACCCATTCATAATTTTGAAAACCTGGATTAGATCACCCCTTAACCCCTGGTCTCGAGTGTTGTCAATTTTAACTCCTTAAGCCTATCCTCGTACGACTTTGACCTAAGCGACGGAATCATCTTAGTTGCTCGTCTTTGAACTCTTTCGATTTTGTCTATATCTTTGCGCATATACGGATCCAAAATTGGACCGCGTACTCCAAATGGGGTCTAACTAATGATTTATAAAGTGGAACTATAATATCGCGCGATTTGTACTCAAAATTTCGAGCTATAAAACCTAACACTTTGTTCGCCTTATTGACCGCTGCTGTACTTTGTTTCGCTACTTTTAAATCACCAGTGACTATAACTCCTAAATCTTTTTCCTGCTCTACGCTTGTTAAATCTTTCCTGACATACTATACGCAAATTTACCGTTACGCGAACCTATATGCAAAATTTTGCACTTATCAACGTTAAATCTCATTTGCCATGTGACTGACCAATCAACGATTTTATTCAGATCTTTCTGAATTTTACCTCTATCTTCGTCATTAATCGCCCTACCACCCAGCTTCGTGTCATCCGCAAACTTTGAAACTGTACTGACTAGGCCGACCTCTAAATCGTTAATATATATAAGAAAAAGCAAGGGCCCAATACAGAACCCTGAGGAACGCCACTCGCTACATTAGCCCAGCACGACTCCGCTCCATCAACGACCACCCTCTGTTTCCTGCCTCGCAACCACTCTTCTAGCCAATTTATTACTACACCCCTGATTCCATGAGCCTTAGTTTTTTCAATGGTCTTTTGTGCGGCACGGTGTCAAACGCTTTTTGAAAATCTAAATACACTACATCAACCGCCCGATGTCTATCGTAATCGTCAACCACGCTTTGGAAAAATTCTAAAAGATTAGTTAAGCAACATTTGTTTCGCCTAAATCCGTGCTGCGTATTTCTAACAAGTTTATGGTATTCTAAGTGTTCGACTATACGATCCCTAATTATTGATTCCAAAAGCTTACCTACAACAGACGTTAAACTGATTGGCATATTATATATATATATATATATATATATATATATAATATATATATATATATATATTATATATATATATATATATATATAGGCCAATCAGTTTAACGTCTGTTGTAGGTAAGCTTTTGGAATCAATAATTAGGGATCGTATAGTCGAACACTTAGAATTCCATAAACTTGTTAGAAATACGCAGCACGGATTTAGGCGAAACAAATCTTGCTTAACTAATTTTAGAATTTTTCCAAAGCGTGGTTGACGATTACGATAGACATCGGGCGGTTGATGTAGTGTATTTAGATTTTCAAAAAGCGTTTGACACCGTGCCGCACAAAAGACTCATTGAAAAAAACTAAGGCTCATGGAATCAGGGGTGTAGTAATAAATTGGCTAGAAGAGTGGTTGCGAGGCAGGAAACAGAGGGTGGTCGTTGATGGAGCGGAGTCGTGCTGGGCTAATGTAGCGAGTGGCGTTCCTCAGGGTTCTGTATTGGGCCCCTTGCTTTTTCTTATATATATAACGATTTAGATGTCGGCCTAGTCAGTACAGTTTCAAAGTTTGCGGATGACACGAAGCTGGGTGGTAGGGCGATTAATGACGAAGATAGAGGTAAAATTCAGGAAGATCTGAATAAAATCGTTGATTGGTCAGTCACATGGCAAATGAGATTTAACGTTGATAAGTGCAAAATTTTGCATATAGGTTCGCGTAACGGTAAATTTGCGTATAGTATGTCAGGGAAAGATTTAACAAGCGTAGAGCAGGAAAAAGATTTAGGAGTTATAGTCACTGGTGATTTAAAAGTAGCGAAACAAAGTACAGCAGCGGTCAATAAGGCGAACAAAGTGTTAGGTTTTATAGCTCGAAATTTTGAGTACAAATCGCGCGATATTATAGTTCCACTTTATAAATCATTAGTTAGACCCCATTTGGAGTACGCGGTCCAATTTTGGAATCCGTATATGCGCAAAGATATAGACAAAATCGAAAGAGTTCAAAGACGAGCAACTAAGATGATTCCGTCGCTTAGGTCAAAGTCGTACGAGGATAGGCTTAAGGAGTTAAAATTGACAACACTCGAGACCAGGAGGTTAAGGGGTGATCTAATCCAGGTTTTCAAAATTATGAATGGGTTCGATAACGTAGATAGAGATAGCTTTTTCGAAATATCTCAATATAATAGGAATAGAAATAACGGGTGTAAGTTGACAAGTAGAAGGTTCGAGACAGCAGTTGCGAAAAACTTTTTTACGCATAGAATAGTAAATAGCTGGAATAGTTTGCCGGTAGGAGTAATTAGTAGCACGTCTATAAACATGTTTAAAAATCGATTAAAACGCATATGTTGATAGAAAGGGTAGTTTAAGGTAGTAAAATTAAGGCTTTCTGGGGATAGATCCCACAGCTCAACACAAGTGTTGTGGGATATAGGGAGGCAGCGTCTTGGGTTAGGGATACTCTCTGTCCTTACACACCCCATTTAAAGAGATTCCTCTGCCGAGCGGTGCCCCCCATAGTACTGTGAGGTATTGAAAAACTCATGATCTTCACTTGCCCCACAAACACCTTTAAATGGGAGACCCAAAATGGGTGCACACACATTTCTACATTACTGTACAGTCTTTACAGCCACACCTACTCTTTTTCTCGTAAGTGTATATATTGTAATGTATATGATTGTAAATTTTGACTTGGTCCGCTATCGATATGGACCGTGACTTGATGGATACCGTAATGAAATTGACTGGATTATTTGGATCCGATATATTGCATGTCCCTTGTAAACAGATATAGAGTGTAACATATTTGTGGATAGTAGTCTATTATGACTTGATCCTCTGGATCAGAGATTCTATCTTTAATTTTAAATCGATAATTAATTAGTTTTAAATTGATAATTATTTAGTTTCGTAAAAATTGGTCGTTGCCAATTTACGGCAGTTTTACATAAATTTCTTATGTTCTTGTGGTTCGGAACCCACGTAAAATTGTAGGTCCCCTCCGCCACCAAGGAGGACATACACAATACACGAACACAGTTAGGTAGACCAGCCATGTGTGGATCCTAGGGTCTTTGTGGTCTGAAACATTATAACATTATAACATTATAAAATATATATATATATATATATATATATATATATATATATATATATATATATATATATAGATATATATATATAGATATATATATAACAAATTTAGGAATAAATTTTCTATTCCCTAGGTAAGGAATTCGACTTAAGGTGATGTAATATCAGAAATCCTTATTGACAAAGAAAGAAAAGCCGTTATGCTTAGGCATCTCTTCCTTATAACTACTACTTACTTTTTGTTTTTACTTTTCGTAAAGAAAGTTCAGTTCTAACAAACGTGTATCGCCATTATTCTGTAAAACAGAATGTAATTGTAACTTCACATACAAATACATCCTGTTCTTTTGCTAGAATTTTTTTTTCTTTCTCGTTATCTCTCTTTTTCGAAGACCTTTTTCAAACATTGAGTGATATTTTATAGCATAAGATTAGGATATGTTATTATTTTTATATACTGAACGCAATACTACATTTCCCTGTAATTTTAAGTATATACTGAACGCAATACTACATTTCGCTGTAATTTTAAGTACGTATATACTGAACGCAATACTACATTTCGCTGTAATTTTAAGTATATACTAAACGCAATACTGCATTTCGCTGTAATTTTAAGTATATACTGAACGCAATACTACACTTCACTTCACTGTTAAGATTTTATTCTATTTAGTAAAACAATTATTTTCAACTAAAGAACTTTACCTAAATATTTCGAGTTCCTTTCTTTTCGATAAAATAAGATATAATTATATAGTTTTTTATACACAGAGTTAGATTTTCCTAAAATTTTTCGACATTTCTAACAATGTTTTGTTTATATATAATATTCAATATCAATGTTATTTTCAGTTTAAGGTGACAATTAATGTTATGCAGTAAGAGTGTAATTTCTTAAGATACAGTGAGCACGATTTTATTGTAAAGATTTCGTTCACTTAACGTGGGAAAGACTTCCAAATACTTTAACACAGTGTAAAGCGTTTCTACCAAATCTTTAAAAAGTTTTGCTTGATATTCATGCAGTGCTAATTTTTTATATTTGAAAGGACAGCCAAATGGCCGATTTTCGTCGTCGCCTGAGAACTGAATTGTGAAACAAGGTTGACTTAAATTGTCGTTATACAAAGTGTCCATAAAGTTCAGCATCCAAGAAATAAACAAATTGTAGTCAATAAACTTTGCTTATGGTGTTCCACTTCATGGGCGTGACATATTTAATTAAATTAAAGCTAACTACAGGTAGCTTTAATTTAATTCAATATGTCACGCATTATTCTCAAGGGCGCACCCAGAAATTTGCCAAGGGGGGCGAACCTGGAACTAATCGTAGAAGTATAATTGAAATAGAGATAAATAACAATAGGGAACAACATTTTTGTTTCTTGAAAACTATTTGGTGTTTCTTATAGAACTTTTGATGCTGATTCCAGATATGGTTTCAGAATGTTTCTATCACCCATAGTTTTCGAGAAAATAATATTTCCATTTACTCAGAGTTTTCCCAAAATATTAGTTAAAATTAAGTGTACTAATTTAATTTTACTTTCTTTTTTTTCCAGGTTAACTATATTTAATAGTATTTTTTGCATTAAAAAAATATAGCTATTTAAACAAACAGATTTTTAATAAAAAGGAAGAAATTTTTTTCAAGTTTTGCTCAAATTTTAAAATTTTTCATAATAGAAAAAATTGGTTTTTCATTCCAAAAAGTTTTCCGTGATTTCAATAATTTTCTGCCAGCATGAATCGAAACTGTATTAATCCCAGAGATACATTTTGCTACGTATGTGGAGAACTGACCATAATGGCACAGAGGAAGACGATGACCCCACTCGTGAAGAAGGCTTACGAACTTTATTTGGATGTAAGGTAGGCGACCAAGACAAATCCTGGGCACCTCATATCTCATGCATTTCCTGTGCCGTCACTCTTAGGGGTTGGATTAAAGGTACCCGCAAATCTATGCCATTTGCCATACCAATGATTTGGAGAGAGCCCAAGGATCACCTAACGGATTGCTATTTTTGTATGACTAACGTTTCAGGATTCTCTGCCAAAAATAAACATAAAATTCAATACCCAAATCTTGCATCTGCCATGAGACCAATACTACATGACGATGATAACCCAATTCCAACTCCCCCAAAGTCATGGACACTGGATGAAGAGTCTGAAGTTGAACCAATGGAAATTGATGACACTAAAGATACAGACTTTCAGCAACCTGAATCAAATAAACCACGTATGATAACGCAGGTTATGCTGAATGATCTCGTGAGAGATTTGGACCTTCCGAAAAAGAAAGCGGAATTATTGGGCTCCAGGTTACGTGAATGGAATTTGCTGGCAAAAGATACAAGCATATCGGCGTTCCGCACTCGCCAAAAAGATCTGATGCAGTATTCTCCTCGTCAGGTGGTTTATGCTCTGTAATAATGTAAATGGACTGCTGTTAGCTCTCGGTCATGAGCACAAATCTGAAGATTGGCGTTTATTTATTGACTCTTCGAAGCTAAGCCTCAAGGTTGTACTACTTCACAATGGAAATAAATACCCTTCCATTCCTGTAGGGCACGCTGTCCACGTGAAGGAATCTTACGAAAATATGAAACTCATCCTTCAGCAGATTAATTATGACCAGTTTCGTTGGTATATATGTGGGGATTTAAAAGTCGTCGCGCTTCTTCTGGGAATGCAGCTCGGTTATACGAAGTTCTGCTGCTTCCTTTGTGAATGGGACAGCAGAGCCAGAGATTCGCATTATTTTGTAAAGGATTGGCCACTTCGTCAAAAATGTATCCCAGGACTGAAGAATGTGTCTCATGAACCCTTAGTTGACCCCAAGAAAATATACTTACCGCCACTTCACATCAAACTTGGCATCATGAAAAATTTTGTCAAAGCAATGAACAAGGAAGATGAGGCATTCAAATATTTGAAGAAAAAGTTTTCACGACTTAGCGATGCAAAGATAAAAGAAGGGATCTTTGTTGGTCCCCAAATCAGAGAGCTCATGAAAGATCAAAAGTTTGATGATGCCTTGAGAGGAAAAAAAAGTGGCATGGGAGGCCATGAAGAATGTTGTCACAAATTTTCTAGGGAACATCAAAGCCTCTAACTATGAAAAAATAGTGCAGGACATGATTGAAGCATATAGGTTATTGGGATGTATATGTCACTAAAAATCCATTGCTTGCACTCCCATTTAGATTTCTTCCCTGAAAACCTCGGCGACGTAAGCGATGAGCATGGAGAAAGGTTCCACCAAGATATAGCTACTATGGAGAAACGCTACCAAGGGAGGTGGGATCCGGCAATGTTAGCTGATTACTGCTGGACATTGATGCGAGAAGCTCCTAATGAAAACTACAAGAGAAAATCAGTGACAAAGAAGTTTTAAGAAGAATATTTTAAATGCCAATCTGCCACTAATATAATTTTTATGAAGTATTTTTACTAACTTCTATACACTTTTTGAATAAATATTAAAATACAAATTTCTCAGTAACCTTGGGTGATAGAGAAATTCTACGGCTATATTCGGAATCAGCGGAAAAACTCCTATAAGACCGACCTGTTCACGTCCAAGAAACAAAAAAAAAGTTAAAATTTGTTCCCCAGTGTAATTTTTCTGTACGTTCATGATGGGCTTATCGTTCAGTTAGAGATGATTAACTAGCTACTGCTAAGACACATTATGAATAAAAATATAAAAATTATGATACAAATCTGATTAGTAACATAATATTCAATGCAAACCGCAATTAGGATGCTCAGATTTGTATTAACATAAGAATAAAAAAGTGCTAATTTCGAGATTAAGCATTTCCTTGGACTGTTTACCTTTATAAAAGGAAATTATTCTCAGGGCCGGATTAAGAGTTTTCGGGATCCTAAGCCATTTTAGATTTTTAGTAGTAGGGGAGGCAAGAGCTAGCGCCGAAGGCCCGAGTTTCTAGAAGGTCCGGAGACATTGTTTGCTAGAAAATTTAAAGTTTTAGGCTGAGCCTACATTTTCTACTTTTTAAAATAGACTGCAGTAGAGCATCTCTTTTTAGCATGAAGATATCAAATTTATACTGAAAATTGCTCGATATAACGTACATCAACGTTTTATTAATGTATAATAAGATCTTAGAATTATTCTAACAATATTATTCTAACAATAAATTCAGGCGCCTCGCTTTTTTCCTGGCAAAGTTATTGAGAATAAGAGGAGCATCATCTAAGGTGAGTCTACTCCTATTCATAGCCATTATCGCCAAACCTGACAAACGTTCTTAACAGTACTTTGATCATCATGCTCTGTAGAACCACTGTCAGTTTGAACATTTTTTTCTTTTGAAAAATTTATAAAGGTCCATTATCTTTAGTCCTGCGACACCCGCAAATAGTACTCTACAAAGTTACAAATAGAAATAGGAATTATTACTAACCATAACATTAAAGTCCATTATAATGAAATAAAAAAATCCAAACAAAATCCACACAAAATTTGTGTGTGCAATACAATGTGAAAAATTGTACATTAAGTGAAAACTTTGAAACTAAATTTCAAAATGTGTAAAAAACTGAATAACAAATTTTAAAAATAACATACTTAATGTTTCATTTCATTTATTAATTACACGTTTGAGACCAAGCGGCCTTTACACATGATCACACACACACACATTCATACACACAAAGTTTTAATCAATACTTAAAATTATAAAAATTTAGAAAGTTCACAAACTAAATATTTAAATGAACGTAAACAAAAATCGATAAACTGCGGTTGCCAGGTGCCATGAAAAATGACGCAATACTCATGAAACACAAAATTGCAAGAAAGCTAGCTAATATTTTTCGATTGGCGCATGAAATTAAATATGTAAAATATTTAACTGAATATGTAAATTAAATACGTAAAAATAATCAAAGTAACAATGAATAATGAAATAATAAAATTAATAATGAAATTAAATACGTAAAATATTTAATTGAATATGTAAATTACGTAAAAATAATCAAATAATAATTTATTAGCTCAAGGGGGGAGGCGATCGCCCCTGTCGCCCTCCCCTTCGGTACGCCTCTGTGTATTCTGACAGTACTTTTTCTGGAAAGAAAGGTTCCGAAACTCTGCTATAAATTTCGTACAACTTTTGCCATTTGTTACCCCATTTCACCCCGTGACCTCACCCCACCCCGGCCCCCAAAGCGTCCATCTTATTTTTAAAATTTTGTCATGAAACAAAAAAAAATCAAATCGGAATGACAATAAAGATATGAAATTTTCTTCTGCATGCTGAAAATAAAAGGTACCGGAACGCCGTTTCCGGCGCGTTCAGCCAGAATAAAAGCTCTGTACAGTATTCGGTATCTAACATTTATTGGGTTTGGGGGAATGTTTTTCAATAAATATTAAAGACGAAAGTTTCCGAAAACAACTCTTTATTATTTTTTCAAATGTCTTAAATATTACCGTATTGGCCTGAATATAAGACGGCCTCAAACATAAGACGCCCATCACTTTGTGGTGTGATGCCAACAAATTTTGTTTGAAATTTAAAAAAATACTACATACTACTGTTGGTGAATAATGATCGGCATATAACATTTTTATTAATCATATTTAAAAAATAATTTGTAGAAAAAGTAAATAAAAACTTTCCAAACAAAGTATTTTTCATACACAATGCTACAATGATGGAAAACGAAGCACTTCTCACAGACACGTTCAATTCTGGCGTCTTCGTTCACCGGATATTAGGTAACGAGAAAACACCTTAAGTATGACACATAACGACTCTACTCGAATATTGTTTGCAAATCAAACAAACGAAACAAACAAACACTTTATTTCAGACTCAACAAGTACAAACATTATACAAGAGGTCCATAGAAGATTATGAGATAGTTGTCTGGAGCACTGACTAAGTAGGCCAGTGAATCACTGTGCATAATGAACATACTCGTACAGTTGCCTACGCCAATGCTTCCAGATTTGAAATTTATAAAATATATCGGAGACCAGTCCACTAACCATGGCTTCTATTATCTTAATGACTGACTAACCAAGCCTAGTGATAAATCTAAATACAAAATTGCGAATGACACTGGCACAGTTAGGCACCTTATTGACTACAAACAGCATACTGACACAAGGAGCACCATTTATAAATCTTGGAGTTCTTAATAAACTCCTAAAAATATTATTATATGCAACATATAATTTTCTCAAATTATAAATTCTGTAGTTCCATTACAAATGAGCTATATACATTGGAGTACAAAAAGTTTTGAACAATATCAATTTAACATCTAATGTGCACATGTGAAATTTTCTAACCAAAGTATTTCCCTGAGCATATAATTGTCTCATTGCTTTAGAATATCACAGTCATCTGAAAGACTACACTGCCCAACACCAATTTTGCTGATTTAATTCTAACACCTGTTTTTAGGTAACTTTGGTGTGCTGATTTCAAAAATCACCTTAGTTTTTGCCTATCACGTCAGGTTTTCGAGCAATCAAATACTGATATTTTGGAGATATCGCATTTTGGCAGGGTTATGCCCAATTTTTTTTCTTTTCAAAAAATAAGTTTTTACATACTCAGAATCAGCATGGAAAAGTAAACAATTGTGCAGGGAGTGAACTTTAATATACAATGGTAATATTGACACATAAAGTGATTAAAAGTGTTTAAATAAGCAAAAAATGAATCCATATTAAAGCAAGCACGGGACCAGTTTTCTTAATTGTCTTTTTCTTGTTTTCTTACTTTTCAGTGCTGATAAATTTTCTCTTATAGGACTTCCTAGAATGAGAGATGTCAAGACAATCTCTTTGCAGGCTCCAGCAGTAGTCAGCCATCATATGGGTATCCCATCTTCCTTGGTATCGTTCTTCCATCACTTTGATATCTTGGTGGAACCTTTCACCTTGCTCTTCACTAACATCACCAAGATTTTCTGGAAATTCATCCAGATGACTGTTGAGATAGTGACCTTTAATGCTCATGTTGCAACCCAACTGCTGAAAGTTTACAAGTAAATCCTTTACAAGATCTTTATAATTTTCAGACTTTTTGTTTCCTTGGAAGTTCTTAACTACTGCCACAAAAGCATTCCAAGCTCTTGCCTCCGTTTCGGTCATTGAGTTACTGAACTGCGGATCTTTCATCAGTTTTCTTATCCACAGATAAAATTTTAACAGCAAAACAGCTGTTAACAGGTCTCAAAAATCATCAATTTTGATAAGCGCCCTTCATGGATCACCCAAAATAGGCATATTGCATTGCACGAAAACCTGATGTGATGGACAAAATCTAAGGTGATTTTTTAAATCAGCACATCAATATTATCCAGAAACAGGTCTTAGAATTAAATCAGCAGCAAAAATTAGTATGTTGCCAAGATACTTAGTCTGGGTCACTTCTGACAGCATCATACCATTCAATTGAAATTCAGGAAATTTTATATATTTGTAGGCCTTGGTTCTCATAGTCATAACATGACTTTTAGCAGGAGCCCTTTAACAGATGGAGAAATAAGAACTAGATCATCTGCATACATCAGATGATTAACAATCATTGTGCCTGTGGTGGATTGATGTGACTAAAAGTCTGCAGATCGACACACCAAAAAAACACCTTAATAATAAAAACTAATATTGATCTGGCACCACTGGGTTTGACGGATTAGGGCGGATATGCAGCGATAATGTTTTGGGATGATCATTAGCATTGCGATTATGGATGGAGTGTTGATTGTCGTTGTACTATTGTGAACTACTAGCCTATCTAGATATACTGATATAGCTCTTGACTAACTAATAGACTGACAACTGCTAGACTAACGACTATTACTGGCTATCTAGAATATTGTCTGGAACTTTTGTTCTATACTTGAGGTGAGTCTATAATTATTTCGTTGTGTAAGTTAATTCTGGTTATTGTACTGTATCTGTATACAGTGTATGAACCATAGCCTTAACTACCGGTCACCACATTGGCGACGAGGGTTTTTTTTTTTTTTTTTTTGTTGCATTTTTGTCTTTTTCCGCTTGGGGAAGGGGCTAGTGAAGTGCAAATTGCTAACCTACAGTTCAAGAGTTCTTGTATTGAGCCTAGTTTGTGTTTAGGCTATTTTGGTTATGCCTTTTATTGGTCAAATAGGCCCCTATTCGGAGGGCGAGGAAGATTTTGACACGTACACAAATAGAATGGAGTTGTTTTTTGCAGCGAATTCTATACCAGATGATAAAAGGGTACCATCGTTTTTTAACTCTAATATGCCCTAAAACTTATAGTCTAGTTAAAGATCTTGTAGCTCCTAAGAGTACAGCAGAGTGTAGTTATACAGATTTAGTTACAGTTCTAAAAGCTCACTATAAGCCTCAAGTGGTAGTGATTTTTGAGAGATTTCAGTTCTATTCTCGAAATCAGGTTGTAGGTGAATCAATTGCTGACTTTTTAGCTAGCCTAAGGAAACTGGCTAGTATTTGTGAGTTTCGCCCTAACCTAACAGAAATGCTACGGGATAGATTTGTCATGTGTTTGAGAGAGGAGGCCACTCAGCGAGAACTATTGACAATTAAAAACCTAACTTTTGATGCTCCAGTAGTACTAGTCACAACTAGGGAAGCTGCTGCTAAGGACGCAAAGGCATTTGGTGATGTAAATTTGATCAGGCCTAAATCTAATATTAACCTAAATAGTAGGTCTGCAGGAACTAAGGCTAAGGATAAAATTTTTCAAAGGTTAGCCAAAGAAACTTTCTTAAAGCAGATAGTTAAAAAAATTGGCCTAAGCAAAGTGCTAAACCTAAAAAACCTTGTACTGGCTGTGACAAACAGCATTGGAAGGTAGACTGCCCTTTCAAGGAGGCAGTAACCGCCGCAGTATGTTATAAATGTAACAAGGTTGGACATATATCAAAGGTTTGTTTTTCTAAAATGCATAAACCTCCTTTATCAGCCAACAGTCTAAAGCAGTCACAGAT
This sequence comes from Bathynomus jamesi, assembly GCA_023014485.1. NCBI lineage: Eukaryota > Metazoa > Arthropoda > Malacostraca > Isopoda > Cirolanidae > Bathynomus > Bathynomus jamesi. Next base: position 428,946 of record JAJOZX010002991.1, read on the forward strand.
AGGCTCTGAATATATTTTCAGCCAGGATGGCACTACAAATGCTGGCCCTTACATTATAGATGCTACTATAAATAAAGTCAAACTTCCAATGGAACTGGATACAGGTGCAACTAGAATTATAATTTCTAAGGATTATTTTGTAGAAAAATTCCAAAACTCCATACCACTATATCATTCTAAGGCTATTAGAAAATCTAGAAGAGGAAGAACCATTGTTGTCACAAGGCGATATGATGACTAAGCTGATTGATGCAGCATAGCTTGTATATATCAAGTTAAGGTGTATATATATCCATCTCATAATTGTAAGGTTAGTGAAAAATTTACTTAATTTAGAGCTAGCATTTTTGGGCTCTTGTGGCATCATTGTTTGGGCACTCTTGTGGCATAATTTTTTTGGGGCGCTGTGCGTCCTTCCTACTCGTTTGTTGAATGCGGCACTTACAGGGTGTGGTCTTATAGAGAGCTCTCTTGCAATTCAGTTTGGTTGTTTAGATACAAGATTGTTGCATCGTGCAATAGTGCAGGTTGTGTTGTTGTTGCAAGGTTTAGAAAGAAGACCATAAATAGTGCCCCTTTTGTTTTTTATCTTAATTTTATGGAACTGAGGCCTAAGGTAGGCCCACATCGAGTCAGCAACCCTGAGGTAGGACCTAATAGGACCTCCAAGTCCGTAAGTTTTTAGTCTAGCTTAACTTGGGCTGTAGGTTAAACTGGCCCTTCAGAGCTTGGCCGTTCACGGCTCAGCTGGGATTCTGACCCCCCCCCCCCCCCCCCCCCAAATAACATGGTCCTTCGAACCGGATTCTAGCCCAAGACTGAGTCAGTAACTATTTTCCGGCAAAGTTCTGAATGTGCAAATTGTAGCCAAAGTTAGGCCTAGACGGGTTGAGCATAATTGAGTAAGGTCCCAGGGTAGAAAGTTTGGTCGCCCAATTGCGAAATTTGCCCACTAGTCTGTTGTTGTTTTGGGCCTACATTTTTACCGGTTTGGTTAATTTGGTTTATTATGCGTAGGCGAAGGTTGCAGACTTCAGTGCGCCAGTTACTTGGGTGGAAAATTTGGTATTCCATACTTGTGGTTGGTCAGTACCCCACCCAGCAATTCAATTTATTTGAAAAAAGCCAACTTTGAGTTTGATCAGTTTGGTTAAGTATTTTTGCCAATTCACCTTATTTGGTATTGAGCCCAATTGTTGTTTGCATTGAAGATGAGTGCAGCTGAATTGAACGAGTTTAAAAAAAGGAGAAGCGCCTACAAAGGTCTAATTACAAAGGTCATTGCCACTATAGATTCTGCCATAGAGAAAGAGGATTTAAGCTTAGTGACTGCACAACTTTCCATATTAGAAACTAAAAAGGTTGCTCTAAGTGAAGTAAATGTTAAAATTGAAGCCCTTACAGAATAAGGTGAAATAGACAATAACATAATTTACTTTGAAGAGATTATTGATGATATAATTAAAGTATGCCACAGAGCAAAAGAGTTTAGCAGCTCAGTACAGTTAGAGACCACCAGGTCTAATAATTAAACACAACCCTCAACAAATGATGTTTGTGAAGTTAAGGTTAACAGATCTGCAGTTCAATTACCGAGGCTTGTACTCAAAACATTTTCTGGGAGGATTCATGAATGGCAAGGACGGGCAGACAGTTTTCAATCAGCAGTTCATTCTAGTCAAGTGTTAAGTGCGGTGGAGAAGTTTAATTATATTATTTGCAGTCCCTCTTGGAAGGAGAGGCAGCAAAGACAATAGCAGGATTAGCATTAACAGAGGTTAATTATAATGTGGCTTGGGATATATTAAAGAAACGGTTTGGTAAGCCAGAGATCTTAATTAAAAGCCACCTCCGTGAACTTTTAGCTATACCTCCTGTTAATAATCCTAATAGTGTCAAGGAGTTACGGCAGTTATATGATGAATTTGAAGTTAGAACTAGGTCCCTGGACAACTTGGGTGTAGGAATGGAAAGGTATGGTATAATGTTGGTTACTATACTGGAGTCTAAATTGCCTAGCTCAATTTTGCTTGAATTAAGTAGGGGACACTTTACAGAACATGTGTACATCCCCCTTCAGCAGATGTTAAGTCTTTTAGGCACAGAATTAGCAAGACGAGAGGGAATTGAGTTTGCACAGTGGGATGTTAAACAAGGGGACAAAGGCAGGCACAGCACCAAAGTTTCTACAAAAAGGAATAGCCCAGGTACAGTGTCAGCTCTACATGCATCCTCTGAGAATAAATTAAAGGGAATCAAGGAATGCATATTTTGCGAAGGCAACCACAAGCCATATAAATGTGAGGTGGCTGAGGCTTTACCTTTTGAGGAGAGAAAGGACAGGGTAACTAAGTCCACAGCATGTTTTAAATGTTTTTTGAAAGGTCACAGAGCAAGGTTTTGTAAGTTTAAAATTTTGTGCAAAAAATGTCATGGTACGCATCAGCCATTATTGTGTGAAAACACTCCTAGTAGGCCTACCCCAGAAGTAGAGACATCAGTGGCATATGCCATTGCTATGCAAGGGAGTAAAAGTAAAGGGGGATTATTGCAAACAACTGCAGCCTTATTAATTGGGAATGATGGAGAAGCTACTGTAAGAGTGTTGTTTGATAGTGGTAGCCAGTGTAGCTTTATTAAGACCAGAATTTCCAGAAAATTGAAGTTTAAAGAACTTAAGAGGGAAAATTTAAGAATTTCTGGGTTTGGGGGTTCCGTTCAAAACCGAACCAAATTTAAGAAGGTAGAAGTTCTGGTTAAGGGGTTGTTACCGCAAAGTCCCACTATCAAGGTCCAAGTTGTAGAGATTGAGGAACTTTGTGCTCCAGTCACTACTTGTTTAGATATGGCATGTGTCCAAGAATTGCAAGTTAAAGGAATTAATTTGGGCAATAATAAGTTTGAAGGAACAGAAGATATTAGTCTTTTGGATTGGAGCTGACTATTATTGGGACTTCATCACTGGTAATATTGTCCGCACATCTCGAGGGCCGGTAGCTATTGAAAGTAAGCTAGGCTGGATGCTACATGGTAGCTATTGCAATGAAATGGAAGTTAAGGCTCTTTTTGTTAAGACTGAGGAGAACAGCCATGATTTGGAAAGGCATTTGAAAGCGTTTTGGGAACTTGAATCCATTGGCATAAAGGACAAACAGGCAAGTACAGTGAACAATGATGTTTTAGAGCAATTTGAAAAAGGGATTGGGTTTAGAGATGGTTGCTATGAAGTTGGCCTCCCTTGGAAGGATTCTTGCAAACCCGGTTCAAACCTTCAGCTAGCTAATCGGAGGTTGGAGACTTCATTGTACAGGCTAAGAAAAAATGAGGAGTTGTTAATTGAATACAATGAGGCCAGCCTAAGCTATGTAAGGGAGGGCTATGCTGAAAGGGTGCAAGGTGAGCTGGTGAACCAGGAGGCACATTATCTGCCACACCATGCAGTGGTACGGCGAGACAAAACTACCACCAAACTGAGGGTAGTTTTTGATGGCTCAGCCAAGGACAAAGGTGGTGTGTCCTTGAATGACTGTTTGGATGCTGGGCCAAATTTAAATGCAGATTTATTTTCCTTGTTACTGAGATTCAGGTTTGGTAGAGTAGCATTGGCTGCAGATGTGAAGCAAGCCTTTTTGCGGATAAAGTTAAAACCAGAGGACAGAGATGCAGTAAGGTATCTGTGGGTGGATACGAAAGACTTGTTGGAAAATGAACCTAAGGTTCAAGCATATAGAATGAAGTCTGTTGTTTGGCCTCAGCTCTAGTCCATTCTGTTGGCAGCTACTATGCAGTACCATTTTAAGAAATATTCTGAAGTCTATCCTAACACTATTGAACACATAAGAAAAATTTTATGTTGATGATTTGCTGTGTTCCGTGGATAATACAGAAATGGCTAAACAGATATTCATGGAGGCTAGAGCTATAATGAGGGAGGCTGGCATGGAGCTTAGAAAATGGCAGACCAATCATTCTCAATTACAAGAGTTTATGAGTCAGTCCTGTGTAGTACCTGATGCAGCAGAAAGTATTGAGGATTCTGGTATTAAGGAGTTGTGGGCAATAGACGCAAAGGTGCTAGGCATTGTTTGGCAGCAAGATGATGATTTGTTTACCTTCAATGGGAAATCTTTAGTAGAGCTGGCTGAGACTGAGACAAGGTGGACAAAACGTACAGCTCTTAGTACAGCTCTTAGTTTGGCTTCAAAGGTCTTTGATCCTCTTGGATTCCTGGCTCCATTTGTGATAAAGTAAAAAATTTGGTTTAAGAGCCTCTGGGAAATTGGACTTGGTTGGGACCAAGAGTTACCTGATCATATGGTGATAAGGTGGAAATATTGGTTCAAAGAATTGGCACATCTTGGAGACATTGAAATCCCAAGATGGTACTTTGGAGAGTTGAACAATAGTCCAGACAATTTGGAGCTGCACATCTTTTGTGATGCAAGTGAGGAAGCCTATGCAACTTGTATTTATATAAGAGGCGCATTGCAAGAGGAAGTAAGTTGCAGGTTGGTTGCTGCAAAGAGCAGAGTAGCACCTTTGAAAAGGCTTTCTGTTCCAAGGTAGGAATTGATGGGTGCAGTTATTGCTAGTCGGCTTGCAGTTACAGTGCAAAAGTCTTTGGCCCTCTATGAAATTCCAAGCTATTATTGGACAGACTCCACTATAGTTTGGCACTGGTTAAGAAGCCAGGCAAGGAAATGGAAACCATTTGTTGCCAATAGAGTGGAGGAAATTCAAGCGCACACAGATCCCAAGCAATGGAAGCATTGTCCAGGCACCCAAAACCCCGCTGATTTACCAACACGAGGAATTTCAGTGAAAGATCTTGCACAGTCAAGTATGTGGTGGAATGGGCCAGAGTGGCTAAAACTTGGAAGTGAAAACTGGCCTTCTAATCAGCCTATTGTAGGAGAATGCCAGGCTAAAGAAACATGGGTGAGTGACGTGAGAAAATGCACGGTGAACAGTTGTCAAGTTATGCAACAGGACCCCATATTGAGGCTTGAGGACATTAGCAGTCTGAAAAGGTTAAGAGTGACAGCATGGGTATATAGATTTACCAACAATATTAAGGGAGAAACAAGAAGGGAAGGAATTCTGAACAGTAAGGAGATTCAGCAAGCCAGGAAATACTGTGTAGTATATGTGCAGAAGGAAAAATTTGGTGAAGAGAGGGAATTGCTCACCAGCCATCCATTACAGGTTCTACCAACACATTCTGCTCTCAATGGTTTGGATGTGTTTTTGGATCAGGATTTATTGAGAGTAGGAGGTAGACTACAGTTTTCTGGGCTTCCAGAGGAGAAAAGACATCCAATTTTGCTACCTTCTGGGGGGCACTTTGTGGATCTTTTGATCCTGGATACTCATCATAAGCTGTTACATGCTGGAGTTAGAGAAGTGATAATAGAGATCAGACAACAGTTTTGGATTCCCAAAATTAGACGAGTAGTAAAAAAGGTCTTGCATAAATGTGTGGTTTGCAAGCGTTGGAGTGCAAAGCCTTATTATGAAAAGGTGGCTCCACTTTCAAGAGAACGGTGTGTCTATACTGCCCCATTTGATGTAGTGGGAGTAGACTTCGCAGGTCCAGTCTATGTGTATGAGCAAGGGGAGTCTAACAAAGGTTATATATGTCTTTTCACATGTGCTACCACCAGAGCAATCCATTTGGAGTTGGTAAGCAACTTAAGTAGTGATGTATTTCTTTTGGGCTTTAAAAGGTTTGTGAACAGAAGGGGTTTCCCAAATAAAATCATATCGGATAATGCAAAAACCTCCAAAAAGGCTGCAAAGGAACTCCAAGAAGTTTGGTCCTTGCTAAAAGAGGAAGGATTCCAATCCTACCTTTCACACCAAGGGGTACAGTGGGAGTTTATTGTTGAAAGAGCACCATGGTGGGGAGGATTTTGGGAAAGGCTAGTGAGAAGTGTAAAGTGTTAATTAAAGAAACTTTTAGCTAATGCTCATTTGAGCAAAGAAGAATTCTGCACTGTTTTATGTGAAGTAGAAGCAATGGTGAACAGTAGGCCTATCACTTTTGTTTATAACAGTATGCAGGATGCAGAGACATTGACACCAAATCATTTTCTTTGTGGTAAACGATTAACATCAAGCCCCAGTGTGCCAGAAGACTTGCAGCCTATCCAGAGCACTCAAGGAGAGTTAACCAGACGGTTCAGGTACCTTGAAGAGCTACAAGATCAGTTATGGAAGAGGTGGCAGATGGAATACTTGCCAGAACTCAATTATTACCCATCAGGCAAGATAAAGGGCTCCAATGCAAATTGTATCAAGGTGGGAGAAGTGGTAATGATTGGGGATGAAAGACCAAGGCAATGCTGGAAGCTTGGCATAATTGAAGAGTTGTTTGTTGGCAAAGACAATTTAGTTAGGTCTGCACTGGTAAAGACTTCAAGAGGAAAGTTAAAGAGACCTATACAAAAACTCTATGCTTTAGAAATCAGCAAAAACGCAGATAGTCAAGATGAAACATTTGAGTTACAGCCTTATGGAGAAGGCTTGGCTAACCTTGCAGAAGATAATGACAACAATGCCTCTTCGGTGGGGAGTTTTAGAAAATCTAGAAGAGGAAGAACCATTGTTGTCCCAAGGCGATATGATGACTAAGCTGATTGATGCACATTGCTTGTATATATTAAGTTAAGGTGTATATATATCCATCTCATAATTGTAAGGTTAGTGAAAAATTCACTTAATTTAGAGCTAGCATTTTTGGGCTCTTGTGGCATCATTGTTTGGGCACTCTTGTGGCATCATTTTGGGGCGCTGCGCGTCTTTTGTACTCGTTTGTGGAATGCCGTACTTACAGGGTGTGGTCTTATAGAGAGCTCTCTTGCAATTCAGTTTGGTTGTTTAGATACAAGATTGCTGCATCGTGCAATAGTGCAGGTTGTGTTGTTGTTGCAAGGTGGAGAAAGAAGACCATAAATAGTCCCCCTTTTGTTTTATTAAATTCATGCAACTGAGGCCTAAGGTAGGCCCACATCGAGTCAGCAACCCTGAGGTAGGACCTAATAGGACCTCAAGTCCGTAAGTTTTTAATTTTAGCTGAACTTGAGCTGTAGGTTGAACTGGCCCTTTAGAACTTGGCCGTTCACGGCTCAGCTGGGATTTTGAACCCAATAAATAAATAAATAACAATAGCTATTGACTAACTAATAGACTGACAACTGCTAGACTAACGACTATTACTGGCTATCTAGAATATTGTCTGGAACTGTTGTTCTATACTTGAGGTGAGTCTATAATTATTTCGTTGTGTAACTTAATTCTGGTTATTGTACTGTATCTGTATATAGTGTGTGAACCATAGCCTTATCTACCGGTCACTACACATTCCACAAAAGATGCTGATTGGTTTAGCTGCCAGCCGAGTTCGTCACTAGCAGTGGTGGGCACCGTTAACCAAAAAGTTAATTTCGATAACGATAATCCGTTAACCCCAATTTTTAACTCCGATAACGATAATCCGATAATTTTACTGCAAAGTTAACGGAAGTTAACGATAATCCGTTAACGATAACTATTTCTTTACTAACATTTTAAAAAATAAAGGAAAAAAGCTTTAAAACCCATAGAAAATGTTTATTTATGCAAAATCCAACAATAAATAGGTATTTAACTGTATTTTTATCAAGTTTTGCAACTTTTTTGCTTAATAACTTTTTTTTTATTTTTAATAAAAAATGTACTGATTACATGTTTTGAAACCCTTGTAACCACTAACCATTAACTAAATTTTAATTTGCCAGAGAATTATTATGGCGGGAACTGAAAGGTAAAATTAAATTTTAGGCACATTTATTAAAGACTATGACACAATGTGCTGGTTGCCCTTCAGAAAGACCAACTTCTCAAAGTTAGGCCCAACTGCCAGTCTTGACCTCTTGGGCCTCAGGATGTCCTTGCCGAGAGAGAAGAGCCGTTCCACTGCGGCAGAGGACGGAATTGGCGCATTGTACTTCAGGAAGAGGTTGATGAAGATCTGCTCCCCCATGAAGTCAGAGTCGGCCATGTCTACCTTCCCATCAGTGTCCAGCCAAGTGTCGACAAGTCTCTTGGCCTTCTGCTTGACACTGGTACTTGAGCCACCGGCCGTCCACCCAGCGAAGAGGTCGTCAGGCATGCTGCTGTCGCTAGAGCTGGTGGTGCTGTCAACGTTCCGGTTCCTCAGTGCTCTCTCGACCTCGTCCTCCATGGCGGCCCTGACAGAGACAGTTTGGTCGCTGTCGAACCTGCGCAGCCAGTGGAGCCGGAACTTTGGGTGGAAGGCAGCTGCCAGCTGGCAGTCCCGGTCGTTCAGGTAGTGGTTGAACCGGGTGGTGACGGCTGCTACCAGGGCGTCGACCAGTGGCTTGCAGACGGCCAAGCTGCTCCTCATGCTCCTGAGCTTCATGAGGGTGATGGCCACTGTGGGAAGGAGGGTTCCAAGGTAGGCGTTCTTCTCCCCCTGGATGGTGTCGAGGGCGATAGCCACATGGGACATGACTTTGGCCCACTCCTTCAGGAAGGCTATCTCCTGGTCATTGAAGGGCGAGAGTTTCTCCGTGCGTATAAAGAACTTGTTAAGCTCAGCCTTCGTATTGGCCACTGCCAGGATGTTGTTGAGGACGACGATGGAGTCGTACAAGGCATTCCACCTTGTCTTGCCAGGGACCACCAGCCTCCTGCCCAGTGCCTCCTCGATGGCGTCGCCGATCTGAGGACTCCTCCCCTGGGCATTGAAGAGTGCGTGAGCCTTGCCGTGGGCTTTCTTGTTGAGGGCGTTGAAGGCAGCGACGTCGGGACCCGTCTGCTTGAGGAGGTTTGCGCCCAAGTCCACGGAGGCCACCAGATTGAAGGTGTGAGCCGCACACCTCATGTGGACTGGTAGAATGGGGTGCTCATGTTCCTCATCAAGGAGTTCGCCGAGGGTTACAATGTTGATGGCGTCGTCACCCTCAGCCGTGTCGTCTTCGTTGTCTGAGTCGGCCTCAGGCAGTTTGGCAACATTGTCGAGGTCAGGCAACAGCTCCACCTGGCCACCATACTGGGTGAAAGCCTTCACGAAGTTGGACCCGTTGTCGGTGGTTGTCCTGACTACCTTGTCCTGAATGTTGAAGCGCTCATGGACCTGGACCATGATCTTCGTTATGACATCATAAGTGTGGCGACCAGTCAGACGGGTACAGGTGAGGACAGCATGCTTCCTGGCCCTGGTGGTTGGGTCAATCCAGTGACCTGTCATGCCGAGAAAGATCTAAAACAAAGAAACACATAAGAATACAATTTATTTTCTTTATCATTTTATGCTTATTTACTCGATATTGTACTAACTTCATTAAATGTAGTTAGTACAATAAATATTTATAAAGAAATAAATGATAAAGATAATTACCTATTGTGAGCAGTCCAACAGTCGGCAGTGGTCGCCAAGTACGTCAACCCATCAAAAGTGTTGATGACGGCCTCCTCGACTGCCCGTTGTTGGTCATCAATGTGCCTGCCCAGGGTGCGGCGGGACATGCTGACCTTTGTTGGGTTGAGGGTCCTGACCAGGTCAACAAACTCCTCGGACTCAACCACGTGGAGCGGGAGTATGTTGTTGAGGAAAAGACGGACTATCTTTTCGCCAACAGTGAATTGGCGTACTGCAGTGCCAGAACTGGCTAAGCCCAGGGCCTCGCCTATGGTGGGCTGCCGGACCTTCTTGGCGGGCAGCTCGGGGGTTGTGGCGCCAGAGCTGCGCACGCTGCTGCTGCCGGAGGAGTGACGCTTGCCACGGCCTGAGCCAGCCTTCATATCCTCCTCAAACTGAATAGCTAAGGATGGGTGGGCCCTCTTGAAGTGTGACTTCAAATTACTAAGGCTGTTGACATGGCCTTTAACAATTTTCTTGGTCGGGAGGCATTTTTGGCACTCAAAATAGAGTATTTTGTTGTTGTGCTTGTCCTGACGGCTAAGCTTGAAATAGCGCTCCAGGTGGGGCCACGGGTTTTGGAAAGGCTTCTGGTCAGACTGAGACTCAGAAGTGTCTGAGACAGAGGCGATCTCAATGTCGAGAACTTCTTCTTGGTACTCCATGGTTGAAGTTTAAAAGTTGTAGAGAATGCTTGGTAAGAGAACTGAACGCTGTCTAGTTGACGATAATACAGAAGAACCTAAAAAAAGTAAAATATCATCGTATAAAATATGTAACTAAACTAATAAAATATTAATTCAAACAAAATAGCAAAATTAATTCAAAATAATATTAATTATAATAATATTATAATATATAATATTACGTTATATAAAATATTTTATTTTACTTAACCCTTTTCTGTGAATTTTCAATAGAAGTAATTTTTCTCTATGTAATTATTTTATCTATGAATTATTTAGTCTATAAAATAAAAATACTTTGTCCATGAATTATTTTGTCTATAAAATATTTTGTCTATGTAATATACGCAATTGTTATTTAATTCGACGACAATATTACAATCAGTGAATAAAAACTATTATTCAAATTTTACATACTATATATACTTTTTTAGAGATTTACTAACGCAGTGTAAAAATGCTTATTCATTAGTCATTACTATAAATTAATTTTTCTCAACCGTACATTTTACCATACGTATTAATATATATATAATATTATAGGACTTTTACTTAGGTTAGGTTAGGTTAGGTTATTGTTTTGCGCAAAAACAAAAGAGCGCGAAACAATTGAGCGAGAGCAAGCAAATAAAAACTGGATAAAAGGTTAGGTTAGGTTATTGTTTTGCGCAAAAACAAAAGAGCGCAAAACAATTGAGCGAGAGCAAGCAAATAAAAACTGGATAAAAGAAACAAAATAAGCTTGAACAAATATTTATTGAGGATGTTAAAAAAACAATATTTATTAAGGATGTTAAAAATAATGTAGTTAGGTTAGGTTAGGTTATTGTTTTGTGCTCTATTGTCTTGCGCTCATTTATTTTGCGCTTAATTGTCTTGGGCTCAATTGTCGGCGCTCATTTGTCCTGCCTCATAAGTCGGGGTAGCCCCCTGAACGCATGGTATTCGTGACGAACTTGCATCATGTCATTATCCTTTTAAAAGAGTACATCCTGGAAAATATGATGGTATAGAAAACGGATTTTCGCACCCATGTCGAGTTCGTCAATATACAGTATATAGTCCAGGGGTGCTCACACCCGTGCCCGCGGGCACACGTGTGCCCGCCATGGATTTGAATGTGCCCGCTGGTTTATTTTGGAATAGCCGGCCTAAATGAAATCTTAACTGGCAATATAAAAATTACTAGAAATGAATTTTTACATGCGAGCAGAGCGCTCACATACATGTTTAAAACATGTCTGAAACCATTGCTTTGCTCCGCCAATTTCTGTGTCGCTTAAAGCGACGATTCTATTTCAACGGATATAATGAATCGAGTTGGCTGATTGGGTGTTTCGTGAAAATACAACCAATCAGAAGGCATTTTAGAAACGACTCGCTAGGCTTTCTGTGTCTTTTCGAATTTTTATTGATTTTATAAAGATGAGTGGGCGGATCGATATTTAGTTCCGCGTTTGACCTGTCCGCGTGACCTTGTGTGTGGATGCGAACATGAAATGTGTCTATTTTTTAGTCGTTTATTACGTAATTTGACGTTTTCACATTTAGTATTAAAAGTTTAGCATCATGTCGACCGTTCACCCGTTCGTGTCATCTTGTGTGTGGATGCGAATTTGAAATTTGTCTATTTTTAAGTCGTTTTTTACGTAATTTGACGTTTTCACATTTAGTATTAAAAGTTTAGCATTATTTCGACCGGCAGCGTGTCCGATTTTGAAGTTTCAAGTGGTAAAAGTTCAGCCTCTGATATTAGTGGCTAGATCGCAAAATATTTTTTTTAAAAATTACATTATTTAATTTTATTTTTATTGACAGGGCTTCATAATGGCGACACGAACCAGTGATAAGACTATAAGGACGTATAATTTTCAAAGTGAATGGGAAGATATTTACTTTTTCTCAAACATAAATTCTAAATGTATATGCTTAATATGCCAATCTACTCTAGCTGTTGCCAAAAAATATAATGTTGAAAGGCATTTTAAAGCTAATCATAATCATTATTTTTAGTTCATAAATTAGGGGAAAATTTTGGTGTTTGTGCCCGCCAAAGATAATAGTTAGCAAATTTTGCCCTAAGGTCTCCGAAGTCTGAGCACCCCTGGGCCTATATACTGTATACACGGGGTGTCTCGACGAAATGTCATAACTTCGGGAGCTTATAGCTAAGGTCATTCCCAGTCAAAAAATTCATATGAACATAGGTCCGATTCTTAACGGTTATGGAGCTATGGATGCTTGAATTTCAAGCATGCGCATGCGTGATCTTGAGCTGAATTGACAGTTACTTACCGAACCGAACTAACTACGCAGTAGAGTGTTGTGTTTCACAGCGTACAGTTGATGTTTTGTGCGTTCAGTATGCCTTTTACGTTTTCAAATGTCGAATATGCCGATATGGTGTATGTTTACGGATTTTACGATGGAAATACTACTGCTGCTGTCGCTGAATACCAGCGACGTTTTCCAAATTGAAGAATTCCGGATCGACGAGTGTTTAGCAACGTTTTCCGGAGATTGCGAGAGAGCGGTTTATTTCCTAGCGTTACTGTTTTATCTGAGCGTCCGATACAACAAGGTGTGGCTGAACAAGAAAACATTATTCAGATGGTACAGCGGAGTCCTCAAGTTAGTACGCGAAAGATTTCCACACGTCTTAGAGTTCCTCAAACGAGAGTATGTAGAACGTTACACGAAGAAGACGTGTATCCATACCACGTACAGCGCGTTCAGCACCTCCAACCTGGGGATTGTGCCCAACGGCTGGAATTTTGTAATTGGCTCAATGCCGATCGACAATTGCGTCGATACGTCTTGTTCTGGAATGAGGCTCAATTTACCCGCGACGGTGTCAACAACACTCGCAGTTCACATGTGTGGTCAGAAATGAGTCCTTATGCCATTGTGGAAAATAATTTTCAACATCGGCTCAGTGTCAATGTGTGGTGTGGTATTCTCTACGGTCAGCTGATTGGACCGTTTATCTTCGAAGGTGGTCTTATAGGAAAATAAAAACCCACTCTAATAGACAGAGTTTATTTCCACGACAGTTTCGACGCCCACTGGCATCCTCCTCGGGTGGATACAGAAACACGAATAAGCACGAATTTTCGTGTTTCTGTATCCACCCGAGGAGGATGCCAGTGGGCGTCGAAACTGTCGTGGAAATAAACTCTGTCTATTAGAGTGGGTTTTTATTTTCATATTTTGACCTTCACGTAGAAAAAAGTGAAGTTTTTTGCGTGGTCTTATAGGTGACATTTATCTACGATTTCTGCAAGACGAACTGACGCCACTGTTAGATATACTTTTGGCAACACGATTGCGTATGTACTTCCAACAAGACGGAGCTCCTCCCCATTTTAGCCGTGCAGTGAGAACGCATCTCGATGATTGCTTCCCTGGTAGATGGATCGGTCGTGGTGGTGCACAAAATTGGCCACCCAGGTCTTCGAACATAACCCCTCTAGATTTTTATCTGTGGGGCGCATGAAAGAGCTGGTGTACCAGAGAAAAGTGGAAACACGAGATGCATTGCTCCGTCGCATTTTGGATGCTGCAGCCCTTATAAAGGACAATCGTAATGAACTAATGCGAGCTACACGCGCGATTCACAGACGAGCCGCTGTGTGTATTGAGGCCGAGGGTAGTCATTTTGAACAGTTGTTGTAAATTCATGAATAAAAACTTTAGCAGCTATTTGTTTGCTTATTCTTATTTTTAAACATTCAAACATCCATAGCTTCATAACCGTTAAGAATAACAATAATATTTATCAACCCCCCTTAAAGTCCCACTGTTAAAAAAGATATACAATACTTTTCTTTTCCCTACTACGACTACATTAGTTATAAAATACAATCAGAACTTCACCACCTACTCACCCCTCTTCACCCTCAAATTAACCTTCAATTTGTATTCACCAATAATAATAGTATTAAATCGTATCTCAACCATAAAGAAAAAAAACCCAGCCCCTTGTTTCGTCCACCGTTTACTGTTTCAACTGTACTCGCTGCAAAGCAAGTTATATTGGCAGCACCATTCGTCATTATCAAACAAGAGTGGACGAACATCGCGGCATTTCCACTAGAACCTCACAACCTTTAAATAAACCATCGAAATCAGCAATAAGAGATCATTGCCACCTCCACAATCACCCACTGCTCCCCACCAATTTCAAAATTATCAATTCAGCATACCAACCAACCGACCTCCGCATCCTCGAATCCCTATACATCCTTAGTACAAAACCAACCCTCAACGACTACAGTTCTGCCTTCAACTTAAACATAGCTAAATAATTCTTCTGAACCATTATTGCACCACCACTCTTCGACTTCTAGCATGGCTACTTCAACAGTCAACCATTCCCAACCTTCATACAATTAGATTAAACCCTCCCTCGTACAATAAATCGTACAATAACCCGGTAAGTTTTTATTTTCAGTATTCGTTTCACCCGATAACATTTATTTTATATATCTTACCGCTCTACATTTTATGTAATTTTTTCTTTTTTTTCTTTTTTTAATTTTAAATTATTATCATAAGACTGTAATATATTATATAAAATCTTTTACTATATTTATCCACTTTTATTTTCTATTTTAATTTCTTAGCACTGATGATGGAAATTGAATTTCCGAAACGTCTGATTAATAAACATGTACCACCTTCTCGTCCTCTTATCGTAATGTACCTGGTTACTTGGTCCGTATATTAATATCCTGGTATAATCACCAGACAATGACTGTAAGATGGGGTGGGGTTAATTCAGAACCATTTTCTGTGACCAATGGTGTCAGGCAAGGAGGGATATTATCCCCCTACTTATTCAATGTTTATATGGATAATTTATCTGTTGTGCTGAACACCTGTAAAATAGGCTGCTATATTGGTACTGTAGTGACCGGTAGATAAGGCTATGGTTCACACACTATATACAGATACAGTACAATAACCAGAATTAAGTTACACAACGAAATAATTATAGACTCACCTCAAGTATAGAACAACAGTTCCAGACAATATTCTAGATAGCCAGTAATAGTCGTTAGTCTAGCAGTTGTCAGTCTATTAGTTAGTCAATAGCTATATCAGTATAACTAGATAGGCTAGTAGTTCACAATAGTACAACGACACTCAACACTACATCCATAATCGCAATGCTAATGATCATCCCAAAACATCATCGCTGCATATCCGCCCTAATCCGTCAAACCCAGTGCTGCCAGATCAATATTAGTTTTTATTATTAAGGTGTTTTTTTGGTGTGTCGATCTGCAGACTTTTAGTCACACCAATCCACCACAGAATGTAGTCTAGTTATTATCATCATTACAATAATCTACACCCATTTCCCATCAAAATGATACAAACCCCATCAAAATCTACCGATTTTTGGCAAAGTTACGGTCATTTCTAATTTGCCAAACTTTGGCATCCATTTACTCAAAACATTTTTGCTGAGTTCATCACTAGCTTTCGCAGCGCCTCTTATGATGATGATGGTAAGCTTTATTGGCAAGATATAAATCCCATAAAATATTAAAATATTCTTGAAAGTGATAAACGATAAGAAAAATCAAACAATAATAAATTTAAAAAATTAAAAATTAGGACTAAAATTAAAATAGAAATAACACACTGAAATAAGTACAGTAATAATAAAAACTACCCACAGTTAAGAGTACAAGAATATATATATATATATATATATATATATATATATATATAGGTAGTGAAAATACCAATATATGTATATGATAATGATGATAGTGATACGGAAATAACTCTTATCATTGCTTCCGCACTTCTCTTCTACTCCATAAAGATAATATCTTCAGGTATTCTTCATCCGTGTTAGACAGCTTTTTGGGTCTTCCAGTCCTCAGTTTGTCAATTAAGGAAGATGTTTCGCCGTACTTGTTAATAATGCTTCGGATAGCACACCTTCAAAATCGAGTAATGCGACCTATTTCACTCAATGTTTTTCTTTCTTTATACAGAAACAATTGATCACATGAATGCAACGAGTCTTTTGCTTATATTGAGGTTCTGAATATAGTTTGGCTGGGATGCTTTAAACTCTAGATCCTGTCCCAAAGCTGGATCCTATCTGCTTTGCAGATAGCTGGTGAAGGAAGCTATATTTTTGGGGCCTATTTGCGAGTGACCCGTTGCCCACGTCGGGCTAAATCATGAAAAAAAAAAACTATAGTGTTTGTCATTTAAAATTATTTATTCGGACTATATTGGATTTAATTTTCCCAGAAGAGTTCCTTGTTCAATGCACGGTCTGTGTGTATCATGAAAGAACCTCAGGGAACCATTCTGAGTTCAATCCCATATATATATATATATATATATATATACCTTGAAACCTTGGAGATAAAAGTTCCGCGTAATGATTTCTCACCACAAGGCTCTTGACCCCACTTCTAAAGCCTGCTTGGTGGAGGAGAAAGTTGCTTTCTTTAGCTATCCATTTCACTGGCCAGGTATATCCGGATCACCAGGGATTATCCCGAGTCACGCGTCTAACTTCTTTGGAAGATTTCCACATCGACACATTCGTTATCCGAAATTCTTTGGGTAATTAATTAAATAGTTTTGGTCCTCTTTCGACAACGGTATTTTCCGTCAGAGTTGAGAAGGTTTCTCGTCCAGTTGTTTGTCTGGAAACTTTACATATTCTGTCTTTCCTATTTTCTACTGTTGTTTAAATAGATATATGGTTCAATTTGAGATAACTAGTTTCTCTATTATTTTGATCTGTCCAGTTTTTCTTTCCATTTTGTTTATTGCTATCTTATTCTGGGATGGAGGAAGTTTTTGAACCGTTTAGAGGGCGGTGGGATGCTGCTGCAAGACGTTCAGGGCAGTAGGGGAGGGGATGCTGTCGTGAGTCGGTCGAGGAAGAGAGGGGTGATATTGCGAGACATTCGGGGAAGTGGAGTCTTCTTCGATATAAGCCGGCTTTAGTCAGTCTGTTGAGACCACGTCTTTTCTTCCTGCCCGATCGATCCTGAAGGTCTTGTTCCCCGTTTTGAAGACGGGGAAAATTCCATTGTAAGATTGC
Source organism: Bathynomus jamesi (assembly GCA_023014485.1). Classification (NCBI taxonomy): domain Eukaryota; kingdom Metazoa; phylum Arthropoda; class Malacostraca; order Isopoda; family Cirolanidae; genus Bathynomus; species Bathynomus jamesi. The sequence goes on from JAJOZX010002991.1 coordinate 446,143, forward strand.
TTCAGGGAGGGGGGGGGAGGCGAATGGAGTCGAATCTGACGAAGACGTGGGTGTAAGTATTTAAATCAGCGGAGACGTAAGAACGACGATTACACAACTGACGGGGTTGGTGGAAAAACGGTGCGAAGTTTACGTATCGTAGACTTCAATCCATCAACGTAAGTGCTCCAGTCGGTGAGGGAATCTGCTCCTAAATAGGCGAAAAATTCTCCGCGTAGGCGTAGCTTTGTTTCATAACCTAGTTCTGCGGCGGTACACTCGAGATATGCATTGAGTGCTGTGCTGATGCCCAGGTGCAGGGGAAGGAAATTACTCCGCCGGGAACCAAGTGCACTCATCTCAAAAAAGACTTCAGTTGACCGTGCAGACGTTCGACCATCCAGATGGACATCAGTCGATAAGCTGTTGTTCGAATGCGGCTGCAACCGAACAATCGTATCAAGTTCCTCCATGAGGTGCACTTGAATTGACACCCACAATTTGTAGTGATCGTGGAGGGGACGCAGAACCGGGAGAACCATCCGCTGAAGAAAGCGCGAACATCTTCTTCGGCGGTAATATTACTTGCAAGAATACTATCACTTACACTCAATACACATCAAGGGGTATGTGTACCCATCAAAGACAAGGAATGGACCGACAACATCAATATGGATATGAAGTTCCTTTTTTGACGCTGTGTCGATGCAATGGCCTCATAATCGATGACAGCACCATTGAAGGACGTGATGACGCGTTAATCGTAACGCATGATAATTAATGTGTCCACAGCCGCGTTATCACTGTTTTAACATGTTGTAAATCCCTTGTAAATTGCTATACATAGTCTAAATGCCGAAATTTGCGAGAGGAACAACAACAGTTCGAGTAAGAATGGATTGCAAATGTCAATGGTGAAAGTGCAGGACTCCTTGTTTTCCGCGTTATGTCTGAAATGTTTGATGGAGAAGTATACTGCAAGGAGTTCACGACCAAAAGCACTGTACCTTGTTTCGGCGGGTTTGAGAGCCTTCGAGAAGAAGGCAATGGACTGCCAGCTATTACCAGTTACCTGTCGCAGGACTACTCCTACAGCTGTGTCCGAGGTGTTCATGACGAGGCTGACCTCTGCTTCCGGGTGGGGACGGGCCAGTAGGGTTGCCTCGGAGAAGGCGTGCTTGGCCGTGTCAAATGCCTGTTGGGTTATTCCACTGAAGTTGGGGCACCCCTCCAGGGGAATCGCGAAGGGTCGTGAAGGTGGCGCAGAATTTATATACAGTTCGGAACGAATTTCCTGTAGTAATTCACCATATCCAGGAACACCCTGTCTTCTGTGATGTGGGCGTAGAAGAAGTTTTGACTGCGTCAACTTTTCTGGGTTTGGCACGATGCCGCCGTTGCAAGAAATCCGATGGCCCAGAAATAGAAGTTCTTGCACACTGATCTCACATTTTGGGGGGTTGACGATAACGCCATTCTCTCGAAGCCGGGTGAAGATCTGACGAATGTGTGGTCCGAGTGTTATGTCGCGTCAGCACCTGCAACCAATTGGTCGTCAATATACGCGAAACACAAGCAAGACTTTGTCTATAAGGGGTTGGAAAGTATGGGCGGCGTTCTGCAAGCCGAATGGCATACGTAAATACTAGAATAGAGCAAAGGACGTGATTAGGGCTGCCTTGAGGATGTCTAGCTCAGCCACCTGTATTTAGCGGTAGGCCCTTGCGAGATCGACCTTCGAGAAGACCCTGCATCCCTGCAGGTTGCATGAGAAATCTTGAATGTTGGCAGTGGGCAGCGGTCTGGCAGTGTGTGGGCGTTTAACGCTCTATCGTCCCCCACGGGACACCATCGCTGGGTGTCTTCTTCGGGGCCATATGCAACTGGGAGTCGCAGCTACTCTTCAACAGTATGGTGATTTCAAATTCCAGCATGTGGTCGAACTCGGCCTTGGTGATCCGCAGACGGTCGGGCGCTAGACGCTGTGGGCATACGAAAATGGATGGGCCGGTGGCCTGAATGTGATGCACGACGTCGTACTTCACAGGAATCTCGCGGTCGGGAATTCCACCGGTAAATTGTCATATGTTAAACCGCCGCGTATACCGGTGGAGGCGCTGACGCAGTCGTAGTCAAGTCGTGCACGGCGAGGTTCGTGACGTTATCAATGAGCCGTCTGCGCTAAGTGACCGCGACAAGATTGTAGTGATATAAAATGCCACCCTCCCGAAGATGGATTATTCAACAGCCGTAACCATGGCCGTAACTACCTATGAGGTCACCGAAGTCCGGACCTCGGTAATTATTTCCTAAAAAAAAAAAAAGAGACTGAACCGTTCTCCGTGCAGCTTTAATAAAAGTATTTTTGCTAACAGGTCCCTTTGTACAGTATTTAATTATAGACAAGGGTTTTGTGTTTAGTGTATAGCTTGGGTTGTGTTTGTAGATGTCATTTTGGTCTGAATTTTGCTCGTCCCGCCGCGCTCGAAAAAAATCTGGACCTCACTAATTTCTAAACCCTAGTTACGGCCCTGGCCATAACAATAAAAATCCACCGAAACGACGGAAGCCCAAGTTGAGAGTGAGGGAGCGTTCTCCGTAGGTTTTAATTGGGCTACAATTCGCTGCGAACTTTTTGTTGGGGATAGTGAGATCTGTCGCCATTAATGTCCCCTGAGAGTTTTCCGAGGTATGCATTTCCGGGCCCGATCCCCATACCGGTGACGAAACTAACAAAGGCCTGCACTCGGTTGGGGATTGAGGTCTGTGCACGACTTCCCAGTGGGACTAGTGCCCTATAATTTGCTGCATCTGTTGGAGTTGCAAAGGAAATGTTAGCGTCATCTCTGAGGAGCAAAGAAACGTGTTCTTTGAGTTTGGCGACTTCAGCATTGTAAGCAGACGCTGGATGAAAAGTTGTCGCAGAGGCCTCGATCAAAACTAGAACTGTTTTCACCAACGAGACGGCGAAGATGACGAAGAAACTGAGTGGGGCGTCGGTTGTCGATCTCTTACGTTGATAAAGGCACTGCAAACGATTTCTCTCTGTCTCCGCAGTCTTATTTATGCCTGCTTCCTTCAAAGTTTAGTAAAGCGTGGGCCAAGAGGATAAAAATTAATGTTCCGCACTTAGTTCGCGATCGTGGGGGATAAGGCTGGCATAAGCTCAAAATACTTTGTCCTACTTGTTGTGGCTCTCCTAGCCATGAACAAACCTTTGATCTGCTTGGACCATATGTGTGAATCAGTGGGGGAAGTGTCACTCCTACGCTCGCTGCTGTGAAGTCGCCATCGTTGAAGGATTCGGCGTTACTTTGAACATTTTGAGCTCCGGCAGCCATAACATAAAAAAAAACGCGCGTGCGCGCACACAAGATACAAACGAATAATTATTGTCATTTAAAAAATTGTTTTTGGACAAATGTCACCACAAGAAAGGTTTTCGATGTTTTTCTCCAGTGATTCACCAATTTATAATGGCTAAGCTGTAAGCGCTACTTTATAGTAGTAATTATTAACAGTTCATAGAAGCAACTTTATTGAGGCAAGTTTACAGAGCTTAATTTGTATAGGCTGGCAGTTTGTAGCAAAGGTTAAAGGCTGCCGAATTTATAAATCTGATAGATTGTAGAAATGTTTAATGTGATAGTTAATTAATTTATATGAGTCACCAGGTACTGTAACATACAACTTTTCTATCCTGAATGATCTAGAGCAGTTTGTAATTCTTTCATCAGACAAAAATGTGCAAACCTATCTGATTCTAATTCTTCTCACTCTTTCTGGTATCTAGCCAAGAACCTCTCCAACAACTTGCCTTCTTCTTCTTTCCCTCATCTTTTCCATTCCGACTGCTCAATTGCTGTCTCTTCTTCTGGTAAAGCTGAACTCTTCGCTCAAACTTTCGTCTCCAACATAACCCTGGACGATTCCGGTGCTATTCTTCCATCTTATCCTCCCTCCGACTTTTTGAATTGAGTAATTGAATAACATTTATTAATAATAAAATAAATCCATTGGTTTTACAATTTACAATGACATAAATAATTGTGAAGCTGGACTATTTATTTTATTTAAATTGGTCCTTAAGTTTTAGGCTTTACTGGGCTCTTATTAAAAATAAATAATTATTAATTAATAATAAGTAAATAAATAAGTATTATTAATAGTTAAAGTATGTATTAATCTTAAATTATTATTATCATTATCATTAATTATGTCTGAAATTAGAATCACTTCCAAAGATGTTTTTTCTGCCCTATCTGAGTTCAACTCTAGGAAGGCGTACGGTCCTGATGGTGTCCCTCCTGTTGCTCTCAAAAATTGTGCTTCAACTGGAAGTTCGCCTTCATTCAGCCTGTTCCAAAGAAGGTGACCGCTCTCAACCCTCCAACTATCGTCCAATTGCTTTGATTTCTTGCCTTGCTAAAGTTTTTTAATCTATCCTTAATAGGAAGATCCTTAAATTCCTCTCTTCTCACAATCTTCTTTCAGACCGTCAGTATGGGTTCCGCAAGGGACGCTCTACTGGCAATATTCTTGTATATCTCTGTGACTCTTGGTTATCCCCCTTTCGGGATTTCGGTGAAATCTTCGTTATTTTGATAGCCATATCGAAAGCTTTTGATAGAGTGTGGGACAAAGCTTTAATTTCCAAACTACCCTCTTTCGGTTTCTATCCTTCTATCTGTGCCTTCATCTTTAATTTCCTTTCTAGCCAATCCATAGCTGCGGTTGTAAATGTCCACTGTTCTTCTCCTAAAGCTATTAATAGTGGTGTTCTTCAGGGTTCTGACCTGTCACCCACTCTTTTCCTTTTAGTTAATAATGATCTACTAAGTCGCACTTCCTGTGCCATCCATTCCTTTGCCGATGATTCTACTCTTCACTTCTCCACCCGCTTCACAAAGCGTCCCTCTCAACAGTCACTCCATGCTTCGTGTGGGACGGCTATGGTTTACCTGACCTCTAATATTTTTACTATCTCTGAATGAGGAAGAGAAAACCTTGTGGTTTTCAATGCCTCAAAAACTCGGTTCCTTCATCTGTCTACCTGCCACACTCTTCCACACACAGTATCCCCTTACCTTCAACAATGCACAACTCAATCTTTCCTCTTCTCTTAACATTCTTGGTGTTTCTTTTCTCGTGATCTTTCCTGGAAAGATTGAATATACTCTCTTTCCAAAACAGCTTCTAAGAGGTTAAGTATGTTGTACCGGCTCCGAGTTTCTTCACGCCCACTCAGTTGCTGTCTCTGTCTCTTGTATGAAGTACGCTTTTCATGTGTGGGGTGGCTCAACTCTCACAGCCCTACTTGACCTTGTGGAAACAAAAGATTTTCGTCTCATCAATTCCCACTTTTTACTGACTGTCTTCAATCTCTCTCTTCGCCGTAATGTTGCCTTACGCTCTCTTTACTATATCGCTATTATAACGGAACTCTTCAACTGCATGCCTCCTCCTTTAGGGAGAGCTTGGTACCAGACTTTCGACACATTCTCATTCGTTTTTTGTCCAACTCTCTAATGCAAAGGTTAATCGGTATTTTCAATCTTTCATCTACTCAACCGGTCAACTCTGAAACAATCTTCCTTAATCCATCTTTTCCCCTATCTATGGCCTCCAATCTTTCAAACGCAGTGTCCAGGCATCTCGAAAACCTTGGACCTTGATTTTGGCTCTCTTCTTTCTCTATGGGGCGGGCGTTTTTGCGGGCATTACCCTTGGCATCTCTTTCCTGTATAAAAGAAAAAAATAATGTATCATTTGAGTAAAAGAAACATCTAGTCAGACTAGGCTTGTATAAAATTTTATACCCTTTTGTGAAATCGAGGAAAAGCAAATCAGTCCATAAATTTACAAAAATACCACAGCCATAAAAATTTTGAGCTTCGCATCCAAAGCCAGTAAGACCAAATTTGTGAAGCTGCCCTCAGAATGTTAGTAGTTCGTGGGCTTAAAGTAAATGTTAAGTTCTCACTGGCTTAAAAACTTTCCTACTTAAATAACTTCAAAAGGTAGGATGAGCTCTAATTTTGTGCAAAAATTGTTTAAAACAAAAAAGGTATTGCCTACAAAATTCATGGACTAGTCTGAAAAATACGTCCTGAAAAAAGACAAATTTGTTTTGTGTACATAATAATAAACCTTAAACAGAAGAAGACAATAATAACACAAAAAAACATTTGTGTGTTATTCTTGTCTTCTGTACTTTAACCAAAAATAACGGGTGATCGAAAAGTCGCACAACTCGCATCAAGATTTGATTAAATGCCAAGCTAGCTTAAGCTTAGCTTAGTTTAATCAACAGGTAGGCTAGCTTAAGCTAGGTTTTATTGTTTATTTGAAAAAACTATTTAGGGCTATGGGTTGATTGCCTGTGCCCTCATCCGTTGGAAATTTCCAACAGATTTCAGTGGAGGGTTATCGACAAAAGCCCTATGCTTTTTCGTTAGAGAGTTATGAATATGTAGGTCTTTAAAGGACCTCTTTATAGTTATATTGATTACGGTAATTCTAGCGTCGGGAGTTGGGAAAGCTTATGTTAATGAAAAACTGAAATTGCTCACCTTATTTTTGCTGGGTCTTTGTTTGTTTCGATGTAGGGCGTGACGGTCATTTTCGGTGTAGGGCCGCCACGATGGGGTTACGCGGCGAATTTACTTAAGGTAATTAATATAGGCAGTCACTATATAAACCCCTGAAGGAATAGGCCTATCCTTTTATAGTCATTAGGTTTTATTTTATAAGGAATTCACTCAGGACTCTAGGGGGGACAAAGACATCCTCCGCGTTTAAAGCTTCGCTTGGAATAAACAGCCCTGAGAGCCGTTCCTTGGTTCTCGTGTATTATTTGCCGTTCTAGCAACTTTTTGTTTTGTCTACTTCTTTTTGGTAGACTAAACAATAAATTGGGTTTTCTTGTTGCTATGTGAGGCTGATTCATACATACAGGTTCCTTGTACGTATGGCAATTCAATTATTTCATTCCCAATAGGCTATGTCGCCAATCCCGAGGCAATTTTGTATAGATATTTAATTCAATTAATTAATAATTTATATTTAATTATGAAATAAATGTACCACATATGATACCATGTTGTGAGCGCGTATAGTTTTTCCATATACTGGGGGGGGCGGAGAAAAATTTGTATGTTATAGATCAAATTTTTTGATAAACTGTGTCTTAAACCATGTGAAATGGATTGAAAAGAATAAAGTAGAAATTTAGGGGGAGAGAGGTTACTCAAGACCTATTCAAATATGAAAGTTCAAGAGGCCAACTTCTCAAGTTTAGTTAAAGTTATGTCAATCAGTTTGACTCCCTTTAGGTATAGGAAATTTATGGGATTAAAGTAAAGTTATTAAGCATTTTAACTTTGCTCAGTTTGTGTAAGTTTTATAAGTCACCAGTCTTAATTTTTTCTTGTAAAAGTTTCTGGCTTTCAAAGCAGTCTTTCTTTGAGGCCTGTCTGGTTTAGTCTGAGTTACATCAGGCACATTGAGAGATTCCTCCCCAATAGTATCCTGATCCATCCTTTGGGGTAATGGTTCTAATTTAGCCCCACACTCCAAAGGATATAGTAATGTGATATCTCTGGTGGTTTCACCAGTTGCTGTTTTCAGTTTTACAACCCTGGTAACTTCGTCTTCACCAGTTTTGAGTTCCAAGACTTTTCCCATTGACCAATGTTGTCTTGGTGTCTTGGCATGTATCAACACAATGTCCCCAATTTTGACTGAATCATTCCAACTTTGTTTTGTTAATTGTTTATGTCTTTCTCTAAGACTTGTTAAGTATTCTTCTCTCCATTTTGTTATAAATTGAGTCTTGATTTGTGTCAAATGTTTGTATTTTTTGTTGAGTTCTTTGTGTCCTATTTCCCAATCTGGATCCTCTGTACTGTTATGTTCAGATTCTGTTAACATGTTTACTGTTTCTCCCTTAATTAGGTGGTTTGGTGTGAGAGGTTCTGGCTCATTAATACCATCTCCCACATAAGTTAATGGTCTGTTGTTGACAACATTTTCAATTTCTGACAGAATAGTCATGAGTTCAAAAAGTTGTAGATTTTTGTCCCAATAGTCTTTTTAAGGCAGTTCTTTACAGTTTGTATGTTTCTTTCCCAAATTGAACCATACCATGGTGTATTAACAGGAATGTACTTCAGGTTATGTTGTGTTTGGTTAAATGAGTTTGTACTGTTTCACTGTCACAAATCTGATGAATAATTCTTTCACCAGATTTGAAGTATGTGGCATTGTCTGACCATATAGTTTTGGGTACAGAATTGTGTGCACAAAATCGTCTGAAAGCAGCAATAAAAGCTTCTGCTGTCAGATCTTCTACTATGTCTAGACATATGGCACGTGTGGCAGCACAGGTGAAGAGTACAATGTACACTTTGTATTCCTTTGAATCCATTTTGTCTCCAAAACTCACATTTACCGCTCCAGTGTAGTCAATACCCGTGGTTTCAAATGGCCGAGTAAATGTTACTCGTTCCACAGGTAGGTCTGGAGGGCTTGGGGTCTTAAAGGGTCGTGAATGGATACGTTTACAAGGAATGCATGTGTTCAAAATTTTCTTTGTTTCAGTTCTACCCTTTGGTAGCCAGTAAGTTTTTCTCAGCTCTGTCAGGGTTTGTGGGACTCCCATGTGGTGTATTTTGTTGTGGGTATCCCTGATGATGAGTTTTGTGAAGTGATTTTCCTTGGAAGAAGAATTGGGTGCTTAGAGTTGTAAGTCAAAGTTGACTTGTTAAGCCTTCCTTTACACCTTATCAGACCCTCTGTATCCAGGTACAGATTTAGATCCATGACAAGTGAAGGAATACCTTTGTTTAATGTGCTACTGGACCTAAGATACTTCAACTCCTTGTCAAATTCTGAAGCTTGTATCTGTTTGAGCCAGTATTTTGTTGCAGTTTCTGTTAAGTTAGAAAAGGCTTTCTGAGGACAGTGTTTGAGAAGGTAGCTATTGACAAACTTGCAGCAATAGACTGTAATTCTCAAGAGTTTGTTTAGGTCTGAATAAAGGTGATAGTCAAATATAGGTTTGTCCTCAGTGATCTTTTCAGTTGTTGTAGAGTTGAGTGTGAGGTTAACTACTTTGGCTGGCCAAAGATCCTCACATGTTAGCCATTCGGGCCCTTCATACCAGATTTTATTTGTTTTCAACAGCTTGTAAGAGAGCCCTCTTGTCAAAAAGTCTGCAGGATTCTCCTTTGTTTTTATGTACCTAAATTTGATACCAAGGTTTGTGTTTGCAGTTTTGATTTCTGTTAGTCTGTTTTTCACAAATATATTTTTGCAAGAAGTTGTATCTGTGTTGGTCACCCATGTTAGACAAATTTGACTGTCTGTCCATAAGTAAATGTTTGTTATGTCAACTTCTTTATACACTTGTGAAAGAAAGTTTGCTGTTTTAACTCCCAATGAGACAGCTAATAATTCAAGTTGTGGTACAGTTTTCTTTTGGTTTAAGGGTGCCACTTTTGCCTTTGAATAAACCAAGTTACTTTCATTTTCACTTGTTAAATAGGCACAACACCCATAAGCTTGTGTGCTGGCATCTGTAAAAATGTGTAGTGTTTGCGATTTCAATCTGTAGCCAGCACATCTTGGTACGTAGATGTCTTGAACTTTGTTCAAGTCTGTGGCTAATTTTTTCCAATGAAGTTGGTCTTCCACTGAAAGTGGTTCATCCAATCAATTTTCTTTTTCCATAAGTCTTGCAAAAGGATTTTGGATCTTATGGTTGCTGGTAAATATAATCCAATGGGGTCAAAAATTTTGGATGATTCTGAAAGCACTTGTCTTTTGTATTGGCATTTGGATTTAAGTTATAACTCTTCGTGCAAAGAGTGTCATCGTGTTCAGAATTCTGTTTTAAAAACCAAAGCATTCCAAGTGTTTTCGTGTAATTGTTTGGTTCAATGTTCCCATTGTTGTCTTTTGTTATTTGTTCATTTAATTTAGGAGAATTAGAAACCCATTCTCTCAATCCAAAATTTCCTTGCTTCATTATGGGTTGTGACATTTGGTAAATTTCAAGCAATTCCTCTTCAGTTACAGTGGAACCAATGAGGTTATCCACATAAAAGTTTTGTTTTAAAAACTGAACTGTTAAGTCCTCTTGAACTAAGTTTAGGTGGTTTCTAATTGTTAAAGCAAGAATACTTGGAGAGCAATTTGCTCCAAAAATAATTACTTTAAATCTGTAGGTTTTGAAACCTTTGTTAAGGTCATGTGGATCATTCAACCACAAAAACCTGAGATGATTTTTATCATACTCAAGCTTCAAATTTATACAGAGGAATGCTTTTTCTATGTCACTTTGTACTGCATAATTGTCTAAACGGAAGCAAAGGAGAATTTTTACAAGATCTGAGACAAGGTTTGGGCCTTCCATGAGACAATCATTTAAACTAACAGAATTTGTGTCTTTTAAACTACAGTTGTATACTACTCTTAGTTTAGTTGTGGATGAGTCTTCTCTGTAAACTCCCCTGTGTGTTAAATAATGACAACCTCGTTTTTTAAAGGGTTCATCAGTAACTTCTTCAATGAAGCCCCTTTCTATTTGTTCCTTGAATATGTTGTTGTATTGTTCTAAAAGATTGTCATTTTTTAGTTTTCTGTAATTTTTATACAGATGTGCCTTAGCTACTTTCAAATTGTCCATTATTTCTGGACAAGGTGTTTTCCAAGGCAGCTCCACATAGTATTGATTGTCTGTGTTGTAATGTATCCTTAAATTGTTCTGTCATCAATTGGTCTTCATGTGTAATAGTACTGTCCTTTATGCCAACTGATTCTAATAGTCATAACTGCTGTAACCCTTCATCCAATGTGGAATCATTTTCATTCAAATGATGTGGGATTATGACAGTGTTTTTGTAGTTCGAGTTTGTCACATAGTCAGAAATTTGTGACTGTGGTGATTTTGTTTTGCGTAAATTTTGTTCATGTTCTGTGTTTTCTGTGTCAGTAGTAAGATGGTATTTAGTTATGTCACCCAAAAGAGCAATACCTGTGGGAGTTTGTATGGCTATTCCATCTCCAATTTTAATGATGCCTCTATGGACCAGATGAAGATAGTCAGCCCCCATGAGCATATGTATATCATCAACTACATCTGCATTAAGGGTTTTATCAGCTATCGTGTATTTATTTTGAAGTTGGAGCAAAGCTTGTTTTAACCCAGCTATTTGTATTTTTTCTTGTTCTACTTTGTCCACAACAACAACCTTAAGGGTTTTAAATGTTTCATCAAGAGTTAAAGTTATATTTGCAGTTTTAAAACTGGCTTGTACTGGGTTTTTATTGATAAATGATGAAATAAGAGATCTTCATCTCCTTGTTGGTTTTGAAGTCCCAATTTTTCTATCAGTTGTTTAGTTACAAATGTTTGTTGTGAGCAGGTATCTAAAAGACACCTAGCCTGTACTATTTGTCCTCTTTTGTTTTGGATTTCCAAAGTTGTGGTTGGTAAAAGAATTTTTGAATTGTGGTTAATGCTAAATGAACTGATATGTCCATTCATAGCATTTTTGGTTTGTTTCTGTTTGTTTTGGTTTGATTTGGGTGTTTGTTCATAATGTTTGTCAGTTTTTCCAATGTCTGTGTGTGTATTACACATAGGGGTAACATGGTCAAAACTGTTGCAAAACTTACAATTGTATATCAAATTTGATTTGCAATTTGACTTTTGGTGCCCTGATCCAGTGCATTTTTTGCATAAGTTTAGTTGTTCACAACGTTTTGACCTTGCTGTAAAGTCTTTGTATTTGGGACAATTTGTAGAATTATGTTCACTGCTAAAACAAAATTTGCATGGTATGGGATTATACTCAAAAGTAGCTACATTAAAGTTTTGCAGAGTAGGAGTCTTTGAGTCTTTTTCTGTCACTTTATTTTCTGCAAATTGAGTTTTGCGGTTGTGTTTTGATGTAACTGGTAAGTGTTGAAATCTTTTGTTAGGTTTTTGGTTTTCTGCATTGTTGGTTTTTCTTGTTCTGTGTTAAATTTTGGGTGTGTGTAACTTGATTTGTAAAGTGCTAGTACAGTTGGGAAATCTTCTCTTAGTTTATTAAGGCTAGGGTATATGTCAGTTGTCCTCTGATGAAATATCTCTTTGACTTTAGAAGGGAGCTTTTCAAAAACAACAGCTTGAATGATCCAAGCTGTTTCTGCAATGTTTAAATTATTGTTTTTAAGTTGTCCCATGAGACATTCAAACTCACAGTAAAAGTCAAAGAGGTCACCATAGTTGTCTTTTGGGGTTCGCATGTTCATGACTTTAAGAGCCAAATCATGTATAATTTCATCCTTATTCATGTAATTTCTGTTAAGTAATTCTATTGCTACAGAATAAGAAGCACCTATGGCTGGTAGTGATTCCACTAATCTTAAGGCTGGGCCTTTCAGATAGTTCACTAAATAACTAAATTTATCAACATCTGTAATGTAGTTTTTATTACCTATAAGGCTGTGAAATTTTTCAATAAAAGATTGAAATTTGGCTCTGTCACCCTCAAAAGTGGGTACTGCAAGTGTAGGCAATTTGATTTTAGTTCATTGCCCTCAGCCACATTGGGAGGGCTAAATGAAGCATTTCTTGTAGCTTCTAAGAAGCTTTCGTATGTGTCTTCTTTTTTGCACTCATCAAGTTGGTTTTGAATTTCAGAAATATAGTTGTTAATTTTTGTAATGTAATTTTCATTGTCAAGTAGGAGAGTAGAATACTCATCGTCTGTTAGTTCAATTGTGTCATCAATTTCTGTAATTATGTCTTCATCTAGTATGAAAATTTCTTGTTTGTAACGAGTAATAGAATTTAATGTTGTTTCAAGATCATATCTTGTAGGTTCCTTTTGTTTGAAATCATTGTACAGTTTGGTGATGACACCTTTACGTGCTGATTTTTTCCTCATTAATTTTTTGTGATTTTGAGATGGTGCCGTAGCCCAAGGTCTGTGTTTTTGTTTTCTTGGTCTGGGTTTCTTACCCTTTTGTCCAAGTCTTCCATAATTGTTGTTAGTGTTAAAGTTCTGAGTTTAATTTTTTGATGTTGAGCAAGTTAAATTACTGTACAGTAATAAGTTTTTTATATAACCTGCGCCACAGGTTAAATTAAAAATTCACAATGTTTTTAGTTAGGATAGGCCTTGAGTGTAAAGAGTAAGGCCTACTTTAAGAGGTAGGCCTATTATGTAAGGTAAAGTTAGGTGGGCCTACTAAATAGGCCTATTTGTTGGGCCTACCAAGTAGGCTTATGTTTGGGCCTATTATTTTATAGGACCTCAAATGAGTTAAGCCTGTTAAATTAACAAGGCTTAGTTTTGAATTTGAAGAGTAGGACCTATTAAATAGGCTTAATGTTGCGGGCCTATTTTTTTAGGACCTAAAATAAGTTATGCTTGTTAAATGAACAAGCCTTTGTTTTCGATTAGTGTAAAGGTAAAGGAATCGGTTCCCAGTTGCTTAGGCCACCATATGAAAACTATAGTGGGCTTACGGTTGAAATTGGGGTTAGGCCAATGAGGTAAGCCTAGCCACCGCGTGTGTCAGTGTAAATTTTGGAGGGGTTAGTTCCCCACACACAGGGCCACCATATGAAAAAACTATTTAGGGCTATGGGTTGATTGCCTGTGCCCTCATCCGTTGGAAATTTCCAACAGATTTCAGTGGAGGGTTATCGACAAAAGCCCTATGCTTTTTCGTTAGAGAGTTATGAATATGTAGGTCTTTAAAGGACCTCTTTATAGTTATATTGATTACGGTAATTCTAGCGTCGGGAGTTGGGAAAGCTTATGTTAATGAAAAACTGAAATTGCTCACCTTATTTTGCTGGGTCTTTGTTTGTTTCGATGTCGGGCGTGACGGTCATTTTCGGTGTAGGGCCGCCACGATGGGGTTACGCGGCGAATTTACTTAAGGTAATTAATATAGGCAGTCACTATATAAACCCCTGAAGGAATAGGCCTATCCTTTTATAGTCATTAGGTTTTATTTTATAAGGAATTCACTCAGGACTCTAGGGGGGACAAAGACATCCTCCGCGTTTAAAGCTTCGCTTGGAATAAACCCCTGAGAGCCGTTCCTTGGTTCTCGTGTATTATTTGCCGTTCTAGCAACTTTTTGTTTTGTCTACTTCTTTTGGTAGACTAAACAATAAATTGGGTTTTCTTGTTGCTATGTGAGGCTGATTCATACATACAGGTTCCTTGTACGTATGGCAATTCAATTATTTCATTCCCAATAGGCTATGTCGCCAATCCCGAGGCAATTTTGTATAGATATTTAATTCAATTAATTAATAATTTATATTTAATTATGAAATAAATGTACCACATATGATACCATGTTGTGAGCGCGTATAGTTTTTCCATATACTGGGGGGGGCCGGAGAAAAATTTGTATGTTATAGATCAAATTTTTTGATAAACTGTGTCTTAAACCATGTGAAATGGATTGAAAAGAATAAAGTAGAAATTTAGGGGGAGAGAGGTTACTCAAGACCTATTCAAATATGAAAGTTCAAGAGGCCAACTTCTCAAGTTTAGTTAAAGTTATGTCAATCAGTTTGACTCCCTTTAGGTATAGGAAATTTATGGGATTAAAGTAAAGTTATTAAGCATTTTAACTTTGCTCAGTTTGTGTAAGTTTTATAAGTCACCAGTCTTAATTTTTTCTTGTAAAAGTTTTCTGGCTTTCAAAGCAGTCTTTCTTTGAGGCCTGTCTGGTTTAGTCTGAGTTACATCAGGCACATTGAGAGATTCCTCCCCAATAGTATCCTGATCCATCCTTTGGGTAATGGTTCTAATTTAGCCCCACACTCCAAAGGATATAGTAATGTGATATCTCTGGTGGTTTCACCAGTTGCTGTTTTCAGTTTTACAACCCTGGTAACTTCGTCTTCACCAGTTTTGAGTTCCAAGACTTTTCCCATTGACCAATGTTGTCTTGGTGTCTTGGCATGTATCAACACAATGTCCCCAATTTTGACTGAATCATTCCAACTTTGTTTTGTTAATTGTTTATGTCTTTCTCTAAGACTTGTTAAGTATTCTTCTCTCCATTTTGTTATAAATTGAGTCTTGATTTGTGTCAAATGTTTGTATTTTTTGTTGAGTTCTTTGTGTCCTATTTCCCAATCTGGATCCTCTGTACTGTTATGTTCAGATTCTGTTAACATGTTTACTGTTTCTCCCTTAATTAGGTGGTTTGGTGTGAGAGGTTCTGGCTCATTAATACCATCTCCCACATAAGTTAATGGTCTGTTGTTGACAACATTTTCAATTTCTGACAGAATAGTCATGAGTTCAAAAAGTTGTAGATGTTTTGTCCAATAGTCTTTTTAAGGCAGTTCTTTACAGTTTGTATGTTTCTTTCCCAAATTGAACCATACCATGGTGTATTAACAGGAATGTACTTCCAGGTTATGTTGTGTTTGGTTAAATGAGTTTGTACTGTTTCACTGTCACAAATCTGATGAATAATTCTTTCACCAGATTTGAAGTATGTGGCATTGTCTGACCATATAGTTTGGGTACAGAATTGTGTGCACAAAATCGTCTGAAAGCAGCAATAAAAGCTTCTGCTGTCAGATCTTCTACTATGTCTAGACATATGGCACGTGTGGCAGCACAGGTGAAGAGTACAATGTACACTTTGTATTCCTTTGAATCCATTTTGTCTCCAAAACTCACATTTACCGCTCCAGTGTAGTCAATACCCGTGGTTTCAAATGGCCGAGTAAATGTTACTCGTTCCACAGGTAGGTCTGGAGGGCTTGGGGTCTTAAAGGGTCGTGAATGGATACGTTTACAAGGAATGCATGTGTTCAAAATTTTCTTTGTTTCAGTTCTACCCTTTGGTAGCCAGTAAGTTTTTCTCAGCTCTGTCAGGGTTTGTGGGACTCCCATGTGGTGTATTTGTTGTGGGTATCCCTGATGATGAGTTTTGTGAAGTGATTTCTCCTTGGAAGAAGAATTGGGTGCTTAGAGTTGTAAGTCAAAGTTGACTTGTTAAGCCTTCCTTTACACCTTATCAGACCCTCTGTATCCAGGTACAGATTTAGATCCATGACAAGTGAAGGAATACCTTTGTTTAATGTGCTACTGGACCTAAGATACTTCAACTCCTTGTCAAATTCTGAAGCTTGTATCTGTTTGAGCCAGTATTTTGTTGCAGTTTCTGTTAAGTTAGAAAAGGCTTTCTGAGGACAGTGTTTGAGAAGGTAGCTATTGACAAACTTGCAGCAATAGACTGTAATTCTCAAGAGTTTGTTTAGGTCTGAATAAAGGTGATAGTCAAATATAGGTTTGTCCTCAGTGATCTTTTCAGTTGTTGTAGAGTTGAGTGTGAGGTTAACTACTTTGGCTGGCCAAAGATCCTCACATGTTAGCCATTCGGGCCCTTCATACCAGATTTTATTTGTTTTCAACAGCTTGTAAGAGAGCCCTCTTGTCAAAAAGTCTGCAGGATTCTCCTTTGTTTTTATGTACCTAAATTTGATACCAAGGTTTGTGTTTGCAGTTTTGATTTCTGTTAGTCTGTTTTTCACAAATATATTTTTGCAAGAAGTTGTATCTGTGTTGGTCACCCATGTTAGACAAATTTGACTGTCTGTCCATAAGTAAATGTTTGTTATGTCAACTTCTTTATACACTTGTGAAAGAAAGTTTGCTGTTTTAACTCCCAATGAGACAGCTAATAATTCAAGTTGTGGTACAGTTTTTTTTGGTTTAAGGGTGCCACTTTTGCCTTTGAATAAACCAAGTTACTTTCATTTTCACTTGTTAAATAGGCACAACACCCATAAGCTTGTGTGCTGGCATCTGTAAAAATGTGTAGTGTTTGCGATTTCAATCTGTAGCCAGCACATCTTGGTACGTAGATGTCTTGAACTTTGTTCAAGTCTGTGGCTAATTTTTTCCAATGAAGTTGGTCTTCCACTGAAAGTGGTTCATCCCAATCAATTTTTTTTCCATAAGTCTTGCAAAGGATTTTGGATCTTATGGTTGCTGGTAAATATAATCCAATGGGGTCAAAAATTTTGGATGATTCTGAAAGCACTTGTCTTTTTGTATTGGCATTTGGATTTAAGTTATAACTCTTCGTGCAAAGAGTGTCATCGTGTTCAGAATTCTGTTTTAAAAACCAAAGCATTCCAAGTGTTTTCGTGTAATTGTTTGGTTCAATGTTCCCATTGTTGTCTTTTGTTATTTGTTCATTTAATTTAGGAGAATTAGAAACCCATTCTCTCAATCCAAAATTTCCTTGCTTCATTATGGGTTGTGACATTTGGTAAATTTCAAGCAATTCCTCTTCAGTTACAGTGGAACCAATGAGGTTATCCACATAAAAGTTTTGTTTTAAAAACTGAACTGTTAAGTCCTCTTGAACTAAGTTTAGGTGGTTTCTAATTGTTAAAGCAAGAATACTTGGAGAGCAATTTGCTCCAAAAATAATTACTTTAAATCTGTAGGTTTTGAAACCTTTGTTAAGGTCATGTGGATCATTCAACCACAAAAACCTGAGATGATTTTTATCATACTCAAGCTTCAAATTTATACAGAGGAATGCTTTTTCTATGTCACTTTGTACTGCATAATTGTCTAAACGGAAGCAAAGGAGAATTTTTACAAGATCTGAGACAAGGTTTGGGCCTTCCATGAGACAATCATTTAAACTAACAGAATTTGTGTCTTTTAAACTACAGTTGTATACTACTCTTAGTTTAGTTGTGGATGAGTCTTCTCTGTAAACTCCCCTGTGTGTTAAATAATGACAACCTCGTTTTTTAAAGGGTTCATCAGTAACTTCTTCAATGAAGCCCCTTTCTATTTGTTCCTTGAATATGTTGTTGTATTGTTCTAAAAGATTGTCATTTTTTAGTTTTCTGTAATTTTTATACAGATGTGCCTTAGCTACTTTCAAATTGTCCATTATTTCTGGACAAGGTGTTTTCCAAGGCAGCTCCACATAGTATTGATTGTCTGTGTTGTAATGTATCCTTAAATTGTTCTGTCATCAATTGGTCTTCATGTGTAATAGTACTGTCCTTTATGCCAACTGATTCTAATAGTCATAACTGCTGTAACCCTTCATCCAATGTGGAATCATTTTCATTCAAATGATGTGGGATTATGACAGTGTTTTTGTAGTTCGAGTTTGTCACATAGTCAGAAATTTGTGACTGTGGTGATTTTGTTTTGCGTAAATTTTGTTCATGTTCTGTGTTTTCTGTGTCAGTAGTAAGATGGTATTTAGTTATGTCACCCAAAAGAGCAATACCGTGGGAGTTTGTATGGCTATTCCATCTCCAATTTAATGATGCCTCTATGGACCAGATGAAGATAGTCAGCCCCCATGAGCATATGTATATCATCAACTACATCTGCATTAAGGGTTTTATCAGCTATCGTGTATTTATTTTGAAGTTGGAGCAAAGCTTGTTTTAACCCAGCTATTTGTATTTTTTCTTGTTCTACTTTGTCCACAACAACAACCTTAAGGGTTTTAAATGTTTCATCAAGAGTTAAAGTTATATTTGCAGTTTTAAAACTGGCTTGTACTGGGTTTTTATTGATAAATGATGAAATAAAGAGATCTTCATCTCCTTGTTGGTTTTGAAGTCCCAATTTTTCTATCAGTTGTTTAGTTACAAATGTTTGTTGTGAGCAGGTATCTAAAAGACACCTAGCCTGTACTATTTGTCCTCTTTTGTTTTGGATTTCCAAAGTTGTGGTTGGTAAAAGAATTTTTGAATTGTGGTTAATGCTAAATGAACTGATATGTCCATTCATAGCATTTTTGGTTTGTTTCTGTTTGTTTTGGTTTGATTTGGGTGTTTGTTCATAATGTTTGTCAGTTTTTCCAATGTCTGTGTGTGTATTACACATAGGGGTAACATGGTCAAAACTGTTGCAAAACTTACAATTGTATATCAAATTTGATTTGCAATTTGACTTTGGTGCCCTGATCCAGTGCATTTTTTGCATAAGTTTAGTTGTTCACAACGTTTTGACCTTGCTGTAAAGTCTTTGTATTTGGGACAATTTGTAGAATTATGTTCACTGCTAAAACAAAATTTGCATGGTATGGGATTATACTCAAAAGTAGCTACATTAAAGTTTTGCAGAGTAGGAGTCTTTGAGTCTTTTTCTGTCACTTTATTTTCTGCAAATTGAGTTTTGCGGTTGTGTTTTGATGTAACTGGTAAGTGTTGAAATCTTTTGTTAGGTTTTTGGTTTTCTGCATTGTTGGTTTTTTCTTGTTCTGTGTTAAATTTTGGGTGTGTGTAACTTGATTTGTAAAGTGCTAGTACAGTTGGGAAATCTTCTCTTAGTTTATTAAGGCTAGGGTATATGTCAGTTGTCCTCTGATGAAATATCTCTTTGACTTTAGAAGGGAGCTTTTCAAAAACAACAGCTTGAATGATCCAAGCTGTTTCTGCAATGTTTAAATTATTGTTTTTAAGTTGTCCCATGAGACATTCAAACTCACAGTAAAAGTCAAAGAGGTCACCATAGTTGTCTTTTGGGGTTCGCATGTTCATGACTTTAAGAGCCAAATCATGTATAATTTCATCCTTATTCATGTAATTTCTGTTAAGTAATTCTATTGCTACAGAATAAGAAGCACCTATGGCTGGTAGTGATTCCACTAATCTTAAGGCTGGGCCTTTCAGATAGTTCACTAAATAACTAAATTTATCAACATCTGTAATGTAGTTTTTATTACCTATAAGGCTGTGAAATTTTTCAATAAAAGATTGAAATTTGGCTCTGTCACCCTCAAAAGTGGGTACTGCAAGTGTAGGCAATTTTGATTTTAGTTCATTGCCCTCAGCCACATTGGGAGGGCTAAATGAAGCATTTCTTGTAGCTTCTAAGAAGCTTTCGTATGTGTCTTCTTTTTTGCACTCATCAAGTTGGTTTTGAATTTCAGAAATATTTGTTAATTTTTGTAATGTAATTTTCATTGTCAAGTAGGAGAGTAGAATACTCATCGTCTGTTAGTTCAATTGTGTCATCAATTTCTGTAATTATGTCTTCATCTAGTATGAAAATTTCTTGTTTGTAACGAGTAATAGAATTTAATGTTGTTTCAAGATCATATCTTGTAGGTTCCTTTTGTTTGAAATCATTGTACAGTTTGGTGATGACACCTTTACGTGCTGATTTTTTCCTCATTAATTTTTTGTGATTTTGAGATGGTGCCGTAGCCCCAAGGTCTGTGTTTTTGTTTTCTTGGTCTGGGTTTCTTACCCTTTTGTCCAAGTCTTCCATAATTGTTGTTAGTGTTAAAGTTCTGAGTTTAATTTTTTTGATGTTGAGCAAGTTAAATTACTGTACAGTAATAAGTTTTTTATATAACCTGCGCCACAGGTTAAATTAAAAATTCACAATGTTTTTAGTTAGGATAGGCCTTGAGTGTAAAGAGTAAGGCCTACTTTAAGAGGTAGGCCTATTATGTAAGGTAAAGTTAGGTGGGCCTACTAAATAGGCCTATTTGTTGGGCCTACCAAGTAGGCTTATGTTTGGGCCTATTATTTTATAGGACCTCAAATGAGTTAAGCCTGTTAAATTAACAAGGCTTAGTTTTGAATTTGAAGAGTAGGACCTATTAAATAGGCTTAATGTTGCGGGCCTATTATTTTTAGGACCTAAAATAAGTTATGCTTGTTAAATGAACAAGCCTTTGTTTTCGATTAGTGTAAAGGTAAAGGAATCGGTTCCCAGTTGCTTAGGCCACCATATGAAAACTATAGTGGGCTTACGGTTGAAATTGGGGTTAGGCCAATGAGGTAAGCCTAGCCACCGCGTGTGTCAGTGTAAATTTTGGAGGGGTTAGTTCCCCACACACAGGGCCACCATATGAAAAAACTATTTAGGGCTATGGGTTGATTGCCTGTGCCCTCATCCGTTGGAAATTTCCAACAGATTTCAGTGGAGGGTTATCGACAAAAGCCCTATGCTTTTTCGTTAGAGAGTTATGAATATGTAGGTCTTTAAAGGACCTCTTTATAGTTATATTGATTACGGTAATTCTAGCGTCGGGAGTTGGGAAAGCTTATGTTAATGAAAAACTGAAATTGCTCACCTTATTTTTGCTGGGTCTTTGTTTGTTTCGATGTCGGGCGTGACGGTCATTTTCGGTGTAGGGCCGCCACGATGGGGTTACGCGGCGAATTTACTTAAGGTAATTAATATAGGCAGTCACTATATAAACCCCTGAAGGAATAGGCCTATCCTTTTATAGTCATTAGGTTTTATTTTATAAGGAATTCACTCAGGACTCTAGGGGGGACAAAGACATCCTTCGCGTTTAAAGCTTCGCTTGGAATAAACAGCCCTGAGAGCCGTTCCTTGGTTCTCGTGTATTATTTGCCGTTCTAGCAACTTTTTGTTTTGTCTACTTCTTTTTGGTAGACTAAACAATAAATTGGGTTTTCTTGTTGCTATGTGAGGCTGATTCATACATACAGGTTCCTTGTACGTATGGCAATTCAATTATTTCATTCCCAATAGGCTATGTCGCCAATCCCGAGGCAATTTTGTATAGATATTTAATTCAATTAATTAATAATTTATATTTAATTATGAAATAAATGTACCACATATGATACCATGTTGTGAGCGCGTATAGTTTTTCCATAGTTTATTTAGAGGCTCCTTAAGTTTAGCTGAGTTTAATCGAGAGGTAACTGTGCGAAAGGAAAAATGAATTTTTCCCAGAAGCCATGTTTTGTTGTTGGACATTATTTTAAGTCCCATTCTTACCTTGAATGTCAGAATTAGGGCTGGACATCCGGGATCCCGGAGGAAGTAATGTAGACAGCTCATTTTCCGGGATTTCGATCCCGGGATTTCCCGTATCTATTTTCAAGGGAGACTTTTAAACAGTTTTATTATGAGGTATATTTATTTCATGTAAAGGCTTTTCACAATTGAAGTTTTCGTTCACCTGTTTTTTAAACTTTGAAAACCGTTTTCGCTCGAGTATGGGGTGAAATAATATCCTGGGATCCCGGATGCCCAGCCCTAGCCAGATTAATGCAAATGATGGTGAGAAGCGGGTTACTGCCAGTGGTTCCGTAATTTAATCCAGAACGGAGAAAGTGCTTTGGATACAATGCTTTTTACGGATGAGCAATGGTTTCACCTCAGTGGGTATGTTAATAGCCAAAATAACAGAATATGGAGTTCTGAAAATCCACACGCCATTTAGGAAATGCCTCTACATTCCAAAAAAGTTGGTTTTTGGTGGGCGATCTTCCGTCGACGTTTAACTGGGCTTCGGTTCTTCATCAAAACATTAAATGCAAAACAATACCAAGAGTTGGTGAAGCAGCTTATTACACTACTTAAAGACGATGAACGGGAATGCTGGTTTCAGCAGGATGAAGCAACGACTCACACTGCTAAAACAACCTTGAGAATGTTGAGGGAATTCTTCGGTGTGCGAATCATTTCAAAAAACCTCTGGCCACCACGATCACCAGATTTATCACCTGATTTTTTTAACTTTGTGAGTTCATGAAAGGAAAAGTGTATGCTAACGACCCTCATATGTTAGACCAACTTCGTCTGAGCATTGAAAACTGTTGCCAGCATAGAACAGCCCACACTTCATTGTGTCTCGGCGAACATGACAAAACGAGTACATGCACGCTATAGGGCAGTGGTGGATCCAGAAGGGAGCTGAAGGAGCTCTAGTCCCCCATTGATAGAGATGTTTCGCGAATCGCAACCTAAGTGGAAAAAAATTTATATACCCGCCGAGTGAGGCTCCAGCTCATGGAAATAATACCAGAAAAAGTTATCGAGATCTTTGCTAATAAGAAAGAAAGATCGTTGGATCTTCCTAGAGTGAAAGAAGACCTTTGACGGTTTTAGTAAAGATCCATTGGCACATCCACACATTTGTTTATACAGAATGATATAATTTACAGTAATTTCTTTTGATTTATGAAATAATCAGAGATCTACTGTATAGTAACAGCTTCCAACTAAATATTTGTATTTGTGGATGTTTTTCAATGAATTTTCTGTGTCCTGTGATCGGTTGGACAGTCGTCTAAAAAGTGTCTGTACATTATATCTATTGTGAAGCGTTTCTGGTTTTGATTGAGCGTTCCTAATAAACTGGTAATCATTGAACATTAATCTTATTACCAAGTACTTTTATGGGAATGATTGCGTATATTTAAGCTTCGTTCAGAATTTCATCCGAACCCAACCAACCCACCCCGGGCCCCAAACAAAAATCCTAGATCTGCCGCTGCTATAGGGAGAATGGTGGACATTTCCAACACGTTTTGTGACTTTCCCAACATGCTTTAGGTCTTCTTTAATAAATGTTTTTTCTTACCATTTGCTGAAGAAAAATAAGACGTGTATCAAACGTTATACATTTTTTTTTACCTTTGATGCGGACTGCGCGACTTTTTGATCACCCTGTATTTTACAGAACTGAACCTATATCTATAATCTTAACCACGAAAACTGTATAGCTTTGACTGTTTATAGTTGGCATAGTAATATCTACATTTTATTTGTGAATATAAAATGTGTGTGTGTGTGTGTGTGTGTGTGTGTATACTGTATATAAATTTTTCATCAATATTTTTAGGAAGCCTACCTATTAATAAGCATTAATAATGAAGGCTGTAAGAGTAGAAAAATATCTATTTTGGTTGAAATTATGTCAGTGAAATAGTTGGCAGCAAACAAGACTTTGAAGTCATAAACAGGACAATTAAAATATTAATTAAAATTAAACATGAAACCATTTTACTATTTTGAAATAGTATCTATTTCATACATACACACACACACACACACACACATACATATATATATATATATATATATATATATATATATATATATATATATATATATATATACATATATTATACTTTGCCTGAAACGTTACACAATCCTCAATCAGGAAACAAAAAGGTTTAATGAAAATTTAACTCTCACAAATTTTTCGGATATTTTGGAAACGGAGGATTGGAAGTTTCCACCATTTTCTTGAATCCACACATCACACACTCGGGATGTTCGCAAAAAGAGGCTGCAGAATAATTGGCGTGATGTGGCTGCAGGTGGTTATGTTCCTCTTCAAGGCTCCAGATCGCTAGGATTGTTGACATACGTTTGTTCTTAGGGCCCTCAAAAGAACTGTGGGGCCTTGGGCTAATGATATGATCAGGAGCCCCTTGGTTTTCCCTCTGCAGCACCAGATTCGTATATTTTCTTCATTTTCTTTATTTTATATGAAATATTAAACAAATAGTTTAGTTGTTTTTTTTGCTTCTTACAGTAACATACAAATCATTTGAAACACAAACAATTTAAACTTGGCATTTAATAGGAGCCCCCTTGGGTTGGAGCCCCAGGAATTTTTACCACTATTCCCCCCTTTCATGTGGCCTACTTGTTCGTTCATGTATTCCCATAGAAAATAATTTGGTGGTAGAGTCAAATCTTGGGATCGAGGCGACCAAAGTCCCTCGTTTATTACTCGACGAAATTTTAAATGAATTATAGTGTTTTTGTGGGTATTTGTAGGTATTTGAGGGGTGTCGTCCAGGTGGGCCCTAGCGAAATTTCGTCTGTCGACTTCATGTTTCTTCGGCAACAGTGGCTTTCGTCGTGCGACCTTCCCATGAAGTCTTGAATAGTTCAGGGTTTTTCGTATTGTGGAACGATGAACGTATGTGTGTTGGTGCTTGCCAAAGATCCTTGAAGGTCTTTAAATTCCACTCTTGGACTACTGCTAACCTCACGAACGAGTCTCCAAATCATCCTGAGTGAGAATTCCGGTGGTCGGTCAATCCTGGGCAAGGTTGTCGTCGTCTTTGTCCCTCTCTCTGCAAATAATTTGACAACATTCGACGCGGGGATTCCATATTTCGCCGATATCATCTTGTTTCCTCTCCAGATGTATGAGCATTGACAATGGCCTTCCGTGGGTCATTCGAGAATCACTTCAATTTAGACATGATACCCGAAGGTCTTTAAGTTATCTGCCCCAAACTAATGCCTGAAATGCAAAAGGAAATTAATTACAAAGGTGATCAATCACATTAAAATAATATTACAACGTTCATACGAAGAAAGTTACCTTATACGGAATGAAATATGTAAGCAAAGCGCCTTCGTTCATCAAATTTATGACTATACATAAAATGCTTCAATCACTTTCGCACGCCCTCCTTTTCACAACTGAGCGCACCAAGGTTTCTGTGTGTGATTATGCGTGCGTCAACTATTTGTCAATAGTAGGATAGTGTTGCCAGATATGCGAATGGTTTGTCATATGTAGGTGCAAACTGCAAAATATTCCCCAGCCACAGCTTAACAAATCAATTGCAATGGATGAGTTCACTTACTTTTACACACAACTATATATATATATACCCTTAGTTTTGCTTCCGCCCAAATTAACTATTCTGATGAAAGTCAAGTTTGTTGCCCCATTTTAGACCGAACCACGACCCACTAGGGAAGTCAAAAATTACAAGTCCTCACCCGGACTTCATTTCACAACCCCCCAACGTCTTAATCACTGGATTACCCAGAGTATCCATTTATCTACCAATAACTTCTTTTCTTTTTTTGTAAGGACAAACAGCTGGGTGAACTGAGCGCCGCCTGCTCTCGCCTGGACTCGAACCCAGGGCAGACGGATTTGTAGTCAACGATGTTAACCACACACACACACACACACATATATATATATACATATATATATATATAATATACACCTGTATTATTGTATGTATGTATTTCAATAAGTGAATTATAGTGAGGCCGGTTAAGGGGTGAAGTATTAAAACTCGATGCCCTCGAAAAACTGCCCCGGCACAGAAATTGTTTCCTAAATGCCCAAATGATGCATCTCTGTAGCCTTTATGGGATCAAAATGGGAGCTATCGATAAAGACTGAAAATGGATTGTGAAAAAGATTCGAAACGCCTTAATTAGGAATCACTCTGGAAAAGCGAAGCCCTTACTAAAAGAAGTAGGTCCACTCAGCCTGAGTGGACTTACTTCTTGCGATTACAGACACATTTCATGGTGGCCTAATGTTAACCATAATTAATATGGTTAAATTTCTTTGTACATGAACGCGCCAAAGGTTCCCGGAACTCACATTAAAAAAAAATGCATCATTACTTGTTTATAAACACGAAAAAGATTAATATTTGCAGAACATTGTTTTTAATCAAATTAATTCTTATTGAAAAAGTCAAACTATATATATATATATATATATATGATCAATCGATTAGTTTCGCAACAAAAACTCCGTTTTCCCAGTGTGTCAGGAGCATTTCCTGATAGTTAGTCGGTTTGTTGTGACGCTTATTCGTGATCTTCAATTGTTTTAAAGCAGAAAAGGTATGATACGATTCTGTGTTGTTAAAGAAAACAATAGTAAAATTTTCTAAATACGTTTGTTTGACCACATTGCATAATGTTGATTTACTTTTTGAAAATTATTTCTTAATTAAAATAAAAACATATGGTTGGAATGTCTGTTCGTTTGAGGTTAATAGTTTTCTTTTTAGAATTTAACTGTTATTAAAAAATTCCATAATAGACATTTTTTACTTCAAATATAATTTTCAAGATTAAATTGCGAATTTCATAAGTAATAAACAATTTTCTAAGTTTTGGTTTTTTTTTATTTATTTTAGTTTTTATTTCTCCTTTTAGGGACATCTTAACTTATGATGATTATTATAATCTAAGGCTACGTAACACGAAAATTCACTGATACTATGTAACCATATTAACAAAAATAAATAGAACATCTGTTTACATCTCGCAACGGTGATAGAGGTGAACGATCATTCTGGAAAGCTCTCGAATGTTCTCCGTTCCGTCCCACTTCATATATTAACGTTCACTCGGCCAAACGTGCGCAGTTGATTATAGAGCACGTTGGTGAGAGTGTGTGAAAAGTTTTTCCCCAATTTTGTCTTTACGTTATTGTACAAACTAAATATTTTTGCGAATTGTAGTTGTTATTTATAAGTTATTCGCAATGGGTAAAGACTACTACAAAATCCTTGGCTTATCCAAAGGATCCAGTGACGATGATGTTAAAAAAGCATATAGGAAGATGGCGTTGAAGTATCATCCTGATAAAAATAAGTCTCCTAATGCCGAAGAGAAATTCAAAGAAGTCGCCGAGGCATACGAAGTCCTTAGTGATACGAAAAAGAGAGATATTTACGACCAGTATGGTGAAGAAGGACTCAAGGGAGGAATACCGGGAGCTGGAGGAGGCAGCGACGGAACGCATTATACGTACACCTTCTCAGGAGACCCAAAAGCCACATTCGCCCGGTTTTTCGGCACCAACGACCCATTTGCCCAATTCTTCAACATGGATGGGAGTGGGCGAGGCGTCTTCGAGCAAATGGATGTGGATGATGACCCCTTCATTTCTATGATGAGTGGGGGGTTAGGCGGCCCCAGAATGGGTGCGGGAACGCGACGAGCGTTTTCTTTCAACCCACAAGACTCCCATCGCCCAGGGGGCAAAGCCAAGCTGCAAGACACGGCTGTGGTGAGAGATCTGTATGTCTCCCTCGAAGAAGTTGCGAAAGGCGTAACTAAGAAAATGAAAATTACGAGGAATGTGGCTAACCCAGACGGAAGAACAACGCGCAAAGAAGAAAAAATCCTTACCATAGATGTGAAGCCTGGCTGGAAGGAAGGGACCAAAATTACATTCGAAAGGGAAGGGGACCAAATACCTGGCAAGATTCCTGCAGACATCGTCTTCGTCATTAGGGACAAGCCCCACCCATTGTTTAAACGGGAAGCGGCTAACATCATTTACAACGCCAAGATTAATCTTCGAAATGCTCTTTGTGGTACTAGAGTTACAGTACCGACACTAGGTGGTCAAAGTGTATCCCTTAATCTCAGTAATGAGATCATTAAACCCCAGACGATCAAGCGCCTGCAAGGATACGGACTTCCTCACCCCAAAGAGCCATCCAGGAAGGGGGACCTAATCATACATTTTGATATTCAGTTCCCCCACACTCTAACGGAAAGTGCGAAAGAAATATTATCCGAAATGTTACCTTTATAAACTAAACTAATTTTGTTGTATGTGATGTGATGCTTGTAATATATTAGCTGATAAGTAAACATTTGCGAAAATGGGAAAACTAATGCATAGCTCTTTGTTTGTTTGTGCGTTCTTGTATCAAGGACTTTTTTTCTTTTTTATCAAGCCAAAGACACTAGTTATATATTTAAAATTTATTTAATAAATATTTTGTACTTAAGCACAATTTTCTTAGCCTTTTTCAATAATCAGGTGTTTTTTCATTATCTAGGTATGATCTACCCATATATGGTATCTTAAGTGTTGCCAATTTTATGACGAAAGTGTTCTAAAAATAAGTATGACAAATGATTTTTTAGGCAGCTGTTAAAATTTATTAGCCTTCGCCTAAAAAATGGATAATGGCCGTACCATTTGCGAGATATATAATTTTAGAAAAAAAAAGTTTAAATGTATCGCTTTCCAAATTTTGCATCCAAACTGAGCACTAGAATTCAGTCGAACTGAAAAAAAATGCATAATTAATTAAAATGAAATAAAATTATAAAAAAAATTATCGACAAAGAACATCTCCGCAATGACAATACTAATTCTGTTAACACAAATAAACTGTATTTCAAATAAATCTGATTAACGTAATAATGTTTTAAGTTTTACGTGGAACTCTATTAATGACGTATTCAATGACTCATGAAAGAAAAATCCGACATGGACGGGAATTGGTTTCGCTTATGCTATCAAAGTATTAACAGTTGTTCACCTTCATTGCAAGTACTGCATACTGTCAAATTAATAAATTTATAAAAATCAATGTACGTTAAAGAGACAGTGCGCAAATATCGACAAGAGAATAATGTTTATATTTTTAAAGTGGAAGGAATAGGCCATAAGCTCGCTGCAAGACCACGACTTAAAGGGCGTTTACCAGAGGAATGTGATAAGGACAAGAAGAAAACAACCTTGAAACTTAGTTATTGATTATTCTAAATTAAAGCCTGAAAGTAAGAGAAAGACGAAATCGTGTATTTGTGTCAAATTTTTACTTCCAGTTGGAAGTTTGTTTATTCTGACGCATAAGAAATTGTATAAATACAGTAGGCCAATCATAATTAATGTGCCGAATTTGGTTGTTTCATGAAGGCTATAAAAGATAAAAGCCAACTTTCATAATAATAAGTTGCTGCATCGTATAAACATGAATTTTAAGTAATCAAACACTACCAATACAGCTTTTTACGTTACTCTGAAGTAATTTAAGCTTTTTTTTTTATTTTGTACAAAAATTGAATTTAAAATTTTTAGCTGATCGGCTAACAAACAACAACAACCACCGGATGCTACTGACAATCATACCTAAATTTTAAGGTTTGAGTTTGATAAAAGAATATTAAAAAGGGCTTTACTCCTCTCAAATTATATATGAATGAATGTTAAAGAAAAGCCTTTATAGTTTTGGATAAATACAATGATGTGAAGAGAGAGATTTTATTTTAAAATTTAATAAAAGAATATTAAAGCAGTTTTAATGTTTATTCATAATATATAAAATTTGAAAGAGGAATAAGAGAGAACAAATCCTTTATAGTTCTGAATAAATACGAGATAAAGAAATATAAATTCGTATTACGTCAGATAAAAATCTCTCATGAGTTTGGCATTATGTGTTTTCATTTTATCAGTAGCATGTTAATGAAGACTTATTTTGGCTCACTTCGCAATATGACGTCATGCCAGAAAATTAGACTGCCGTTTATTTTAGGGACAAGGTTGTCAAAGTATTCACTAAGTGTGGCGCAGAGATAAAAGGAATTGCAAAGAAATCATCGTCAAAGAAAACTCTCAAAAGTTATACGATGGAATTTTTGTTACCAAAACTTGCTGAAAGATCAATTTCGAACTTAATCAAGTTCGTTGGGTCCGTAACCATCGGAGTACATATTAATGTAATTTAAAATTAAACAAACAGTCCGTAGGCTCTATTAGTTAAAGCTGAATGAATTTTAGCGGGATACATTTTTGTATGTCGTGTAATGTGTTGTTTATAGAATTCTTGATTAAAGGAAATAAATACAGTAATGCATATACTAAATGGCATATTAATATAAAACTAAACGTGTTTAATATATGGATATACAAACATACAAAAGTATGAATATATATATATATTGCTTGCAAATGAGTTCATACGTCATGAAAGTTTCACAATGAATTGAACACTTGGCAACTCATTATGTCAACCACTTCAAACGTCAGAGCAGAGAAGCTCGATGGTTAACCGAAAAGGTTGGGTATTATTAAACCAATGAACAGTCTTTAGTTAAATTGACCAACCAAATCAATCAACCAAACTTATTGCCTGGAATGGTCCAATGTAAGGTTTTTGGTTGTAGTTACATTATTGTTTTTTTCTTCAACATAATGAAAGAAAATTTTAAATTTTACAATTAACCTTCGAATTAAGGCTAAGAGAAGCGGACTCCCATTCTTTCCTTCCTTTCTGGACATATGTGGTTCTCATGTGGGTCATTGCCGCAACGAAGTAGAAACTTTGGAAACCCTTTTCTTTGTATATCTCTGAAGGTGAGCGACGATAGTTTGAAAATTCATCAATTTGTAAGAATATCAGTACGTAATTCGTGTACAACAGAATAACCAACCAACCTGCTCTTTGTGTCTACGGAGACAGAATGCTCTTAATAAAAGTCATTCTGAAAAGAGTTAAAATTAATTAGAACTTAGGTAGTCCAAATAGCTCCTATGCAACGTTAGGTTATTTGGATCACCTGAAGATCAGGGCCCCCAGCCTTCTTTAGTTAGCTTTATAAGGCTAACTAACGAAAATATCACGACCTAACCTAACCAATCGTCAAGTGTGTACAGTTGACAACGATTGGTTAGGTTAGGTCGTGATATTTTCGTTAGTTAGCCTTATAAGGCTACTAAAGAAGGCTGGTGGGCCCTGATCTTCAGATGATCCGGTTATTTTTAATTTACTTGTGGGTAGGATGCCACTATTTTTAATTTGCATCCGAGTTGTATATCCTCACTTTTTGATAGTACTGTAAATTAAAAAAAACCTACTTTGCATACGAGATATTTAGACTACCCAAATTAATTTTAACTAACCAGTTTTGAGAACGTACCGTAATCATGCAGTAAAAAATGTTCTTGTCAGCCAGTCTAACATTTAAAAATACCATAAATAGACGGAGTCATATAGTTTCTCTTGCCAAGGAAAAGGGAAGATAAAGCAAGCATTGACCTATAGGTGCTTGTTAAATCTTAATAATGTTGGGCGTTGTTTAACCTCCTTGTAACGGCAAAGGGCATATAACGGAGGGGACCGACAGCTAGCTTTATGCGGAGTGTGAATGATCTAAAGGTCACTACGTCATCTGAAACGCGGAGGACGGTCATCCAACAAACAAATGAACAGACTGAACGTTGTTTAACCTCGCTGATCTAACGAGAAGCGGTGTTGCCACGTGGCCACGACGTAGCCCTATTAAAACGTATTAAACGCACAAAGTTAAAGTATAAATTTAACAAAAATTAATAAGCGTATATAGTTTTTATACAGATAAGAACAGGAAATAAAATAGATAAGAATAAATACAGAAATAAGAATATAAAGAATAAATAACAGGAAAATAAGAAATAGATAAGAATAAATAACAGGAAAATAAGAAATAAAAATAATGGACATTGTAAGTGAATGACAAAAGTAGAGCTGAAATTACATGTGCTTTTAATGGAAGTAAAATATGAAACACAAAGAAAAATTCAATTGAACTAATCTCTATTTATCCATTCACGCGCGAGATACTCTATCCAAACATTATTATTATCATTATTGCAATGCAAACAAAATTCCTCCCCCTCACAAAATAGTTAAAGCATTGACACATTTTAAAATGTCAACTAAAGTTAAATTGTTATTATAAGAAAATACGTTATTTGCATTCATTTTGCTTTTAGGTCATAAGGTCACATTGGGTCAAAAGTTGTTACGTGGGATTCATTTTCCACAACAAATACTGTCTTAATAAATAAAAAATATTATATATGATCCGGACAAACACTGTTTTCACGAGATCCAATCCATATAGCCAAAAATGTAATTACTGTGTCTCGGATGACTATTTCTTTCGGAATTGCAACAACAAAAAAAGTGACCTAAAATGGTATCCTTCGCTTGATTAAAAAAAAAAAAAGGGAGGAAGAAAAGTCTATCCATTGGCATTATAGATTTATAACCAATTTAAAACTTTAAGGGGAAAAAAAACACACATATATATATATATATATATGGGCTACGTCGTGGTGAATGTCATAACACCGCTTCCCGGAGATCAGCGAAGTTAAGCGACACTGGGTCTGGGTAGTAGTTGGATGGGAGACCGTCCTCCGCGCCCAGATTATGTAGCGACCCGTGGTTCGGATCCCACGTAAAGTTGTAGGTCCCCTCCGTTATATGACCTTAGATATTGCGAAGGAGGTTAAACAACCCCAATTAAAAAAAAGTGTGTATATATACTATATGGACTCATGGTGTTGTGGTTAGCGTCGCTGACTACGAATTCATCGGTCCGAGGATCGAGACCCGGTGACGGCAAGCGGCAAAACCCAGCTGTTCATCCTTCTACACAATAAAAAAATTGGTTGGTAGATAAATGGGTACCCTGGGTAGCCTAATGGTTAAGACGCTGAGCTGCTGGTGGGACGTAATTCGGATTTCACGTTAAACTGTAGGTCTAAGGGGGAGTAACAAGTTTGACCTTCGTCAGAATGAACAATTCGGGCGGAAGCAAAACCAAGGTTATATACATATATATATATATATATATACATATACAGGGTGTTACATGAATGAGGTCCCCTCCCACTCTCTTTGGGAAGCTGGGATCATTGGTGATTCTAAGAAAGATTTTAGATTGAAGGAGAAAAAAAAAAAAAAATTGGTGTTAAAACATTCGTTCTTCATCTGTTAAAATATGTGCCCTTGAAGGTTCATATTGGAAGAGTGTTTAAGAGAAATTTATTTTTCTGTTCTTTAATGATTTAAAAATACTTTCCTGTTATTTACTGAAGGATGCTTTCATTCAGATAAAAAGTTATAAAAAATGCCTATTCGAACAAAAGGGCGTTACACTCCAATAATAATTTCAGCCTAATTCAAAAAAGTTTCAAAATTCTCGAATAGGGTGGTCAACCGTACTGGTGCTCCAAGCATACTTTCGCCACTGCACAGTGTGTATAGGCTATTCATATTAGTTTCCCTTTTTCCTGAACTATTAGTTGATAAGATTGTAAAACATAAAATATATGGAAATATTCACTATTCGCTAACTCAGTTTTGTAAACATGTATTTATTAGACCAAGTATTAAAAATTAGATGTCAGTTTTCCCTTTGAATATCTTCATAGTGAAAAAAACTAAGCGTTGTTCAGACAGTTACATAGATAATACGACTAGCCTCAAACTGATAAGCTTTTTTTTTAATATTTGCAAAGAAATGAGAGATATTAAAGATTTTCCTAAAGTGCCTGAATAAAGTTTGCTGTCAAGCTTAAGTGCGCCGCAGCATGTCGGAAAAAATCTGTTTACACGTAACAAGTTACGTAGTCACGAAGGCCTTAGCTTCATAGTCTACAGTCTACACTCTACAGTCTACACTTTAGTGTTTACCTTGATGGTATTGCGTCTGTTTGAGAGTTTTACCCGGTAGCTCAGTGGTCTCAGTGTCGGACAGTGGGCAGTGAGGTTCTGAGTTCGCTCCCGGCTGCTGGTGCTTGGGTTAGGTTGAGCCGATCATTCATCCTGTTAATACTCGGGTTCAGGTGGCCCTTGGGGCACACTCACCCCTGCTCTGTGAGAAAATGAGTTTCGGATGTTGCCTGTTTAGCTTTGTATCGCGTTTGTACAATCTGTGTTGTTTTATTGCGTTGCGATCCGTGCAGTGGATATTGACAAAACTTGACCTCAAAGGTATTCAAGAAATCCCGGGTGCATAGACTAACGGCAAGAGTGTAGAAAACGTAAACGCTGTTCGGCATCAAGCAGTCCGTCAACAACAGCAATAATAATAATAAATGGGGTTGTTTATCCTTCCCAGAATTTAAGGGAAGGGACCTAGAGCTTTTCGCGTGACCCGAACCACTACCCCACCGAGGAAGGAGACGCAGACTCGAACCCAGAACATTCAGATTAACGGCCCAGTGCTTTACCACTAAGCAGCTACCCTGGCGGGTGTCCATCAACAAATTTGTTTTTTCGATGAGAAGCGTTTTACCATGAAAAAAATACAAAACTCAGAATGATCTTCTGTACACAAGAAAACAAAAATAACTTTTGCTCGACTTTTGAGGGACAGTTCACATTTCAGCGATTGATTCTGTGTTAACTGTTGTTGCCCTTTCCTTCATCGACTGATTTAAATGATTTAATATTCGTTGGAAGAGGTATGAAAAT
Source organism: Bathynomus jamesi (assembly GCA_023014485.1). Lineage (NCBI taxonomy): Eukaryota > Metazoa > Arthropoda > Malacostraca > Isopoda > Cirolanidae > Bathynomus > Bathynomus jamesi. Next base: position 480,719 of record JAJOZX010002991.1, read on the forward strand.
GAATTAAAAAAATGTTTGTCCCTCGTGTTGCCTTAAATTAAAGATATGCAGATGACATACTTCACTTTCATATGAAGCACCGGCATACCGTTCTCAAGTCACCATTGATTTTTACGGAGAAATTGCGCAGACTTCATTCAACAGCCCAGACTCAAGTCCTACATTGATTATTTATTCGTCTGGAAAAACAGACAGGAGACTGTGTCTTGTGCAACCAGAATCAACACTGAGAAAGAATTAAAGGAGAAGATATCAGCACGCTTAGTGAAGTTAAGTCAATTCTCCAGTTAAGTTGCAATTTCCCAAATAGCGTAAGAAAGATGCAACAAAACTGATAGTAAATATACTGGTCGCGAAAACTAACACGACCCAAAACCGCCCTCAGCACATCACTCTAAATACAAGCCGAAAGAGGAGCAACTTTCACTATAATAGGTCAGTAAAGACAGCAAACGTTTTGCACTCCCTTTAGAAATTTTTTTTTAATAGTAAACCAAAGTGAAGCCAACTAAATTATCTATCGAACTGTCTGAATGAATGTTTTCGAACCGGGGTGTCGCGAAATTTCAGGAAAATGACAAAAATAACTAATTTAAAATGAAACAAAAACATTCACTATTTATTATGCCCATAACAGATGGTACTGGGGTGCCTGCAACCAGAAAAGGTTGGGAATCATTCATCTAAATAAACCACGTGTATATATATATATATATATACACGTTAGGATTTTCTTATATATTTTTACCATTTTTATTTGTAAAAAATCAATTTCTAAATTGATGACTCTTCCTACGCGTCCTCATTTTATTACGTTGCTGTTTGAATTTTTCTCTCTATTTATTCATCCTTTCTCTTTGGTTTCTTTTTCTCTTTTTACGTATTCTGTTCACTATCTTGTCTCTTTAAAAGGAAATGCTTCTTTGAGTGGGTCGCAAAGACCTTGCTGTCTCAAATGAGAAAAATGTTCCCAAAGTGACCTAAAAAAGGTTCAGTTTTGTTCCTTTCTGGACCCATTTCTCATTTTTAGTGTTGTAAACATTTATTACAATAAACAACAATAACAGTAACAATATATATGTGTGTGTGTGTGTGTGTGTGTGTGTGTCAATTTATGTTACCGTACCAGTTTATAGGCATTAACTTATAGGCTACCGTATTTGTTGCTGATTGCTCTTGTGGGAGTTATAATGTTTAATTATCTTCATTAATTGTCTCTGCAGCTTATCAGTTTGTCAAGGAATCACCAGATACCGTGGTATCAAATAATGAAGGAAAAGGACTAGGCTGCGCTGATATTCCCCTTTACTTAACAAACCGATAAGTAGTTTCATTGAAAATAACAATAAGTGCAGTTGTTTAAATTACAAAGAGCAAAATACGTTAATTGAACTCCCAGAATTAAATGTCAATTAATAATAAATGACAATGCACAGAATATAAGTAGGAAATAAATTAACTTATTACACGAAAGAAGTATGAACGAATTTGGAGTGAAATAGGTTGACTACAGATTGAAAGACTCACGTTCAAGTAGGAGTAGGACTATGGCGAAGGTTTTTAGAAGAGATGTTAGGCTACATTTTCAGACTGAACTATGACTGAGTTCTTCTGTGTTGTTCTTCGAGATATTTTTCTCCTTTGTCGGAATATCTGTCAGAGATGTCAACTCTCATGGATTTTCAGTGAGACTCACGGATTTTAAGTCTCAAACTCCTTTATGTGGGATATATTTCCACTTATCAAAATCAGGCATAATCTCACGGATTTTCATACTTCAAGGTTGACATCTCTGTATTATCATGTCTGAAATTGGTTCTTTCCTGCATTGTACACAGGACGTTTGAAAAGTCCTGCGCCAAAGGGATTTTAGATAATTATTTATTACACTTTTCTGTTTCATGTAACCTATCATACTGAGTATCATATTAAGTTCATAAGGATAATGACGGAATGCACACCCGAAGAAAAGGTGGAGCTGGTGTTATTTACAACACACGTCCAAGGACGATAAATGATCTGAAGAACAACATACTACTGTAGTAGCGAATGCTAGCATCTCTAAGGAACAGTTCGTTAATGTCCTTACGTCCGTGTGAGCCTGACTTTTGAAACATTCTGTATTTTCGACGGAAATCTGACTTACTCGTATATGTAAGAAAGTCACCTTGTGGTTAGTATATATATATATATATATATATATGATCCTCGATGCATTCATAAATTAAGTGGAAGTATGAAGAGTTAAACATCTTTTTACACAGAGCACAATTCCGCACATACACCCATTTCATGAAGGGTACGAGCAGCTCGCAGCGACATTACCAAGCAGTTAGTTTGTATTGCAGACATCCCCCAGTCATTATCAGTCCTGGTGTATGATTCTTCAGGGGCAAGATGCACCGCAAGTTTGTGTTTCTTCCCCCTCAAGGCAGCATAAATTTACCTGCATCAATCACAGTCACACTCGCACTACCTTTAGGCTTGATCTACACAAACTGGATCAAAAACCACAATTATCCGCAATCACAAACCGTCCGGATTATGTTTATACCAGGCTTGTATTTTGTTTAGAATTATATATTATATACATATAATAATTCAGACATGGGGCTGAAGCCGGGCCTTCGGCTTCGAAGCCGAGGCCGAAGCCGAAGCCGGCCATTTAGAAAGTCAGGAAGCCGAAACCTTAGCCGAAGCCTACAAAAGCCGGCTTCAGCCCCATGTCTGATAAACTCAACGTCTCAACCTGAATAGAATTTAAAGACTACATCTCGTCTTATGGTAGAATAACCTAAAAAAAAACAATAAAATTTGCAAACATCTTTTAATACATTACCCTTTCCTTGTTTTGTAGTTACTGTTTCAATATTTCTGCAGTATACCTCTTTATAATCGAATTTAGTCCCTCCGTCCTTATTCCTGCAAATATCATTGAGTTTTTTTTCATGACCATTCCGTTATTACAGCTACTATCATAAACATCATTGCTATCCTTACTATCATTATCACCATTATTATTATTATGGCACTCATTCCTTTTCCCCCGGCAATTTCTTTTTTCCCGGTTAGGTCAACTGTACGCCCATGAAAACGGATCTAGGAAAAAATCCCCCGGAGGAAAAAAAAAACGAGTAAAGCATCCCCCCGGAAAAAAAAACCGAGGAAAAAATCCCCTGGACCAAATTTTATAAAGATAGAAAGGATAGAAAGGCAATCAAAATTAAAAAGATTTAATGTCACTTTAAAACTATGCTTTATTTAAAAAACAATATTAAAACTAAGGTAAGATATAAATAATTTAAAAATCATTTAAGAGCCAATATTAAAAGCTAAGGTTGTACGCTATGCCCGGTAAAAAGTCCAAAATGGAACGATCTTCGTAGGAGCTAATAATATTTCTAATTCGAGATGCTGCATCTTTATACTTCTTCTTCTGGGGTTTTGGAGGATGACCAGCGCAAGCCTGTAGCGTGCTAACTTCTTGTAGTGCCTGCTCCTTTTGTATGCTTCTTAGGAATACCCAAATATTTGGATGGGCACATCTAATATTTGACCGAAAACTTCTATGCCAACCTTCGATAGCATTGTTAGTTTTGGGGAGCTCGTTTTGAACTCTCGTATGCATGTTCCATGTTTGGATGTCAAATATTGGAGGTCTCCTGTTCCTCCTATTTGGTCTCCCAATGTATGTGTCTTCGAAATAATTTAGGATACATGTTGCATCTTCGGGAAAATCCTCAGCTAGTGTTTCAAATGCGTCAATTACTTTGTCTGAGGGGCAAAAAGCTAAGGTTGAGATCATACGCATTCTTAGAGCAAAATCAGGATTGTTCGCGTATGATTGTGAAAGGCCAGACTCCTGAATTTTCTTGTAGATGTTTGGCTTAGATGAAAAAAAGCATCCTTTAACTTCGTTTCTGAGAAGACCGATTTTATACTTTTGTGCATAGCTTTCTCAAAATCGACCATAATGCTATCTGGGTTTAAATTTCCATTCAAACTTTTAATTTCATTAAGCATTAGTGTATAGGTGGCTTCAGTTTTGTTAGGTAAAAGAGAATATATACAAGGCGTCATAGTTCCATTAACTAAAGCATGTATGGTGTATACTTGCGCAAACAAAGAGGGTGTTGCGCTGAAAGTTCCATCCATAAACCAATTCTTATGAGACTCAAGATAGGACAAATTCTTCCAAGTGCCGAAACATAAAATTCTGGGACCTTCAGTACCAGAGTCATACAAGAGAAAGTTTTCATTACTTTTCGTAACCTTGAATTCATCTGGGATAGAGAGATCCTTAGTATTTAGCGGTAGTGGAATTGAATTTTGGCTCCTTTGCCTACACTGCCTCAGATTTCTTTTTAAATACCTTATTGTTGGCAGATTTGCTGCTGCCCCTTCATCAATCCCTTCAATTTCTTGTGAAATTATCTGCTGAGGGGTGTCATGCGTATCTTTCGCTTTCATGTTTTGCAAAGCACTGATAGTTTGCATATTACTTGGATCAGGCGCATGCGTATGAATATTCACTCTTCCAACAATTTCATTATCTTTCACTTTAAGCCTAGCTTTGCATTGCGCATTGGCACGACGCTGTACACACTCATAAGCTACAACATGATTTGCTAAGTCCTTTTGCTTAACATAGACGTAGCCTTCAAAACACAATTTAAATCCCCCTTTATTTGACTTTACAAACTCCATGATGGGCAAAGTTTAACTGAAATAAAAATTTAGATAGTAGAAGAAATGTAACCTACGTAGAAATTTACTTGTCTTGTAACCAACAAACAAACTTACTTATTAATTACTAAAACTATTAATTAACTATTTTCTGTGAGCGAAATATTTTATATTCCATTTAAATATTTCATAATAAAAACTTAACCAATTTTAAGCAAATTTATATTGATTTTAATATATAATTTATAATTAATTTCGTATTTCTAGAAGATTCTGACTGCGTCGTTTAGGGGCAATGTTTAACTGAAATAAAAATTGAGATAGGGGATGGGGGATTTAGATGGGGGGGGGGCAAAGTTTAACTGAAATAAAAATTGAGATAGGGGATGGGGGATTTAGATGGGGGGGGGGGGCAAAGTTTAACTGAAATAAAATTGAGATAGGGGATGGGGGATTTAGAAGGGGGATTTTTTCCTCGGGGATGCTTTACTCGTGTTTTTTTTTCCGCCAGGGGATTTTTTCCGGGGGTATTTTTTCCTCCGGGGTATTTTTTCCGCCGGGGGATTTTTTCCTCCGGGGGCTTTTTTCCTCCGGGGGCTTTTTTCCGGATACCCTTGAAAACTGATTAGGTTAAGTCATGATATTTTCGTTAAAATATTCCACTTTGCATTTTAACAAAAATATCATGACTTAACCTAACCAATTGTCAAGCCGTACAGTTGACCTAAACGGGAAAAAAGGAATTGCGGGGGGGGGGGGGGGGGGAATAAGTGCCATTATTACTATTGTCGTATTTCCCTTCACGCCTGCACTTCCATACCTCATTATATAACTGTTTGATGCGCCCAAAACTGAATTTTATATTATGTAGTCTTATACCACTGTTCACCTATCTATTTTTTAAGTGTTGTATTCCTTAATTATGTTTACTGTCTGAAATTATTTTCTTCTGTAGTATACCGACTAAAGGACTCGTAAGTTCTATGTCCTAAACGTTTGTATTGTCGTAAAATTTGAATTTATTTTTATTGTGTTTGTACTCCTGTTTGGTTCCCATATTTATCTTGTATATAGCTCCCTACATACACTCTCTTTCTCTCTCTCTCTCTCTCTCTGTACACACCACACACACACACACACACACACACATATATATATATCCAACACACACACACACACACACCCATATATATATATCCAACACACACACACACACACACATTCGTACGATGTATGCATGACTTATATATCCAAATTATTAATGAATCCACTAGTTTTTATGTAACTGAATTTGTTTAATATATTTCCCATTTTCCATGTTAGCATTTTTAATTCGTGAATGAATGAATTTTTATTGAATCATGTATCGCATAAAATATTCATTATATATTTTACACTTCTTTTAAAATCTTCCTAGTTACAGTACACCTTTGCGTATGTGACTACTTGTGAGTAAAACACTTTGGTACGTTAAATTATTTGTAATTAGGCTATCCTCAAACAAGGATTGTTATTACATTAACTTGGTAATCGTCCGTTTTAGTTCTTCATTTGTAATTCGTAAACTCAAGTCAAGAAAATTTTCTGGCTCTGTTGTTATTTACCTTTTCTAATTTTAATTAATTCTGGTCGGCAAATCTGTCTCGCAAATTCTTTGAAGTTTATATTATATATATTTGTCGTACAGATATCGTCATGTATCGCCCATTGCTGTTAAATATCAGGTCATCCCATAAGTAATGTCGTTTTTTACGATAGATTAAGTTTAAACTAGTCCTACTCGGTTTAAGCATAAATTTTCAGAAGGTTATATCTAAGAGGAGATCTATCGTGTTTCGCTACATACTTTACAGACCTTGACCAGTGAAGACGTGTGTTTTGCTTTATGTGAGCCCTTCATAAACATGGCGGTATCAGAAGAGCATATCAGGAATATAATGCTTTTGCTTTACGAGTTAAAAAAGGGAATAGTGCTACTGAAGCAACGCGAAACATTCAGGACGTTTATGGCAACGATATTCTACATGTGAGGAAATGTCAAAGATGGTTTCAAAAGTTTAGGAATGGTGACTGCTGTTTGACAGATGCAGCACGCTCTGGACGCCCTGCTGAGTTTGATGATGACCCGCTGTTAGCCGCACTTGAAGACTGTTCAACAACTTTTGAAGAATTGGCCCAGAAACTCAATTCATCCCCGTCCACCATCCATCGACATTTGCAACAACTCGGGAAAGTGTCTAAGTTAGGAAAATGGGTGCCACATGAATTGTCGGTCGACAATCTGAGGGTGCGGGTAAACATTAGCACAGCTCTTCATTCCCGTGAACTCCAAGATCCGTTTTTGCACCGTTTAGTGACTGGTGATGAAAAGTGGATACCGTACCAGAATGTTAAGCGCCGTCGACAGTGGGTTTGTGCCGGAGAACCAGCGACACCACAGCCAAAACCAAATCTTCACTCTCGGAAGGTGTTGCTTAGTGTTTGGTGGGATAAAGGTGATGTAATACACTTTGAAACCTTACCACACAACCAAACAATCACCGCTCAAGTCTACTGTCAACAACTGGATCGATTGAACACTGCACTGAAAGAAAAGAGACCTTCTTTGGTTAATCGGAAAGGAATCGTGTTCCACCACGACAACGCACGTCCTCATACCGCTCGGATCACTTCTGCAAAAATTGAGGAGCTTGGGTGGGAAAAACTTCCACATCCTCCATATTCTCCAGACATTGCGCCTTCAGATTATTATCTCTTCAGGAGTCTGCAAAACTATCTTGACGAGAAACAGTATACTTCTTTAGATGACTCGCACATCAGTCTTTGTACGTTTTTTGCCTCAAAACCGCTTGAATTTTATAAACATGCCATTGAAAAGCTTGTAGGACGTTGGCAGAGTGTCAATGATTCCGATGGAAAATATATACTAGATTAAAAAGTTTCAGTTGAGTTTTTTTGTCCTTCAAATTCCGATCTAAAAAACGACATTACTTATGGAATGACCTGATAAATATTCGACTATCGTTGTGACGCCGCCTCAACCGCCCCTCCATAAACATGAACTCCTCGTATGACAAATATAAATCTGCTGTATACGGACTGCTGTTTCTCACCATTGCAATTCCTTTCGCTTGTTTGAAGTTAATATTATTTATATATACTTACTTTTGTTGAGTTTGAACGACGGTTCAGGATCGACCTGCGGTCGACCCCTCTGCAGCATCCCGCCTCATTTGCGGGACTTGGTGAAGGAGGGAATTGCTCTCTGATCGCCTCCTGCCTTCGTAGCCAGCCACGCATGGCTGGTCAGGGACTTTGCACAAGAATCTGTCCAGCTGGTTCTTGAAGTTATTCAGGTTGGTGTGCTGGAGATTCCTCACTTCTTTTGGAAGGACATTGAAAAGCTTTGGGCCCCGTATTCTGAGGGTATTTTCCATCCTCGTTTTCATGGCTCCTTGTCCCACCGCAGCTGGGACCGTACAAAATCTGCCTCTTCTCTCATTCCAGTTTGTTTCTATTTCATTTCTGAGGTTAGGGACAGAGCCCTCAAGTATGTTCCATATGTATATTATTGTGTACCGCTCTCGCCTTCTTTCAAGAGAGTAGAGTTCCAGGGATTGTAGTCGAGACCAGTAGTCTTCACCTTCCGTTTCCTCTATCTTAGACGTAAAAGTCCTTTGTATAGCTTCAATGCTCGCAATGTCTCTTTTTCTGTGTGGGCTTGTGAGTACTGAGCAATACTCAATTATTGGTAGGACTAGACTCTTCCATAATTTGAGCATGATGTTTGCTTTTCTGCTGCGGAAGCTCCTCCAGATGATTCCCATTATTTTTCTAGCCGTTGTGATTTTGATTTTATATTGCTCTCTGAATTCTGCATCCGACGACATTATTACTCCAAGATCCCTGACTTGTGGATTTGGTGTTATCTGTTTGGCTTGCGGAGTTTTGTACCCTTTTTTCTGTAGCTCTTTGTTATTACCATATCTTAGAAGTTGGAATTTTTCTTCGTTGAACTTCATATTGTTGTCTTCTGCCCACTGGAATAATGTTTCAATGTCGTTTTGTAGTTTTCTTACGTCATCTTCGTTCAATATTTCCTTACATATCTTCGTGTCATCTGCGAAGCATGATACAATACTGTCCTTAATATCTGCATCAATATCTGCAATCATTATTATGAACAGCAAGGGAGCTAATAATGTCCCTTATGGGACAGAGCTCACGACTTCCGAGACTTCCGATTTAATTCCGTTTACCACCACTCTTTGCGTTCTTTGCGTCAAGAAATTAAATATCCACCTTCCTAGCTTTCCAGTAATTCCTGTATCCTTAAGTTTGTGTGCTATGATTCCATGGTCACATTTATCGAAGGCTTTAGCAAAATCAGTATATATTACATCAATGTTTTGTCCTCGACACAATGTTCCTAATATTTTCTCCTGGTGGTCTAGTAGCTGTGACAGGCATGATCTACCCGCCCTGAAGCCATGTTGATTTGGGTTGTACAAGTCTTTTTCTTGTAGGTAGTAGGTAATTTTGGCTCTAATTATGCGTTCAAAACACTTTATAAGGTGTGAGGTGAGAGCCACTGGCCGATAATTTTTGGGCATTGCTCTGTTACCACCTTTAAATAGGGGGGCAATATTCGCGTTCTTTAAGGGGAGTGGAATTTGTCCTGTGTCGAGTGATTTCCTCCATAGTAAGTATAGCGGTTTTGCAATACTCTCTTTGCATTTCTTCAGAAATGTGGCACTCCATGTGTCTGGCCCTGGCGCTGAATTGTCTCGCATCTGTGATAAGGCCGTAATTACATCTCCTTCCGTGAACTCGAAGTCCATTAATAGGTTTGTGCCGGGATTTGTTCTTGGTTGATCCGTTTCAATGTCGAAAAACTCGTCTGCGTTTTCCACTTCCATCTCGGACTTAGGGGTGCTAAACACAGATTTAAATTGTTCCCTAAGCAGTTCACTTATTTCTTTCGGGTCATTTGTGTATTCGGCCTCCCCGTCTATCAACGGTCCAATACTCTCTTTACACTGCATTTTCCTTTTCGCAAAAGTGTAGAAGTATTTTGGGTTATTTTTTATGTTTTCTGCTACCTTGTTTTCCTCCTCGTTTGTCTTATGTATGAATGTTTGCTTTAGGTCCATTCTATTTCGCCAAGTTTCCTCTCTAGTTTGAGTCTCTTTGCGTCAGTTCTGCATCTGTGGAGATGTTTTACGGTTTGTCTTCGTTGCCTGAATAGAGTCCTGATTTTCCTCTCGAGCTTGCTACGTTTTCTTTCCTGTCTCTCTGGAATATGTTTCAGTATTATAGGTTTGGTTTCCGTCTCTATTATACATAGTATTTCTTGTGGAGTCTTCTCGTGTAGTAGCAATTCCCAATTTACCTCCTTTAAATCTTTATTTACGTTTTCCCAATTTACTTTCTTTGAATTTATGTTTAAGCCTTCAAATATTCCATCTGCCTCTCTGGGATGCGTTTTCGGACCTCTAGGTGCTAACTTCAATTGTATATCGATGAGGTTATGGTCGGAGAACTTTGTGTGCGTTACTTTTTTATTTATTATTATCTCGTTGTTATTTGTCCACATTAAATCCAAAACGTTCTCCTTTCTCGTGGCTTCACAGATTTCCTGGGTAAGGGCGTAATGTTCCATAATATCTAAAAGCATTGTTGCTTGGGTTCTGTCATCTTTAGTAATGTTGCCATGAAACTTCTCAACATATATAACTTCGTCATTTTTCTTCCATGATATGAATGGGAAATTAAAATCTCCGAAAATTAGAATATTTGTTGCTGGAGTTTCAAGTAATTTTAATGTTTTCTATTTCATTTGTAGCAAATTGGAATTCACTTTTTGTGGTGTTTGGTGTCTGTAGATGTTCATAATGGTTAGGTTCAGTTCTTTTACTTCTAATATAATAACTTCAACTGTGCTGTTTGATTTCTTTACCCTCACTTCACATGTGTAAGTGTTTTTCACGTAGATACAACACCCTCCTCCTCGTCTAGCCACTCTATCTGCTCTGTATATGTTGTAGTCCAGCAATGCTATTTCAGTATTCTCGATGCAGTTTTCACAGCCTTTTTCGCACTTGTGTAAGTGTGTTTCCGTTAGGCATATGATATCTATGCTGGTTTCCGTAGCTAAATTTTGCAAGTATTGTAATTTGCAGTCTGCATGGTCCGTATAGAGGCCTTGTATATTTGTGTATAATACATTTACCGGGTTTCTTCTAATCTTCGTGTTCGATTTTCTTAAATGATGGTCGTTTCCTGGTCGATGTCGGTTCCTGTTTGGTGTTATTGGTTGGGCCGCTGCATTTGGGAGTATTGGGGTTGCGGCCCGTGATACCACTGTTGTTGTTGTATTATTGGTGGGTGGTGTTGAATAGGGGGGTGATGTGCGTAATGTTGTGGTGCATATGTTTGCGGCGTTCTGTCTCTCCTTGTTAGAAAGGCAAGCTGAGCTTTTATTATTCTCATTTCTTCTAAAAAATGTTTCATTACTCTTGCTATATATATATATATATAATATATATATATATATATATGTGGTGTGTGGTGTGTGTTTGTGTGTGTGTGTGTGTGCGATATGAAGCATGAACACCCACGGTTTTGCATAAGCGAAAGCGTTATGTGTTCCCTCGGGTTTTGAAATATACGCCAGGCTTTACTAACTTTTACCTTGTCGTAGTGTTATGGTCACTGCCCTCGCCTTCTACTCAAGTAGTGCTAGGTTCGAACATTGGTGGTGGGTATTTTTGCATTAAGCAAAACTGCGTGTTCATGCATGATATTCCATAAACATACGCAAACACACACTTATCCAGGTGTTCATCCTTCCATAAAATATGATAGGTTGATAGATAAATGGGCACCCCAGGTGGCCCAGTGACTAAGACTCTGGCCTGCTGATCGGGAGGTCGTACGATCGAGTCCGAGCGAGGACTTTGTAATTTCGGAAGTAATTCCTTAGTGGGTCGTGGTTCGGATTCCATGTTACGCTGTAGATCAGAGGTGGAGCAACAAGCTTCACCATCAAAATGAACAATTCGGGCAGAAGCAAAACCAAGGTTACTAAGGTATATATAGATATATGTCAGTACAGTAAAATTAAAGAAAGTTTAGGTGTGGTTAGAACAAGGATTAGGAGAGTTACATACAAGTACCCCAATTTGGTTCTGTCTGTCGAAAGAAATTAAACCCTGCAATACAGTTTTGTGTTTCAGTGCCAGAGTTCAAATATGAAAATAAGCTTTGTGGTTGGTTCAGACAGGCATTCCCATAAACGAGGTAGTATATACTTATAATATTGCAAATAAATCAGTCATATATGACTTCAAGCAACCTACCATCGGCTTGCAAATTGCAACCAGTTAAGTTTTCTGTTCAAAAGGAAGTTTATAAATTATGATATCGATCGATTTAAGGATGATGACACAAGGCTTTATAATCACATAAATTCAGTAGAACGCAAACTAATTTTAATTAATATTTGATCCGTTACTTAGTTATAAATATCAAATTACATCACCTAGAATAAATTTTGTTTATACCCTTCACTGCAGCAGGCTGTTACGCAAGAGTTGATGACGTCATCGTGGAAGAGCCTTATTCGACCATGAAGCAGTGTTGCAACTTAGCAGTCATTTCATTGTTTATTAACAATGACTCCTTTTTATAAACTTCAACCACGAAAGCCATTAATGTTTTTTTTCAATGCTTTAAATAGCTCATATGTAAGACGGATAATTCGAAAAACATTTATTTTATTTACGTAATATGTTATTCTTCGAGTTAAATGTACCAAATACTTTCACATTTAGTTTAATGAAATTAGCGAATGCTCTTCTGTTGTTGGAAGATGCAAATCGGTTATAACCTGCACCTATGGCCAGCACCCATAGCTCATTAGGTAACCACCATTTCCCAATAAGCGAAGTGAAAAATGCGGGTCGATTGCCAATGGCGCTGGTAATAATAATTTGGGAGTTAATGCAATGGTCCGCATTAGTTAGCCTGAACGATGTGCCAGTTTCTGGACAACCTGACTGATTCTTTCTTTATGCAGGAAGGAGAGGGCCAAGGTCGAATGCTCGCAGAAACGCGCCTCCCACTGAGAAAGAGAGCCAAAATCAAGGTTCAAATTTTTCGAGATGCCTGGACACTCTGCGTTTGAAAGATTGGAAGTCATAGACAGGGGGGAAAATGGAGTGAGGAAGATTGTTTGAGTTCACGGTTGAGTAGGTAAAAGATTGAAAATCCCGATCAACCCTTGTATTGGAGAGTTGGACAGAAAAGGAGTGAGAATGTGTCAAAAGTCTAATACTGCGTGCTCTCCTTAAAGAAGGAGACATGCAGTTAGAGTGTTCAGAAGAACAATGTCCGTTATAATAGCGATAGTAAAGGGAGAGTGAGGCAACATTGTGGCGAAGAGAGAGGGATTAAAGATAGTCAGTAAGAGGCGGGGAATTGGTGAGATGAAAAGCCTTTGATTCCACCCGGTCAAGAAGAACTGTGTGATTATGATTAACCAGCTGATATATATATATATATATATATATATATATATATATATATATATATATGTCGTAATTAAAAAATCTAACCTAGTCAACCTAAACTAATCCAGCCACATTTACCCTAGCCTTACCCGGCTTTAATAGTAACCTAACTTAACCCGAGGTAGTGTTAGTGTGTTTTATGCAGGGTCGACCTTATGTAAATTGACTGTATGCAAGGTTGACCTTATGCGTGTCTTATGCAAGTTGCCTTTATTTAGGTATATTTTACGAGATTCGGTTTTACTCTGCTATCTCATTTTTCCAAAAGCATTGGAGTGTTTATCGAGACATTTTGTTTGAATTATATTAATTTCAGATAAGCTAGGTCAATTTAGGTTAGGTTAGGTCATATTAGGTAACAGTAAGATAGTTTAAATTCGGTAGATTCTCTCCTAAACGGTGATTTAAAAGAAGACCTACCTAATATGAAGTTCAGAGAGAGAGAGAGAGAGAGAGAATGACTATTTCCAAAGATTAAAATATCACTTAGACACTGGATTATTCACACATACACATTCAAGGCCGCCAAAAACTTTCCTAAGCAACCGTAGCCAAATAAGAGCCCTGTCAAGTCCTGTTTTGGAGGGGGTTTTCATACGTTTTGTGTCAGGTTTAAAATATTTAATCCAAATTAAATTTGGAAAACAATTTTATCAAAATAATAAATAATTCACTGAACAATTTTGGGAGAAGTAATTTTATGCGAATGGTTTTTTTCCTCCTTTTTTTATTATAAATTATATTACTGATAAGTCATGTTTGATGCTTCATTTTCAATTTCATCTTATCAAGATAATAGTTACATCAATCGCTTGTCGATAAATAGATAATAAATATTATTTGAACTGTATATTTCTAATATAATGGAACCATTAATGATAAACTGATCATGTTCTTAATAATAATAATAATAATTTAAGTAGCCCACAACTGGTACGTATTTGATGGTTTATTTGTTGTATATTTAAAGACGTATATCTTATTACAAAGCATTTACACTCTTATGTAAGAAAATATTTCAAGATGTCTTCCAGAAACATTCTAGAACATTCTGTTTGCGCTCTGCCAAGTGTGAAGTCACGTGAACTGGCGAGACGAGGATCAAATGGATTCGTGGATCTTTTCCTTTATACCACCCACAATTTCTTTTTTCAGTTTTCGTTAAAACTAACGAAAATATCACGGCTTAACCTAACCAATCGTCAAAGGCGTACAGTTGACCTAATCGGGCATTCAAACTGAAAAGATCCGGATTCGCCTTATCATAAATGTTTGTTCGTCCGTTTTCTCATTGTATCAGTTGCTCGGAGACACTAGCACCTCCTTGCAAAAACTTCAGAACATTGTCGGGTTTGCAGAGAATAAATAACAAATAATTATAATTATTTTGCCCTTACGTCATTCATGTTACTAAAAGAAGTAAATGAAATAATAATAATAATAATAATAATAATAATAATCTTATAGCTTTGTTTGGGACTACAGCAAAATATTATTACTTTCTAAAGTTAAATAAATTGCTTTTTACATGGTTTGATAACTGAACAGAGATAATAGCGAGAAATATAGAAGAGAAAGAGTAAGGAATGATTATAATTAAAAGAAGAGCATTGAGAAATTGGGACGTACAGAGAGAAAAAATTTCTGGCTGACTGATAGATAAGTCTTAGATGTTTTTTATAATTATACAGGTGACTCATCTTTTTCAAGTGTTCATACTTATTGTAGTGATTAATTTCATAATACCTAAAGTAAAATTTTAACCCTTATTCTGTATTTTTGTTTGATTTTTATTTATCCTGTTTCTACCTTCCAAAAAGTAAAAACTTTCGAGTAGCTATATATATATATATATAGTAGCTATATATATATATATATTGTGTGTGTGTGTGTGTGTTCAGTTTATGGAACACCTCTCCTTCTCTCTTAACCTTGGATGAATATGTCAATATGTAAGGTTGCTGCTTATAGGTAAGATTAGTCAATAGAGAGAAGTAACAATGTCCTCTTTCCTCTGGTGAATTTAGGAGAAGGCGCTGGCCGGGTCTAGTTCCAAAACACGGAGTTCAAATGATATTCCTCTGATAGAGACGGGGAAGCTTCATAGGGACTCTCGGGAATGAAAATCTCCAAAGTGGACGTATTCACTTTAAGGAAAGCACTTGGAGATAAGTGTAGGATTGTAAAATAAAAATGTCAGAAAAAATTACGGCACATTTTAACTAGATACACTGTAGAAAATTCTAATATTCATTGACGTAGATTCAAATTTTTACTTATTCTCGAGTGCCAGTTATTTCTTTGGAGAGTAATGACTGTAGCTTTACACACACACAACCGTGGTTACCTGACCGTCACAAGAAACATATATATATATATATATATATATATATATATATATACTAGAATCACAAAATAACACGTGACCTTATTAATAAGCAAACAACCACAAGGAAAAGGAAACACAAAGTCCGAGCGCTTTCGTGAATATATCACGTTTGAACCTATGGAGATAACACAAATTTCGCTGCATTCACGTTCCTTTCGCTATGAGCTTCATGTGTATATAAAACATTGTCACCAAGCCATAATTTAGTTAAAACACACACACACACACGCGTTTGTAATATAATACTGGGTAATTACAAATGATCTTCCCGATTTTAAACATTTACTAGTACAGTTCCCGCCGCTTCGCTGACGGTTAGACAGGCTAAACTACAAAAAAAGAACCCAGCCGTGAAAATTTTGAGCTTCACATTGTGTCAACATTTCTGAATCTGGTATCTCCCAAAACCTCCTCACCCCCATTCATACAACTTGGGGGCTAACCCCCTCACCCATTACCCCCACCCCTCCCCATTACCACACCCATCCCCATTACCCCCACCCCCACCCTTCCGCCACCCCAACCCTTACCCCATTGCTAAACTACAGAAAAGAACACAGTCATGAAAATCTTGAGCTTCACATTTCCGCCCGTAATACAATTTCTGAATTTTTTTCTCAATTTTTCTCACAATTTCTGAAAATGTGACGGACGGACAGCTCTCTTATTATAGTATAGATTATGGAAAAACTAATAAAGCTACAGCAAAAAGCAAGATATAAAAATAAAGAAGAACTCAAAAAGTTTTATTTACTAGCTATTGAAGTTCAATATGAGCTTCTTTTGTGGCTCTGCAGACAAAGTGGTATTCTGTTTCCCTCCATACATTTTGTAGCGTATCATACTGAACTTTTCTAACAGCCTCACGTAGCCTTTCCTTCAAATGTTCCAAAGTTGTTGCCATTGGTGGAACAAAAACTTCAGTTTGGCATAGCCCCAGAGAAAGAATTCAAGAGGGGGAGGGGGTAGATCGGGCAAACGAGCCAGGCCAAGGAATGGGCCCCCCCCATGCCCGATCCAACGGTCGGATATTCAGGAATGTTGTAACCTCGTAACCTCAAAAGGAGTTATATTGAACTTCAATAGCTTGTAAATAAAACTTTTTGAGTTCTTCATTTTTATATCTTGCTGTTTGCTATAGCTTTGTTAGTTTTTTCACAATAAATGTTTAAAATCGGGAAAATCATTTGTAATCAACCGGTATATACAGTATATACTGTGTATGATAACTCAGAATGGGCTCTTTAGAAATGTTATATATATATATGTATAGAAACGACGTAAGTATAGAGGAGTGTTCTGCACACGAGGAAGAGAAATAACGAACAAATGAAAAATGAGGTAACCGCCCGGGAATCGAACCCAAGATCTTCCGATTGCCGGTCAGATATGCTATCCACTACACCACGGGCCTCGATCAGTCAGAAGTCGTAATTCTCCTACATAGGGCAGAAACCAATGCCTTGAGAGGGCACCCTCGCAAATATGTACGTTTAACTGCAATGACCACGCAGTATATTAATGTATAGAAACGACGTGTGCAGAACACTCCTCTATACTTACGTCGTTTCTATACATTAATATACTGCGTGGTCATTGCAGTTAAATGTACATATTCACGATTTGCGAGGGTGCCCTCTCAAGCATTGGTTTCTGCCCTATGTAGGAGAATTACGACTTCTGACTGATCGAGGCCCGTGGTGTAGTGGATAGCATATCTGACCGGCAATCGGAAGATCCTGGGTTCGATTCCCGGCGGTTACCTCATTTTTCATTTGTTCGTATTTCTCTTCCTCGTGTGCAGAAACACTCCTCTATACTTACGTCGTTTCTATACATTAATATACTGCGTGGTCATTGCAGTTAAATGTGTACATACATACATACATACATATATATATATATATACTGAATCGAACCTAAATGCAAAAAACTGTTACATAATTTATCTAAATTGATACGTATGGACAAGAATAATGTGTGGCGAATCAATGACGTCATGAAGCAACAATCAATTAATACTTTTTCTTTGGAATAAATTATTTTTTTTTTAATATTGCGTGTTATATAAGAGCAATTTTATGTAGTGTAGCGTTCCCATTTTTTACTTTATATTTTCCTCCAAACTGTAACTAGGCACATCATAATGTGGCTGTGTACTCCAATCTACATTATTTCTTTTTTGGATTCTTTAAAACTTTTCTACAACTCTCTTAATACCTTTTCTGTTAACAGGACTACAGCCTTCTTTGTACTACTATTATTATTTTCAGCATAGACATTTACACAATGACAAGTGTAACTATGATATTTGAGATTCTGTTCCTTTCCAAACTTTCTTTTTTGGGGCTAACCTAGAGTGAATCTTCAGGCCTTTATTAATTTTATAACTTCTTAAAAACACAGTTTCTCGTTTGATCATCGAGGTTAAGTGGCATGGATCCGTTTGGTAGCCGGACCGGTGACCCTCTTCTGCTTTCAGATGTAGCGAACCGTGGTTAGGATTCTGCGTAGAACTGTAGGCCCCCTCTGCATCATATGACCTTTGCCGTTACGGAGAAGGTTAAACCACTCCAAACGATATAATAATAATAACATAGTTAACTTTTCCGTGGTTTGGATCCCGTAAAACTGTAGGTCCCCTCCGTCATATGACCTTAGATGTTGCGAAGGAGGTTAAACAACCCCAATCATTATAGTTAGCTTCATACAATATATTTAGGAAAGTAGCACCAGTCCCTTGACACCAAAAGGTCGTTTAAAGAAAATGTAATACCTAACCAATCTAATCTACTATAATTTACTCTGGGCATGCCTAACAAAGGGTTTCTGTCCCGTCTAAACCCCTGTTCTGTCCCAAACAAGGGAACTGTGGCCTTCTCCAATTGAACGACCATTAATTTAAAGAAAATAGCGTAACTTTGGGGATTAGACTGTCAATCATTTTAGGATGTAAATTGTTTTCAATTCACATGAAGGGTTTTCAATTTTTCCTCTTTACATTATATTGTACCTACAATTAATTCAAAATTACATTATTATTTACTCATCTTTCACATTTACTAAGCACATCGACAAAAAATTAGTCACCCCTAATAGCACCGATAGTAGGAAGTTCAAGGTCACACAGAGGGCGCTGATGTAGCATTGGTAAGTGACAAGTAGCGGTGACGTAGCACACAGGATCAGATCTGTTTCGTGAGGTGGTGAAGAACAAAGTGTGTGTTGGATATAGTCTGCAAAATGGGTCGTGAGGCAGACGTTACTCAGTGGCAAAAAGGAGCCATCGTGTTTGGCAGAGCCCACAGACACAAAATGTCTGAAGTAGCCCAATTTGTTGGTGTGTCAACGCGTACTGTCCAGCGAGTTTACAAAGAGTGGTGTAGTTCGCAATCAACTGACAATCGACGGCGTAACTGGGCCGGAAAACAATTCTCGACAATAGGGGCCGCCGCCATGTTTCTCGTCTAGTAACTGCAAATCGTTTCAAACCAGAGAACAATTGCTCCAAGAAACCAATGAGGTTCTCCAGCGACCAATTTCCGAACGGACATTGCGACGAGAACTGCATGCGATGGACATCTGGAGCAGGGTACCACGGAAGAGGCCGCTGTTAACAAAGTCACAAATTGCACGTTATAAATGGGCTCAGAGGCACAAAAACTGGACTGCAGCAGATTGGAAACGTGTAATTTGGTCCGATGAGTCCCGTTTTTTGTTTGTTCTCCATGATGGGAGGCGACGAGTACATCGCAGGTCCAATGAAGCCTTTAATCCTGAATGCGTCGAAGGTGTTGTTCAGGCTGGAAACAGAAAGTGAAGCGCAGGAATAGACACCCACGGACTCTGGCGGAACTTCGGGACCGGCTGATGAACGAGTGGCAGCAAATCGATGTTCAGTACATGCACAACCTCGTAGAGTCTCTGCCTCGCCGGATTCGTGCGGTTATCAAGGCCAGAGGCGCCGTCACACGTTATTAGGTACATTCTGAGAGGGGTGACTAATTTTTTGTCCGGTGTGCTTACTATTGAGTATATAAAAAAAGAATTCTGAAAGAGAGGGGGAGAGACATGCATACATAATAAATTACCGAGAACAGTGAAGCTAATGTTTTTCCCTCAAGCATCTAATAACTAAGCCTAACTAGAACATAACTTAAAAAGGGAGGCTGATCGACTTTCCACCCTCGCTTAACCCTAGTAAGCCGGTTATGACTCAGTCCAGCTTCCTTCGACGGTTTGGTCATTCCATCCTTTTCAGACCGAAGAAATGGTTGTCATTTTCTGTCTCGAACATTCTTCCTCGATTACTTTTCACTAGTGTCATTCCCGTCCCCATTTGCAGTCCGGAAGAAGGAATTCCAGATTTGGCCAAAGGGGCAAGAAAAGGCCGTAAAGTAACTGCGAGCCGGGGGGGGAGGGGCTATTTCCTTAAAGTGGGAATTCATACAGCGGGAACGGGAATGGATCTATTTGAATCCTTTGAGATTCCCACTTCCGAATGGATCAAATTCCACGACGACTGAAATGGGAGCGAACCACCGATGGGGAAAAGTGTGCGCTTCCTCTTTCCCGTTTTTCATATGAAAAATTTCTTCCGTTTCTTCATTATTGTTTTTAGTATTTTACCTTCACCTCATTAACGAAAGTAATTCTTAGCCACATTATAAAACTTTTTCCATACTCGCATTCCTCTATCCCGGCACAATTTTAGTAGTAGACACTCGTAATATACGAGCTACAACCACGACTGGATAGCTAAAGCGAAAGTGATCCATCCGCGGAGTTACGTAAATGAATCCCTTTTCCCGGATGGCACCCAATTTAATTTGGTCCTTTATCATTTGTTAGAGTAAACAATGGGCGTAGCAACGGCAGATTTATTTTCGAACTCGGCATTCTAAACTCGCTCGGTCGGTCATTTCGCTTTTTTTTTCTTTCTTTTAACTGTATATTTCACAGTGGTGGGCACGCGCAACAATTTTTGTAGCGCCGCAACCGCAACCGCAACTCTGCTGAAATAGTTGCGCCGCACGCGCAAGCGCAACCCTTTTCAAAAAGTTGCGCCGCAAGCGCAAGCGCAACCAAAAATGTTGCGCCGCAAGTTGCGCCGCAACTGCCCACCTTTGATATTTCATCACGGAGGGCAACGAATTCTGGGACGAAACTTCATTCACGAAAGCCCTCCCGCGCGCCTTTTCTGCCATACGTTTCCTACTATATTTCATTGTCCCTCACCTTCCTCGTTCTTACTTCAGAATTCTTTTTTCTTTCCACTTTTTACTCGACGTATCGGCATTATGTAATCTTAAGAACGGTAATATTTATTGGCCGAACAAATAGCGATGGTCAAACGTTTGCTTATTGCGCACTACCCTTATTTCGTATTAGACAAATCTATATCTTTCTGACACCGTTATATCGGATGTTTTTAACCCAAAATAATGTTAATACTTTTTGCTACGAGAAACATTTATATTTTTATCTTTTGGCTACGCGTGTTGTGCCGTGTTAATCAACATTCTCGCGGAGCTCGTAGAACGTACCTCAGGAAATAGTTTTATTTATTTAAGTTTCGCATTTGCGCCAACATTTTATAACTTATCCACTAGATTTCGTAAAAAATAAAAAATATCACCGGCTTATGATAACCAGGACCGTCCATTTGAAAAACCCAATTTTGATCGGGATCCATCCGAGCGTTTTCGAGTTTTATCGGAAAGCAAAAAAAGCGACTTCCTCACCTATAAGAATAAATCTATGACTCGCCAATCAACATCTGAGAAAGACCCGAGAAAGACTCTACACCCGTACAACATTTGACTATAAAGGGATTTTTAAAAATATGAAGGATTTTTAACTTTTATTTCTGAAATAATTTAATCTTTCATGGAGTTGTTTATATCTTTTTATATCCAAACAAGCTTTCAAAGACAAGAAAAATCACAGCCTAACTTTTTTTTATTGTTTTTTTAATTTATAATATGTACAAATATTTCCAAAGTTTAATATTTAGTTTTAAAAAAAAGTTGAAGTACAATTTGTGAATAGTTTTTCTTCCGATAAACTTTTACACGTAAGCTTAGGTTGAGCAATTCAACATTAGAAAGATCTAATGAACAAAAATAAAAATAACGGAACTATGATAACTTATCCTTCGTGAATAGATTCTAAATCAAGATATAACAATGACTAATACGCTCTAAAGTAAATATTTTGCGAGTCTTAAAATGATACCACAAATGTTTATAATTAAATATACAATATACCCACCAATTACAAAATAAATTCTTTGTGAGACTCTGTAAACTAAAAGTACCTCTATATATACATATATACACAATTTTAATAAGCGCCATGGGGCCCATACACGAACTATACATCATACAATGTATATGGAGACATCACAACTCCATATATATATATATATATATATATATATATATATATATATATATATATATATATATATATATATACTTTTAAATATATTTATATATATAAACACCTTGGTACTAACTAAATAGTTCTATATTTATATATTTACAAAAGAAACTCCCTAACTAAAAAAACTAAAATTACATTGTCAAAATAAATTATATGCAACAGACAAGCTACACCATTGGTCCTCCATTGACATACATTAATATATATATATATATATATATATATAGATATATATATATATATATATACCCTTGTTTTCCTTATTTACATTATATATATATATATATATATATATATAACATTACCTATAATAGTTATACACTGATCACATACGGTCACGTAAACAAATAACATTATGACCTGAATTTTTTTTTTTTTTTTTTTTTTTAATTTTCCAATTAGAATGTAGCAGAAGCAACGCAGTCTTTGATTAAGAGTAAAGTATAAAGTTCGGTGGGTGATTAATGACATCGATTTAGACATTACTATTTGAAACACTGGAGACAATTTTCAAGTCATTCACTGAAATGGATTTTCAGTATTGGTAAACGGTTCTTCAAATGCGTTCCATCAAATGCAATCAAATAAGGAAAATTCTAATTTTAATTCACTGAAAAAAAAAAAAAAAAAAAAAAAAAAATTCTGACGAATATCAAACACGAGTCGTAAAAATGAATGAAAATTACAACTAATTCGTGAACAGAATCAGCAAGTGGCGATAACGACGAGTAATCGTGATGTGTTGGCGACGCCGTGCAGAAGATCAGGAGCGATGCGAATCAGGTTCTCATTGGCGAAATCGCACGGAGGAAATATGTGGATCACGTAAGCCGACTGCAAACATCAAAACGGTAATGCGAATGTTACCAAATAAAATAATGATCAACAATACGTTAAAGAGCGTCCGGTAGCTCGGTGGTTACGGCGATGGACTCCGATGGTCGAGGCTCTGGTTCCTGGGTTGGGTTGAGTTGAGTTGGCCGCTCACCCTACCATTGCTCGAGCTAAAGATGACCTTTGGGGGTACACTTATCCCCGCGTTGCGAGGAAATGAAGCTTTTAGCCGTTACCAATACGCGTAAAACGGTAGGCGAAATAAATAAATATGGATTACGAGGTAAACATAATTTTAGGCGTGCTGACTTTTCTAAGAATTATACTGTAAATTGCCTTTTTCTAAAGTAACCCAAAAATGTAAAGTAACTTAACGACCGAACTGAACCTAATCCTTACCGAGATATCTATTCCCACATGATCGAAGTCTCTATAACCTAGCCGACTCGACATTATGAAAGTATATTTTAGAAAATTAACAACTACTGCACGAAAATCTTCATCGTATCGGGAAACGAAATTAACACGATAAACACCAAAACTGTCGTCATCTTACCTGTTGAGATCCTGGTACATGGACGTTTACGATACCGGCCGCTCTCTTGTCCTCTCCCAAGTACTTAATGAAACCGGTTTCAAGGCTCATTTGCTGTTGCATAAGGTCGTACGGATTTCGGCCGTAGGGAAGTGCCATCAGAATACAGTGCTCGGCCTTCATCTAAAACAGACGACAAATATCGGGTTTTAACTAGTCTTACTTCATAAGAGGTATAAAAAAGTACAACCCTAAATTGAAGGTGACCACACCTAGAATAAGTGTACCGTAATTGCGTTACCATTTTAAGTAATACGTACAGCTATTACAGCACATTGTTTTTATATTTTGCCATTAACTATAATAAGACCAGGGAAGCAGCACACCTACCTGCATCTTTCTGGCGACTCCCTCCAGCTGGGACTGTTCTAACCGCATCCTCTGTGATATCCTTATGTGCGAAGTGGAGCCCTCGGGTAGAGCTCCTCTCGCAACCTCCATACTACCCGAAATAAAATGCATCTTCACCATGGCTTGCTCATTTTTTAAGCCAAGCATTCCATCCCACATGACAGGGTAATTCTAAAGAAAAATAAGTGAAAATTCAACAGCGATAATGTTTTTAAGATGTAGAAAATGTCAGCTCACTAGTACTAATACCGTTAATTCTTTATGAAACCAAAATGTATTTAGTTTCATTTTCATGGGCCTACTACCGCTTCAATACATAAAACAACTAATTACTCTATCCGAAATTAGAGAGGACTGACATTCTACAGACAGATATACTGTATACCAACCTGTAGTAAGTATTGCAAGTTATCAGTTTGTGGTGGTATTTGAGGCGAGACTTGTGATGAGTACTGAGGTCCTGGTATCTGCACCCTTGGAGGATGATGGCTTTCCCCGGGTGGCAAAGGGGCATAAGGTAAAGGAGCTGGTGACCGCGGTAGGGAATCGTGTTCAATTCCGGGAGTACCGGCTCGGTTAGGGTAAATATTACTATCATAATGGGAGTACCTCCTGCTGTACATCATGGTTACCTACGAAGAGAAATTGTAGTATAAGTTTAATAAATTCTTAAAAAAGCGCGAAGTTCTCGATGTGAAACCACGAGAACGTACGTTCTCCGACAAAAAGGCCCTTTACCTGAGGAGAATCAGTTGACCGATCGTAATGGGGAGAAGGAAGATGGTGAGGCGAAGAGGGGTTATGAGGGGTAATAACGGTGGAAGGCCTAGATGTTGTTGTATACTCGGTAAGAGGAATGGGACCACTTCCTGGCCTCTCTTTCTCTTCCTGAGGCGCTTTCTCCCCCGAGTGACTTTTCTCTATCACTTTCAAATCGATTGGCATCGGCGCCAAATTTGGAATTTTCTCCCCTGAAAGTAAATTTAAAGCCTTTTTTTTACATTTCAATAATGATATTAATGCAGTATCAGCCAAGTGATAACTGTGCGGTCTTCAAGTGAATGCACGATTTAAGTATAGACAATAAATAAAAGTTGTTCAGTATAATCTGCTCATTGTGCAAATCTCTAAAATTTAAGTGCTATTAAAAAGGGGGGTGGGGTGAATTTAAAATTCTGTCCGTCAATTCTTTACGTAGCGAAACATTACACAAGAGAAAACAATACAAACTATAGTTATTGAACACTGCTTAGTGCTTACCATAAACGGCTCTTGGATCAGGTACCAAGTAAGGGTTTCGATGAAAATAGGAGTTATCTGCAAATTCTCTCTCTGAAATTAAAATTAAAAGTACATTAATATCATTCAAATAACTACTGAAGAAGGAACTTTTGCTATCTTTATTGTAAAAGATAACGACAAACTCGCCTCATCCCACTCAAATCCTTTGATAAACATATTAATAACTTGAACTTCGAGACAGTGTTAATGCAAAGGCTACAAAAGCTTACCTGATTATTATGATGCGCAGGGGGAGGTGGTGGTGGTGTCTGTGTGGAAGGTGGAGTATGGAGAGGCGGAGAAGCAAGATACCGATCCACTCCAACCCCTGGGGGCACTCCGGTCAAGGGCTGTTGGGCTCCCCCCTTCTTATGCATATCCCCATAAAAGTGAGTGAGCCCACTCTTAGTCGCCACCGTGGCCTGGACGTGGGGAAGAGAAGCGGAGGGTGAACTTCGCATGCCCTGTCTGTTGTGGGTATTTGGCGCGGCAGGATGCTGAAATGGTGTTAAGGTTAGTAATCACAGCATACATGAGTACATGCAGGCAAAAGTTAGGTAGAGGAATCTTTTGAGAATCGAATGACACTTAAGAAAAAACTAAGTATATAATTTTAAAGAACACGAACCCAATGACCCCTTCTGATGCGTTTACAAAAGCGGAGTTAACAAAAATGCTAAGCTAAAATTAGTCCTCGAAAAAAAGAAGCTTGTTCGAAAAACCTTTAGCAGAGAAAGCCAATGAAAAATTATTACGATACCAATATCAAATTGCAAACAAAAATTTTCACTAAAGTTACTTGGTTATTTGTAGAAATATCAGGTCATCCCATAAGTAATGTCGTTTTTTAGATCGGAATTTGAAGGACAAAAAAACTCAACTGAAACTTTTTAATCTAGTACATATTTTCCATCGGAATCAATGACACTGCCAACGTCCTACAAGCTTTTCAATGCCATGTTTATAAAATTCAGGCGGTTTTGAGGCAAAAAACGTACAAAGACTGGTGTGCAGGTCATCTAAAGAAGTATACTGTTTCTCAAGATAGTTTTGCAGACTCCTGAAGAGATGATAATCTGAAGGAGCAAGGTCTGGAGAATATGGATGATGTGGAAGTTTTTCCCACCCAAGCTCCTCAATTTTTGCAGAAGTGATCCGAGCGGTATGAGGACGTGCGTTGTCGAACACGATTCCTTTCCGATTAACCAAAGAAGGTCTCTTTTCTTTAAGTGCAGTGTTCAATCGATCCAGTTGTTGACAGTAGACTTGAGCGGTGATTGTTTGGTTGTGGTAACCCTTTAAGGACTAGTCCGCAGCATATGCGGTCACTCTTGTTACCAGAACGTATAGGTTTTATTGTTATTCAAAACTAAATATTTTAGTAACTAGTCACTGAAATGACACACATTTTGGGTTTCTTTCTCAACAACTAAATGACATCTACAGTATATATAAACACGTAGAAACATTTATAGAAACGAGGCAGTGTAGTACAATTTATATTATTATTTCTGGTGGACCTTTAGGTACCATCCGTCATTAAAGGGTTAAGGTTTCAAAGTGTATTACACCACCTTTATCCCACCAAACACTAAGCAACACCTTCCGAGGGTGAAGATTTGGTTTTGGCTGTGGTGTCGCTGGTTCTCCGGCACAAACCCACTGTCGACGGCGCTTAACATTCTGGTACAGTATCCACTTTTCATCACGTCACTAAACGGTGCAAAAACGGATCTTGGAGTTCACGGGAATGAAGAGCTGTGCTAATGTTTACCCGCACCCTCAGATTGTTGACCGACAATTCATGTGGCACCCATTTTCCTAACTTATGCACTTTCCCGAGTTGTTGCAAATGTCGATGGATGGTGGACGGGGATGAAGCGAGTTTCTGGGCCAATTCTTCGACATTTGTTGAACAGTCTTCTTCAAGTGCGGCTAACAGCAGGTCATCATCAAACTCAGCAGGGCGTCCAGAGCGTGCTGCATCTGTCAAACAGCAGTCACCACTCCTAAACTTTTGAAACCATCTTTGACATTTCCTCACATGCAGAATATCTTTGCCATAAACGTCCTGAATGTTTCGCGTTGCTTCAGTAGCACTATTCCCTTTTTTGAACTCGTAAAGCATTATATGCCTGATAGGTATGCTCTTCTGATACCGCCATGTTTATGAGGGGTTCACATAAAGCAAAACACACGTCTTCACTGGTCAAGGTCTGTAAAGTATGTAGCTAAACACGATAGATCTCCTCTTAGATATAACCTTCGGAAAATTTATGCTTAAACCGAGTAGGACTAGTTTAAACTTAATCTATCGTAAAAAACAACATTACTTATGGGATGACCTGATAATTACAACGGGTTATCAATCAATGGGTTCACAGTTCATTTCGAACATTCAAATAGATGGATTCTGTATACAAAAATATAGTGGATTTTAATTAAGGTCTTTGAAGAAACGTAGGAATTAAATCTTGAAAATAAAAATCAAACGGCAAAATTAAAATTGTTAGAAAACACGCAAATACACAACTGGATTAAAAAAAAAAAAAAAAAAAATGGTACTTACAAGCTCGTAATGTTGTTTAGAAGAAATGTGAGCTGCGTCCGGCTCGTGATTTCTCGTGACGGGAGACAAGGCTGCCGTGGGTGCACCTCCGGGTAATCGAGCCACTTCCACAATAGGGGGTTCTCTAAACCTTGGAGGAGGGTCGGGATACCTTGGGGGTACTCCCAAAGAAACGTACTCTGGAATATGTGGTTCGTGTGTAGGTCCCGCACCCGCACTGGTTCTGGTAGAAGGAATGCGGGAGACCGAGACAGTACCAATAGAACCGGGAGTGGAGGTCGAGGGTTGTTGTTGTTGTTGTTGTGGTGGTGGTGGTACTGGTACTGGTGGTGGTGGTACTGGTGGTGGTACTGGTGGTGGTACTGGTACTGGTGGTGGTACTGGTGGTGGTACTGGTGGTGGTACTGAGGTGGGGATCACCTGAGGGGGGTATTCACTCCTGTGATTAGAATGAGGTGGGGTAGCTGAAGACGTTATGATGATGCTTTGAACATTCAAATTTGGTTGCGCGTTTCCAGAAACCTATTTTAAAATAAAATTATTAATAATTTGTAATTACCTTTCATGTTGGGAGGAAAAATTATTTGATTTGTATCATGGTGGTGAAGTTATGAAAATGGCATATCTAACCTTCGTTACTGGAACAGGCTGGAGTTTAGCTGGGATGGGTCCTTTCACCTGAGTTAATGATCCACCAAGAACTGAGCCTCTAGTCACTGCCGATGCATTTGTAGTCATTATAGTAGTATTTGATGTTGTAAAAAGCTTGCTTGGTGTTGTTATAGTAACAACATTATGAGAATTCGCTTGGGTCGCAGCTACATTAGAGCTGATTACGGTATTTGCTAAAGGATTTGTAGGAGAATGAGATGATGAAGAAAGTGAGATCTGACTTTTGGAACTGAAACTGGATATTCCCTTTTGAGTTGATAAAAGGATGTTGGCTGTGGTGGAGGGTGGAATATTGGGACGCGTTCGGGAGACTAACTCCACGCTTACTTCACTTCCTCTCGGTAGAGATGTGACAGCGACTCCTTTTGGCAAAGAGGAAAGCCCAGCGGTCGATTAGAAGACACCAAAGTAGAAACTGTGCAGCTAGGAATGGACACTGCAATAGTCGGGCAGGAGTTAGTTACGGTGGTGACTGAGATGGATGATGGAAGAACTGCTCTCAACACCTTTGCCTGATGCAAAGGCTGACCCAACTTATCCTTTGTAGATAAGGATAGGTGTTCCCCAATAGGGATATAATGACCTTCATCACTGATCTTCATTGGAGTGAGATGACCAGTAACAGGATCGACCAATGGAGTGGGAATAGTGTCAGGCTTTTTCCCGTTGGGGAAAGCCTTGAAGGCGGAAGGAGGGAGGGGACTGCAATTAATTGAAACAACCGTTTTCATGGGACTCGAGATAACGTCTTTAGCCGATGTCACAGTGAACGTAGTTGCTTGGGAAACAAGGTTCTCTCTTGGCAACTGAGAAGAAACGGGTACCGAAGTAACAGTTAGTAAGGATGGATTAGGGTTAGGAAGTGTAGAAGGAATTTGGGGAGACATAACACAAGTTACGGGTGTTCCTTTTCCAATGCTTCTTACGCCAGACTGAACTATAGAAAGTTTGACAGGATGAGAGCTGATACTGGAGGAGTAAATAGCTGGCACTGTGTTTACATTCATGCTGGGCACATGAGTGGAGATTGAGGGAAGATTATTATTAGTATATGGTTTAGGAGAAGAACACGGAATGATCAGAGTTTTTGATGGCACTGTTACAGATGATGGTAAAGAACCACTCAATGATGGTTCTACTTTTTGTATGACCACCTCTCCAACCGGAGTTTCATTCACTCCAATAACGCTCCTCTCTCCTTCCTGTTCACTTTCGTTCACTTTTGATCTGCTGCGCGGAGACTTTCGAGGAGTGCTACATAGATCTTCTTCTCCATCCACATCTTTTCTCGCTCTGCCCCGACTCCTCGTAATTGGTGGAGGCGGAGTCTCTCCTTCCACTTCCCCCTCGCTAACTGCAGCCACGGGTTCCTCATCGGCTGCTTTGTCCCTGAGCCTCCGAGACTTGCGGATGTTGATTGCGTCTCCCTGGCTCTCGACAATCTCTTCTGGTCCTTTGGTGGGGCTACGAGAAGGTGTTGGTGGCTTTACAGTATCCTTCTTTCCTTTTTTACCTAGCGCCACTCCAATTTCATCTTCGTCAGAGTCGTGGAAGTCGTAAACGTCACTATTGGAGAGATTCGCTCTCAAAGCGGCCTCCTCTCCACTCATTTTCCCACCCCTTGCCGCTCTCTTTCGTCTGTTGGTGGTTTCATCATGTTCGACCATATCTGGATGCTTCCTGGCGCGCTTCGTACGAGTACTTCTTCGTGGCTGTTCGGGGGTTATTGTCTCCCCTCCAGTCTCTTCTTCACCCAACTCCGCATTTCGAGTATTGCGTCCTCTGCCTCTGCCTTTTGAGTTCCTTGTAGTAACAGAAGATCTTGTAAGGATTGATGAAGCCCCCGAAGAAGGCGCAGAGGTACTCTCAACCAACCTCCGATAACTTCTTCTTCCTCTACCTCTCCACCTTCCACGGATTATACCGCGAACTCCTTCAGGTTCTTCGAGTTTAGACTTTTCTGGCACGCTCGATACCTCCTCCGGAATAACTTCCGTAATACTATTCGCACCTTCACTTTTCACAGAATTATCAATAACTATAGGGATGTTTGTTGAAAGAGAATCTTCATTGTCTTCTTTAGGTTTGGCAAGGTCAGGGATTGGAGTTTCTTTCAACTCCTCCGCCGCCTCCGCCTCCTCCGCCGCCTCCTCTTCCTCCTTGGTGGAAATTTCCTCAGAAGCAGTTGCTTCCTTCTTTATTTCCGTACCAGAATCCTGTATTGCTGATGGCACATCTTCGCTTTTATCATCTGGGCACTGTGTCTCAATAGGGGATATAACGCTATCAGTTTTGTGAATTTGCTCCATACTCTCAAGAACAGAATCGTCAGTTTTAGTGGATACAATTAATTCAGCAGAATCGTTAGTTTCAGCATTAAGATTTTGAGAGAGAGAGAAAGGTTTGGAAGGAAGATCAGACACAGCTTCCAAAGACTCAGTTTGTCTTTCGACCTTTTCCAAAACTTCTGTTTTAGGTGCAAACGAAAGATCTGGGGGAGGAAATGTTAGGGTACTAACGAGTGGTTCAGACAAAGGTTTGACGTCCAGTGGACTCTTCCAATACAAGTGTATTTTCTTGTTTTTCTACGTTTTCTATCTTACTGTCAACTGACTGCAACGTCCTAGGTTCAAACTGATCACCTTCCTCATCGACTATTTCTAATGTATTTGATACACATTTGATATTTTCTTCAGATGGTGGAATTGAAGGCGGCTTAGAATCGCTATCAGTTTCATCATTTTCATCATTTTCATTTATCTTTGTTTTGTGCTGAATTGTATCATCTATTGAAGTAAGAGGTTTTGCATCCTGAATGTCACTTTCTGGAGTATTCCAAACGGATGACCTGTCCCGAGATGATGTATTGATCTCTCTTATATTCTTCTCTTCCGTAATATTAGTGTCCAACGAATCTAATTGTTCATCCTCATCAATTTGCAGAGCTGGTTCTGACTGCACTGACGAAGGACTATCTGGGAACTGAAGGGGAGGTTCTTTTAAAATTGGGGTGGAGCTTATAACTTCTTGTCTTTTTGGTGATGTTGCGGGTACAGAATTTATAGGTCCTGCTTCTTTCTTGGATGGTGATACTGATGGTGATGTATTTTGTTCAGAAGGATGATGATCAGGGGATGAGTGTGTTTGGGAAGGCTCTACTACATTTTCCACAGACTCGCTTATAGGAAGAGACTCTTCCCAACTTTCGTCTCGTTCTTCCGTCTCTCTTCCTGCTCCAATTTCCGACTGTAGCATCTGAGCCGCCTTCTGAGCTTCTTCTGACTGGTCTGTGGGGTCTTCAATTGGAGCAGATGGTTCAGAGTGAAGAATAGGCTCTTCATCCGTTTGAGTGGGAGAAATTTCTTCTTGATAGTCATTATAGCACGCCAAAAGACCGGCAACAGCATTCAGTGTTTCTTCTTGGGAAATTGCTGATCTTGATGGCTTTGATGGGGATTCATCAACAGAACTTTCCGCAACTGGAGAACATGGTCCATCAGGGATATCTTCATATTCTGTTTGAGATCTTAATGGAATTGATCCACTCGCAATACTCTGAACGGCAGACTCTGGATCTACAGATACATTATGAATTTTCTCCTCAGATCCATCACCAGAAGCATTAGGTTGGGTTTCATCTACAAGCTCAGGTTCAGGTTCAGGTTCTGGTTCTAATTCAGGTTCTGGCTCTGGTACTGGTTCTAGCTCCGGCTCTGGCTCAGTTTCTGGTTCTCGTTCTCGTTCTGGTTCAGGTACTGGTACTGATAGTAGTTCTGGCTCAGTTTCATGTTCTGGTTCAGGTTCTGGTCCTGGCTGTGGTTCTGGTTCAGGTTCTGGTCCTAGTTCATCTGGTTTTATTAAAGGCATGTCAAGGGGAGGACTCTTTTTAATGTCTGTTATCTTCTCTGCGCAATGTTCGGTCGATTCCCTACAACTTTCTTCAGCTGGTACATTTTCTTTCGACAGAGAGCTGGTATTGTTACTAGTACTAAGCCTCAGTGGGTTCTCCTTTCTCGAGGATAAAGTGGTATTAGACTCTTCTCTCATAGTGAATTTGTAATGAAGAGACTCATTTTCATCAATAAGAAGAGAGGATTTACTTTCCATAACGTGGGAATGCGACCCATGGGACTCTTTGTTGCCAGAGTGACGATGCGATCTACTCGCTTCTTTGTCCTTGTGTTTCTTTTTCTTCTTTTTGTCCTTTCTAGGGACGGTTTCTTTGAGGTCAGATTCCCTACTAAAAATGAAATTCTTGCGCGTGTTCTTTTCAACGTTACCTTCAGGTTCTTCCCTAAAAGCTGCTGAAGAGCCCGCTTCTAGAAGCAGCAATTCCTCCGCAGAACTTCCGCTACTACTACTGGCGGTGCTCACCCCACTACTGCTACCTTTTCCAGAATCTGAAGCGGCTCTACTCGCCTCACAAACCACTTCTTTCACAGTTTGCTCTCTGACTTCTCTCCAACTCGGATTCAAAATATCTTCTTTGGAAATCGGACTCTCTTGAAGAATTTCTTTAATATTGTGCCCAACGAATGTCTTAAGTTCAGAATGATGCATATTATTTTTTTCCACGTCAGTTGTATCAAAAGAATTTGAAATTCTCTTTTCGGAAGGAAGATCCGGGGTTGCGGGTCTGAAATCATCATCGATATCAGATTCATAAATCCCAGCCTGAACTCTCACCTGGCTCGGTGGAGTCACATTCAGGGGCTCAGACGATGCCCCAGATGAGGCAGATCCTTTGCGATAAGAGGTAGCTGAAATGAGGTCAGTTGACGTGAGGGGAAGATTAGGGGGAGGAGCATTTGAATCCGAATCATCTGACATAAGACCAAAGATTGCTTTCATTCTTACTTCTTTTCTTCCTTTCTCCTTTATACTGCTTTCGGCATATTTTCGTTTATCACAACTTGATACTTTGTTACTGATCATCTCCATAGCCTTTGCTCTTAGCTTCGGTTTCATGTGTCTCATTTCTTCGCTTAATAATGTTAAATCATTTTCTTGTTCTAATAATCTACTCTCCTTTATGAGATGTGACGGCTTCTCAGATATTCTATTAACTTTATGATCTTTTTCCTTCAAACGACCTCTGCTTACGGACAAGGCTGGTCTCGGAGGCTTCCGACTTCCAGTTTCAGACATTTCACTATCAGATTCAATTTTCAAAGTTTCCTTCTTCAATGTCCGAGGATCAGAGTCTGATTCTGTTCCGGAATGATGCTGTGGATGTTGTTGATTTGCCACATCTTCATCCGTAGTGATGTCAGAGACTCGCGAAACTTTAGATGAAGATTTCTTCGTTTTAAAATCTTTTGATGCCTTCTTTTTACATTTCTCCTGCTTGCTTACGGGTGAAATAGAGTCCGATTCCTCCTCCGACGAGAGATGATTTGGTCTATCCCTCATAAAAGTATCTTCTTCAGAACTACTAGGAATCCTCGCGTGACTTCTTTTCTTTGGTATTTCATTATCCGTTTCTTCACTCTCCGATGCAATGGCAATGCAAGAATTTGTTTGAGGCTTTTTCGACCTCTTACTACGTTGCTGCAACAGCTTTTGCTTCATTTCCTGCTGCTGTTTTGGATCTTCTTCGCGTTTCTGCTCTAACTTGACCCGCCTCGCTTTTACTTTGTCATACATGTTGCCATCGTAAATCGTAATATCAAAATAGGATGGTTTCTTCGGTTTATGTTCGGAGTCTGATTCAGAGTCGATACTTTCGCTTTCAGTATCTAAAATGGATTTATTTTTGGGTCTTCCTCTCCTTGATCCGCTGCTGCTGCTCGTTGCTCTTTGTTTGGTGCGCTTTGCTGGCTGTAGCTGATTCTTCACTTTACTTTCATCTTCTGAAGACAAATCCTCGCTGTCAATCCTATCACCTCTCTCATCTTCATCTGGCAAAGAACTTTTTCCCTTAGAATAGTGAGAAGTGATTTTTCGAGATGAATGAGGCTTGCATTTATCTTCACTCTTTCCAGAATCGTGCTTTTTTCGATTAGATGGCTCCTTACTGATTCTCTCTTGAAATCCATATTCAATGTCAGTCTTTTCCATCGTTTCTTTACTTTTACTCGAAGTCTGATGAGATTTATTATGTCCACTCAGAGAGGATATATTAATATCAGACTCTTCATCATGCTCCACTGACGATTGGGAATTATGTTTTGAGGGTTTAAGCTGACTCTTCTTCACAGACTTTTCAACTAAACTATTCCCCGATGAATGTTCGGAAGGCGACGAGAGAGATGAGAGTGTGTCTCTCCTTTCTTTCTTCTCAGCCTGTTTTTCCGAATGATGTTTAACTCGCTCTTCGGATTTGACATTCTGCTTACTATGTCGCTGCTTATCTTTGTCTTTTCCTCTTTCTGACAGGCGTATTTTCTCTTTGTCTTTGTCCCTTCCTCTCTCTCTCTCACTATCTCTGTCAGAATGATTAAGGGATGACCTGTGTCTGTCCTTGTCTCTCAGTTTCTCTTTCTCTCTCCTATCTCTGCTTCTTTCTTTTCGGTCTTCTCTATTCTTCGAGTCTTCCGAATGACGTCTTTTCTCGTAGTCTCTAGATTTTTCTTCTTTTTCATCTTTCCTTTCCACCTTCGTTTCTTCTTTCAATTCTTTCTTTTTCTCTTCTTTTTCTTCTACTTTTTCTTCTCTATATTCCGTCTTTATATCCTTTTTCTCCTCCACTTTTTCTACTTTCTTCTCATTTAATTTCTCCGTGCTTCTGTGTCTCTCATTATGAACGCTCTTCGGCACGTGTTTACTGTCTCCAGTTTGAGACTTCTCTTTATCATCATATTTCTCTCTCCTCTTCTCTCTCTCACCTTCTTTAATCTTTTCTTCTTTAATCTCGTTTACTTTACAAGACTCTACTTTTTCCTTTAATTCTTGTCTCTCTTCTTTTTTGTGTTTAACTTCGTGCTTAATTTCGTGCTTAATTTCATGTTTAATTTCATGTTTAATTTCATGTTTAATTTCATGTTTAATTTCATGTTTAATTTCATGTTTAACTTCAAATGAATCAATTGTGGTTGCTACTGTCGAAGCTGCTACTGTTTGAGTTCCACTTTTGTCTTCTACTACATCTCGAATTTCTTCTTTCCTTCCACTTTTAATTCTCTCTCTCCTTTCAGTTCTATGACTCTCTCTCTCCCTGGAAACTTTTGTAGACTTATTATTATTATTTTCCTTCTCTTCCTCCAGTTCCAATTTTAATTTCTTACAATCGGGTTCAACAGGCTTCGCTTCCGATTTTGATGGTTCCTTCGAAGACTTGGAAGAGCGTCTTTCGGAGGATTCCACATCCGTAGAACTGAGTCGTCTTTTGTGGATATTTACAGACTCACTGCGGTTTATCTCAACAGTTTCAGGCGGTTCACTTTTGATTTTAGGATGAAATGAATCGGACTTAAAGGGACAATTATTGTAATGCTCTTTGATTTTAGTTTTATTAGAGTCGGAATTAGACACCTCTTTAGTTGTAGTAATTTCCAAACTGGTATTTTGTACCCGTTCCTTCTCCATTAACACCTTCTTTTCACAGGTGACATTTGCCTGAGGAGACATTACTTCTTCGTTACGAGAAGCTTTTCCTCTCTCTTCCGTAGTGTGTTTAAATTTGATACTCGAGTCCAAAGGTGAAGAGTGCTGGACAGAAGAACTAGTAAGGGACTGCGTTGTATTCAGTGAAACTTTACTACAAGAGGTTTGAATCACAGAGACAGCACCGGTAACTCTCGTGTCAGGAGATACAGTAACGATTGTATCACGTATCTTTTCAGGTGGAGAAATGGAAGATTCCATTTTAATATCACTCGGCGGTGGGCCTGGAGTAGAAACGGATGACCCTGATGATGACCTTCTAGAGTGTATCGATGCTGAAGAAACTGAGGTAGATAATGAAGCGCAAGAAGAGGGTTGCGAGTGAGAAGAGGCATATGTTGTGGCGGAGGTAGTCGTCGTTTGTACAAAGCTTTCTACGGATGTAGTCGGCGTCTTAGCAGTAGTGATTCGGCCTGAAGACGTTGAAGTCGTTGTAGAAACACTTTGAGACAAACTGAGTAACGTGGAGGTGGAAGTAGGCGTCCTCGTCACTTGAGGGCTAGATACAGAAACAGAAGTAGACGGACGTCGGATGCCCGGCAAACTGTTTAGGGGAGTTGCGGATGGAATGGGAATTGTAGTACACGTGATGGTAGATGTGGTAGAGGTTAAGTGAGTAGAAGAACAATGACCTGAGGTCGATGAAGAGTAAGACACAGAAGATATTAAACTGGAATAACCTTTAGATCGAGGCATTGAGGAGAAGGGACGAGGTTCATATTTATCACTTATATTCTCTAGCCTTTCGCTGTCCTCGTCGAAGACGCTTCGTTTGGAAAGCAGAGACTTCATGATGTCAGACGGCTCCTGAGACTTCAATTCCTCCAAGTCTAAAATGCGTTTCTTTCGTGTGGAGATCGAACTACTCTTAGAGACCCCGTCAGATGTAGTACAGGAGGACCTACACATTGAAAACACCTTCCCAAACGACCTTGCGGATCCTGTCCATTTCTCATACTTCTCTTCCAATGCTTTTATTCTTTCATACAAATCACCTGCTGTATTTGCTGGGGACACAGAAGGTGATTCTTCAGAGTCTGAGAGAGAATCGTGAATGGCAGGACCTGGTGAGACGGGTGTGTCAGCTAAAATTGGATCGGATTCCTCCACAGTGTGGTTCACTTCAACACTTTGCAAGTTCCAGTTAGTTCCAGTGTTGAAGGTTGGAGATCTGAGAAGACTCCCACCCCGGGGAGAAGCACACGCACCCCGGGGAGAGAGATGAAGCCGCACCTGTTGGGCGAATTTAGGAAGGGGAAGAGATAAGGGACTGGTGTGCTTCTCCCTCTGGTGAGAGAATGTGTGGCTAGAACGCCTGCAGGAGGACTCTGTTGGTGGGTCTTCTCGTTCATCCCTAACTGGAGTCCCTGGATTGCTGTTATCGCTCGGAAAATCTCCATCACATGGAGCGGAAGAGAAAGAGATGTCTCTGGGGCGCCAAGGGGAATTTTCATCAATATCACTGCCTCCACTGACTGAAGTCTTCCTGTGCCTTGGGTCGGACTGAGGAGACCGAAGAGGGTCATCACACACTCTGCTATTTTCCCTCTTATTGAACTTTCCTTCTAAGGGTTTGCGCGACTCGAACGGCTTTCTGAAACTAGGGGAGTGATCCCTAGTCCTGTAGTCAAAAACGTCCGTATTACGCTTTAGGGACTTATCATACACGGAGGGCCCATCCCCATACTTGGATTTCTTGTTAGGTCTTTCCCCATCGAGCGACCTTTCATCCCCTGAGGAGAAGGGCTCGTCCCTTCGAAGAACGAGCCGTGGGTCGTGCGGTTCGCCCTTTGGGACGAAGTTGTCAGATTCCTCCACTTCCATATCCTGTTGAATGCGGTGGTTGTTGCGATGCCGGATGGGAGAATCGGAGGGTCTGCGCGTGTCACTTACTCTTACTACAAGGTCCTTGAACTCACTGGGCCTCCGCCTGCGTGGGTCCTCCACCACAGTCACTTCCCGCGAGGGGGAAGTAGCAAGAGGGGTGGAAGGGGAATGGGACGGCATCCTGCTGGCGGAATTCCTGCCCCTTGGTGGGGGGGACTGGCTGTGGAAGGAGTCATGATCGCTGGTGGAGCGCGGTCGCACGCTTTTTCTGCCTTCTAGATCGTCGTAAGTTCGAATCAATGGACTGAGACTTTCAGGCTCTCTCACGATCGACCGCGGAGAGTGAGGAGACTTTTCATCCCGCTTTCGGACCGGACTGAACCCTCGATGCTTGACCGTTGTCGTCGTTGTCGTCGACGTAGGCGTATGAGAGGTGGTTGAGGGTCCATTTTCGTACCTCTGACGGCCAGCATATTCGTGCAAGTCCCTTTCGAAAGAGTTGTCAGCAAACTCGTCAAAACTCCTTCTAGAAAAAATTCAATTACAAAAATATGTCCTCAGTAAATTAAAATGAGTATCACATATACTCATGTTGTATCAAGTGTGTGTGTGTAATATATATATATATATACGTAGTGGCCGATGTCGTAACACCGCTTCTCGGAGATCAGCGAAGTTAAGCGACATTGGGTCTGGGTAGTAGTTGGATGGGAGACCGTCCTCTGCGCCCAGATTATGTAGCGACCCGTGGTTCGGATCCCACGTAAAGCTGTAGGTCCCCTCCGTCATATGACCTCAGATGTTGCGAAGGAGGTTAAACAACCCAATTAAAAAAAAAATATATATATATATATATATATATATATATATATGATGAATAAAACCACGAAGGAAAGGAAACACACAGTGGTGCTCAAGCGCTTTCGTCTGACGACATCCTCAGGAACACTGAAGTAAATAGAGAGTTCAAGACTATATATATATATATATATATATATATATATATATATATATATATATATATATATATATATACAGGGCGTCCCAAAGAAATGTATACACACTTTAAATACTTATAAAGGCAGTGTTTATTAAAATACATTTCATTTTCAAAATGTAATAGAATCTACAGACATTATTTAATTGTTTTGTCAACGCCTGTTTTCAAACTGACGTCCGTTCTGGTCCAGGCACTGCTGATAACGCGAAGCAATGGAATCGCAAACATCACGAAACATTTCGTTTGGTATTTGTGTGCATTCTAGTTCAATGGCTGCTCTCAATTCAGCGACTGTTGCAGGTTTTATAGCGTAGACTTCGTCTTTTAAGTATCCCCATAAAAAAAGTCTAGTGGTGTGAGGTCTGGTGAACGCGGAGGGTATTCTACGAAACCCCTTCGTCCAATCCACATCCACATCGTGCCAAGTACCACTCGCAATACTCCACTCTTCGGTCCGGATCATCTTCATTAATAGCATGGACTAATCTTGGAATGTAACTTTTCCATTGACAGCGCTTCAAAATGCGTTGGACAGACGATTCTGAAATTCCTACCTCACGACTCGCTTGCCGCACAGATTTTCTTGGACTTTGGTGATACGTTTCCAGTACTCTTTCTTGCTTTGTGGGGCTTGTCGATGTCCGTGGTCTTCCGGAACGCTTCTTGTGGACATTCTGAACAGTTCCATCGGCTTCAAACTTATCTCTAATTCGAGTGATGGTAAGTCGCGTTGGTGGATCTGTTTGAAACTCCCTCCTAAACTGTCTTTGCACTTCAACTGCGTTTTCACACTTCCAGTAGCATTTTAGAATGAATTTCCTTTGTTCAAAGCTTAGTCTGACTGCCATTATTAATTCTAATGGGTTTAACTTGGAAAGAAAGAAACATCAATTGAGCTATCAGCTGTTAAAGTGTGTATAAATTTTTTTGGGACGCCCTGTATATATAGGTTACCAAAAAAAAAATAAATTATGTACAGGGTGTCCCAGAATTAACTATCTATTTCAATGAAATTTGACAAATTTTTTAAAAACACTTTTATTTATGTTTATCATGTTTAATATGTGTTAAAAATGTATAAATTTCTAAATTTTTTTCATAATTTTATTTTCATAATTTTTTCATTATCTGGTCCAATGAAAGCGTCTGAAGTCATAGAATGGCAGAGAGAGACTCCAAAAGTTAACGTGTGGCTTGGAATGACCAAATCCAAAATTTATGGTGCTCCATCTTGTTGAAACACAACATTATCAAGAATGCCATCATCAAGAAGCTGTGGTTCGAGAAACTGCTGAAGCATATCAAGGTAGACGGTACCTGTTACAGTTGCTTCCACAAAGAAAAATGGGCCATAAATTTTGGATTTGGTCATTCCAAGCCACACGTTAACTTTTGGAGTCTCTCTCTGCCATTCTATGACTTCAGACGGTCTTTCATTGGACCAGATAATGAAAAAATTATGAAAATAAAATTATGAAAAAAATTTAGAAATTTATACATTTTTAACACATATTAAACATGATAAACAAATAAAAGTGTGTTTTTAAAAATTTGTCCGATTTCATTGAAATAGATAGTTAATTCTGGGACACCCTGTATATAGTAAATATAGAAATAAAAATTGTAGGAGCAGCATACAAATTTGTAAGGAAAACTACCAATTTTAGCACTTTGCCAGAATTCAACACAAGATCAAATGGATTGTTTACAACCAATTTTATAGATAATGCCTGAATGATATACTGGGTGATCCAGATAAATGGGACCCATAAAAAAAAGCCAAATATTCTTAATATTTAATTCCTTTCATAAAAACTATATATCATTCGAAAGAGTAGTTACAAGTTTATTATGAAATATTTATTTTTTTAAAATGACTCCTTTCAAATGTGCTCCATTAGTTGCCAAGCATTCCAGTGTTCTCGCTTGTAAGTTCTGCATCACTTTTGCAAGTGTGTGCGGTGGTATGGCCTGTATCTCATTTGTGATGGCGGCCTTCAATTCTTGCAAGGTCGTTGGGTTATTTCTGTAGACCCTACTCTTTAAGTATCCCCAGAGAGAATAATCTAAGGGAGAAAAATCCGGAGACCTTGCGGGCCATTCAACGTCTCCAAATCTTGAGATTAACTCGCCTGGAAACGTTTGACGCAAAACTGCCATGCAGTTCCTCGTGGTATGGCAGGTAGCTCCGTCTTGTTGGAACCAGTGGTTTTCTAGACAAAGATCTCTTAATTTAGGAATAAGGAAATCGGTCAACATTTTTTCGTAGCGATCACCATTTACAGTGACCGTGTTTCCGGTGGAATCCTCGAAAAAGTACGGCCCTATGATCTGAGATGCAGTAAGACCACACCAAACAGTTACACGCTGACTATGCAACGGGACTTCAGTAATATTCAATGGATTTTCTGTTGCCCAGAAAAATTTGTCTTGAAAGATCTTTGAGCTGAAACTACACTTCTTC
Source organism: Bathynomus jamesi (assembly GCA_023014485.1). Classification (NCBI taxonomy): domain Eukaryota; kingdom Metazoa; phylum Arthropoda; class Malacostraca; order Isopoda; family Cirolanidae; genus Bathynomus; species Bathynomus jamesi. The sequence goes on from JAJOZX010002991.1 coordinate 522,012, forward strand.
CATGCTCATAATATTGCTCAGTTATGAAACGCAGCTGTTCCACAGTCCATGCAGTCATCTTGAAGGGTTAGTTTTAACTAACACTTTTATTTTGTTTTGTATCTTATCTTGTCTTGTCTTGTATTGTCAAAACCTATACAATCCTGTACAAACTTGTAACTATCCTCTTTCGAATGATGCGTATGATTTTATAAAAGGACTTATACTTTAACAGTTACAGGGGTTTCTTTTGGGTCCCATTTCTCTGCATCACCCTTTATATGTCACAAAAAAAATAAAAAATAAAAATAATTGAAAAATAAAAATTGTAAGAGGAGCATACAAATTTATAAGGGAAAATTACCAAAGGTTTAGCACTCTGCCCTTCTTGTCTAAATCCATTCTGAACGATTTCAAAACAATGGGATTGAGTTGAAAAAGACCTTTGCTCATGTTAAAGTTATTTGTAAGTTGAATAATAGACTCAAGAATATTTCTATTAACAATGTTGCTGGAGTGAAACAAAACTGAAGCATTATTCCAATCAATACAATGGGATAACTGACACATGGACAAAAAGGGCACTGGACGACTGTGCCGTTCTAACGGAATATTGATGCTGTTTTACACGCGTGTGCAAATCCTTTCCAGTCTGACCAATGTAAAAGGAATCACATTGTTTGCAACCAATTTTATAGATAATGCCTGAATTATTGGTAGGACTATTTTTTACTATGATATTTTTCACAATAATGTTATATGAAAATACTACATTAATATCCAAAAGTTTAAGTACATTAGCAATGCCTAAAAAGCCCGGGAAAAATGGAAGTACTAAAATATTCTTTGACAAAGTGCGAGTGTTATTATGCACACGATAGAAGGTTAATTTTGCCTTGTTAAGACAAGATTCCATAAGCGCAGGTGGTAGCACAGATTACTTCCAATACTGTTTAGTATCTATCGTTAAAAAACAAACAATTTGTCCTACGTACACTTTTACTCTGGACATGATGACCCCCATTAAGGCGGCCATATTTTCTTCAATGTTTCTCCGCGCTCTTAGGATCGCCAGTCCGGAATAATCGATGCCGAATTGGAAAAAATCAACGGTATTGGAAGTGATCTGTGCTACCCACCTGCGTTTATGGAATCTTGTCTTAACAAGGCAAAATGAACCTTCTATCGTGTGCAAAACAACACTCGCACTTTGTCAAAGAATATTTTAGTACTTCCATTTTCCCGGGCTTTTTAGACATTGCTAATGTATTTAAACTTTTGGATATTAATGTAGTATTTTCATATAACATTATTGTGAAAAATATCAAAGTAAAAAATAGTCCTACCAATAATTCAGGCATTATCTATAAAATTGGTTGCAAACAATGTGATTCCTTTTACATTGGTCAGACGGGAAAGGATTTGCACACGCGTGTAAAACAGCATCAATATTCCGTTAGAACGGGACAGTCGTCCAGTGCCCTTTTTGTCCATTTGTCAGTTATCCCATTGTATTGATTGGAATAATGCTTCAGTTTTGTTTCACTCCAGCAACATTGTTAATAGAAATATTCTTGAGTCTGCTATTATTCAACTTACAAATAACTTTAACATGAGCAAAGGTCTTTTTCAACTCGATCCCGTTGTTTTGAATTCGTTCAGAACGGATTTAGACAAGAAGGGCAGAGTGCTAAACCTTTGGTAATTTTTCCCTTATAAATTTGTATGCTCTTCTTACAATTTTTTTTTTCAATTTATTTTTATTTTTTATTTTTTTTATGTGACCTATATATCATTCAGGCATTATCTATAAAATTGGTTGTAAACAATCCATTTGATCTTGTGTTGAATTCGGGCAAAGTGCTAAAATTGGTAGTTTTCCTTACAAATTTGTATGCGCCTCCCACAATATATATATATATATATTATTTTTTTTTTTTTTTTTTTTTTTTTTTTTAGTTCGGGAAGAACCGATTCGCCTCTATTTAAAGGGCATATCTCAGCGGAAAAACAAAGAAAAGAGAGGAAAGACAGAGGAAAAAGAAAGGGTGGAGGGGACAGTCGAAGTGGAAAAAGACCAAGGATGACAAGGACTGCAGGGTCGAGCCCCACCATCCTTGGGTGCTAGGGCCGGGAGGGCGCACATGAAACCTCCAGGAACAAGCACGTACAAACGAGCACAAAGAGCACTCAAGAGCACGAGCTTAGAACCCCCTTGCGGGGTTATATATATATATATATATATATATATATATATATATACATGGTGTTTCAGGTGGAAAGGTCAATACTTCGGGAGGTGATAGTAGCGGTCATTGTGAGAATAAAAAGTTTATATGAACATGTGTCTAATTCTGAATGGTTGTGGAGATAGAGCAATTGGAAGGCCCTGGGTTCGATTCCCAGGCGGTTCGCCTCATTTTTCATTTATTCGTTATCTCTCCTCCTCGTGCGCAGAGACGTTCCTTGGTACTTATGTCGTTTCTATTCATTTATATACTGCGTGGTCATTGCAGTTATATGCATATATATATATATACATATATATACAGGGTGTCCGAGAATTATCTGTACAATATTTGGCTGTTATTAAAAGTCAACCATGAAGTGTAGAAATTCCAGTGTTGTCCCATTTTACAGAGAATCTCATTAAGTTTTTTTCTGATACCAAGTTCTGACAAGTTTTTTAGAAATTCCAGTGTGTCCGAACATTATCTGTACAATTTCATCTTTTAATAAAATTCTTGATAACACGTAAAATTCTTAAACAAGATTATTTAGAATCTGTATTTTCAAGTTTCTTTTATTAAAGAAACATTGTTACAAACATTCGATATGTGCACCATTAGTGATTCGCAAAACATCCAATCGATACTCCAAATGTTGCCATGTACGCTGCAGCATATCCACATCAATTCGCTCAATAGCAGCTGTGATTCTTGCTTTTAAATCATCAATGTCTGTCACCCGCATACATTTCTAAAAACTTGTCAAAACGTGGTATCAGAAAAAACTTAATGAGATTCTCTGTAAAATGGGACAACACTGGAATTTCTACACTTCATGGTTGACTTTTAATAACAGCCAAAAATTGTACAGATAATTCTCGGACACCCGTGTGTGTATGTGTATATATATATATATATATATATATATTATATATATATATATATATATATATATATATATATATATATATATATGAAAATTATTTCACGAAAGTAACACGCGAAAAATATTTATGATGAATAACCCACGAAGGAAAGGAAACACAAAATGGTGCTCAAGCGCTTTCGTCTAATGACATCCTCAGGAACAGTGTGTTCCTGAGGATGTCATTAGACGAAAGCGCTTGAGCACCATTTTGTGTTTCCTTTCCTTCGTGGTTTTATTCATCATATATATTTTTTTTTTTTTTTTTTAAGTTCGGGAAGAACCGATTCGCCTCTATTTAAAGGGCATATCTCAGCGGAAAAACAAAGAAAAAGTGATCATATATATATATATATATATATATATATATATATATATATATATATATATATATATATATATATATATATATATATCCCTTTGCTTTGTCCGGAGCGATAGGGCGCGTCCCTCTGTGGCGAATGTGGGAATACACCTTTCTTCGGTGTAAGGGCTTTCTCTGCCCTCGTGGACCATTGGGCCCGTTTGGGGACCCGGCTGATCTCCTGCTTCTTTTTCTTTCTTTCTCCTTTAACCCATTCTTTCTGGCTTCTCCCTGTTTTTTTTGGCGTTGTTCTTTGGACCTTGATTTAGACCCTTTCCTTGGCCCTTGGGTGTGGGAGGTGGTTGCCCTGCACCCTTGTCGCTTTCCAACCAAACCCAAACCCTGTCCCTGCCACTTTTCACTGCGCGTTGGATGAGAGTGGCCGCCTTTCAGGCACTGGGTGCGGGTGTATCTCGCCTGCGTGACATCTATCGGCGGTGGGACCAAGTGTGCCCACACTTCGCTTTTCCCATGTTGGAGTCGGTGGTGGCTGGATGCGCGCGGGGGATGAAGTTCTTTTTTTGTTTTGCTATGGACACTTCTCCCCCTCGGCTGGTGGGCAACCAGGCCCTCGAGTCCTTTACCACTGGAAGACCGCGACCTAATGGGGTTGACCCCCCCTGTGGAAGCGGAACGCTTGCACTCTCCTTTTCCGTTGCCGACCCCAGTCCGTCCCTCGACTACGCCCTTGGACCTACACTCTCTGGAGCAGGGGTCTCGCCCCAGCCCACTTCAGCCACCTTCGGGCAAGTCAAGTTCCACCGAGGACTTGCCCCCACAACCCGGCTTCTTGCCCTCCCCATATGCCCCCCTCACCCGCCGTCAGCCCACCTCCCCACGGAGAGAGCCTCGCGGCGGACGGGGGAGCCGGCATTCACGGCCGTCCTATCGACCGTTGAATATCCCAGTCCATTTCGACTACCACCTCCCTCTCCCTCCCAAGTATCCACAAATTCCTGGTGATTCGGCCTACTTCTGGGTCCCTCCCTCCCGAACTCTGAACGGACGTTCCAGGCGATCCGAACCCACAGCAACTCCAGCCGCTATGACGTACGCCCACAGAGAGATGGCTCCCTCCTCGTAAAATCACGCTCAGCCGCAGACGAAAGCCCTACTCTCCGTCACTGAGGTCCTTGGATGCTCGGTGTCCGTTTCCCCACACCCTCGCCTGAACCAGTCAGGGCACTATTTACGCCACCCGCCTATTGTCGGTCGCAGTGAACGAGCTCCTGGAGGACCTCGCACCCCAAGGAGTCACTAAGATCTATCGTTTCACATCCCGACAGGGAGGCACCCCCTCCCCCACCCCTGCTCCTTACTTTCAACACACTAATCCCCCCCGGCCGCATTGTATGGGGTATGGGAGACCGCGCCTCATGCGAGTTTTCTATCCGCCCATACGTCCCAGACCCGACCCGTTGCTTCAAATGCAATAAATTCGGACACGTTAGCTCCGCTTGTCGACAGCCGCATCAATTATGTGTTCACTGTGGACGACTCGCTCACCCTGACAGGTGCCCCAACACACCCAAATGCTCCAACTGTGAAGGCGCACACCCCTCTTCAGGTTCGAGGAGGAGGTCCGAGGCCTACAGGTGACGGACTTCCTTAGCCCCCGTGAGGCACGCGACAGGGTGCGGAGTCGGGAGGTGAGGCTAGGGGTGTCCTATGCCGCTGCTCTCGGCTCTATCATCTCGGCACGCCGCCCTGGCCTGCCGCCGAAACCCCCCCAAGCCACTGCTCCCTGTTCCCCTCAAAGAAAACCCTCGCAGGACCCGACGGTTTCCTGTCCCCCCACCATTCCTCCTCTTCCCGCACCTCACCTGCCACGAATCCCCCAGGTGTCTGGGACCAGGACCCCCAGGTCCCATCCACCTCAAACCCCGCCTTCCCAGTACCCCCGGTACACGCCAGAACCTGCCGCCCGGAGCAAGCCGTCGAGGCGGAGACGCCGGAGCGTGTCACCGGACCCTCCGGCCTTCCAACGTCTCTCTCCCTCTTCCCCTCGGACCAAGAAGACGGCTCGGATCCTCACTCCGCCCACCACGTCTACTGTGTCCATCTCTCCCCATCGCAGAAGTCCCACCACTCTACCCCCACAGACTCTGACAGTAGTGGCTGAGATCCACGACCCGGACGACGGGACCCAATCCGAACGATATCCTCTCCGCCAAGGATCCGGTGGATGCGGCCCTGGCGCAGCTGCACGGTGTGACCGAGGGAAGCTCAGCCGCGCCCACGAGTCTTATGGATCTGCCCTTGCCTCCTGGTGCCATTTTCTCCACCCCTCCACGAGACTACTATGATTCACCTCCTTCCACCCCCATCGTACCTACTCCCCCAACATCCCCGGCCCCCTCCTTGTCAGCTACCCTGTGTACGCCCTCCCTCCCACCCGGTCCTTTTGGTACCCCTTATCACCACCTCGAGTCCGCCATGAGACCCCGGACAGGCGGGGTAGCCCACTTCAGCCACCTTCGGGCAAGTCAAGTTCCACCGAGGACTTGCCCCCACAACCCGGCTTCTTGCCCTCCCCATATGCCCCCCTCACCCGCCGTCAGCCCACCTCCCCACGGAGAGAGCCTCGCGGCGGACGGGGGAGCCGGCATTCACGGCCGTCCTATCGACCGTTGAATATCCCAGTCCATTTCGACTACCACCTCCCTCTCCCTCCCAAGTATCCACAAATTCCTGGTGATTCGGCCTACTTCTGGGTCCCTCCCTCCCGAACTCTGAACGGACGTTCCAGGCGATCCGAACCCACAGCAACTCCAGCCGCTATGACGTACGCCCACAGAGAGATGGCTCCCTCCTCGTAAAATCACGCTCAGCCGCAGACGAAAGCCCTACTCTCCGTCACTGAGGTCCTTGGATGCTCGGTGTCCGTTTCCCCACACCCTCGCCTGAACCAGTCAGGGCACTATTTACGCCACCCGCCTATTGTCGGTCGCAGTGAACGAGCTCCTGGAGGACCTCGCACCCCAAGGAGTCACTAAGATCTATCGTTTCACATCCCGACAGGAGGCACCCCCTCCCCCACCCCTGCTCCTTACTTTCAACACACTAATCCCCCCCGGCCGCATTGTATGGGTATGGGAGACCGCGCCTCATGCGAGTTTTCTATCCGCCCATACGTCCCAGACCCGACCCGTTGCTTCAAATGCAATAAATTCGGACACGTTAGCTCCGCTTGTCGACAGCCGCATCAATTATGTGTTCACTGTGGACGACTCGCTCACCCTGACAGGTGCCCCAACACACCCAAATGCTCCAACTGTGAAGGCGCACACCCCTCTTCAGGTTCGAGGAGGAGGTCCGAGGCCTACAGGTGACGGACTTCCTTAGCCCCCGTGAGGCACGCGACAGGGTGCGGAGTCGGGAGGTGAGGCTAGGGTGTCCTATGCCGCTGCTCTCGGCTCTATCATCTCGGCACGCCGCCCTGGCCTGCCGCCGAAACCCCCCCAAGCCACTGCTCCCTGTTCCCCTCAAAGAAAACCCTCGCAGGACCCGACGGTTTCCTGTCCCCCCACCATTCCTCCTCTTCCCGCACCTCACCTGCCACGAATCCCCCAGGTGTCTGGGACCAGGACCCCCAGGTCCCATCCACCTCAAACCCCGCCTTCCCAGTACCCCCGGTACACGCCAGAACCTGCCGCCCGGAGCAAGCCGTCGAGGCGGAGACGCCGGAGCGTGTCACCGGACCCTCCGGCCTTCCAACGTCTCTCTCCCTCTTCCCCTCGGACCAAGAAGACGGCTCGGATCCTCACTCCGCCCACCACGTCTACTGTGTCCATCTCTCCCCATCGCAGAAGTCCCACCACTCTACCCCCACAGACTCTGACAGTAGTGGCTGAGATCCACGACCCGGACGACGGGACCCAATCCGAACGATATCCTCTCCGCCAAGGATCCGGTGGATGCGGCCCTGGCGCAGCTGCACGGTGTGACCGAGGGAAGCTCAGCCGCGCCCACGAGTCTTATGGATCTGCCTTGCCTCCTGGTGCCATTTTCTCCACCCCCACGAGACTACTATGATTCACCTCCTTCCACCCCCATCGTACCTACTCCCCCAACATCCCCGGCCCGTCACAGTACATCCGACCCTCTCAGCCCACGATGTTCCTCTGCCTGCCGTGATCCACGCCTCCGGTCTCGCTCGGCCGACTCGATCCCGCCACCTCCGCGGGGTTCGACAGGCCGACCGATTCCTTCCCTGGTGAACGGTAGATAGCCAGCCATGCTCCCGACCAAGCCTTCAATTTCGCGAACTCCGGATCTCCCTTCATACTCCAACCTCCTAGCACCTACACCTTTACCCATCCCCCTTCATCAACTAATGGATCCCCCGAAAACCACAATAGTCCACTGGAACTGTCGAGGAATATTCGCAAATTATGAAGGCCTTACCTCCCTGCTTGCCACTTCCCGTCCGGTGTGTGTCTGTCTCCAGGAGCTAATCCTGGGGACCAGGCCCATGCCCTGCCCCTACTGGTTATTTTTGCACCGCCACCCCGCCTCCTACCTGCACTCGAAGGGGAGCTGCCATCCTCGTACACCACGCAGTCCCCTTCTACAACCTCTCCATCCGGTCCCCACTACAGGTGACTGCCGTCCGGCTCTCCCTGGATAGACAGTACACCGTCTGCTCCATCTACCTCCCCCCCACGCTCAAGTCTCCCGCGACGACCTGGTGGAAGTCGTGGAACAACTCCCTAGGCCCTTCCTACTGCTGGGCGATTTCAATAGTCGCCACCCCTTGTGGGGCGACACACGCACCACCTATATGGCCCCAACCCTGATATCCGTCATGACCGAACTCTCCTTCGAGTGCCTCAACAATGGCTCTCCTACTTTTTACCATGCCACCACCTGCACTCCATCCTGTATAGACCTGTCCCTCGTTTCAACTGATGCCCTCCTAGACTTCACGTGGCAAGTCCTCCGAGAGGACCATGGAAGTGACCATCTCCCCATACAACTCACCCTTAATCGACCCGACCAGACTGTTCGGGTACCGGTAAGGTGGGTTACTACCAACGCGAATTGGGCCCGCTTCCGCGACAACACCTATACCACCCTTACAACTGCCCACTTCCCATCCATCGACGAGTGCATCGCTTACTTCGAGTCCGTCGTTCTAGCGGCCGCAAGCACTAGCGTACCACAATCCTCCGCCTACCCCCGCGCCCGACGGGTGCCTTGGTGGACCCCGGAGTGCGCGGAGGCCGTGCGCGCCAAGAAGGCAACTCGGCGCTTCTACCGGACGCGACTCCCCATCCATCGCACGGAGATGCAGCGGGTCAGGGCCATCGCCCGCCGCACAATGAAGACAGCGCGCCGAACCTCTTGGCGTGCCTTTGTGTCCGGCATCACCGCCAACACACCTTCGGCTACCATCTGGAAGAAGGTGCGGGGTGTCGAGAGGCGACATGTCCCCTCCCGACCCCCGGTCCTCCGGACTAACGACGGACTCCTATGTGAACCCAAGTCGGTGGCAGACCACCTTGCTTCTACCTTCGCCGCCGTTTCTTCCTCTACAGCCAATTCCGTACCCGCCCCTGACGATAGCCCCTCTCCACCGTCCATAGACAGCACCTACAACCGATTGTTTACCATGCGTGAACTACAGGCGGCACTGGCCTCTCGACGATCCCCTTGTCCCGGTCCGGACGGTATTCCGTACGGCATGCTCCAGCACATCCACTCTACCTTACAAATTTTCCTGCTGGATCTATACAATCGCATATGGATAGAGGGCGCCTTCCCCTCTAGGTGGAAGGAGGCCCACGTCATCCCTATCCCCAAACCCGGCAAAGATTCCCTGGACCCCACAAACTACAGACCAATCGCCCTGACGTGTTGTGCCTGCAAGATCCTCGAGAAAATGGTTGCCACGCGATTATCGTTCGTCCTTGAACATAACAATTCCTTCCCGTCTACCCAGTCCGGCTTCAGACAATTCCGCTCCACCACTGATCCCCTCCTGCTTCTCAGCCGAGACATACAGGATGCCTTCGACAATGGACAGTTCGTACTGTCAATTTTTTTTGACATCCAGAAGGCCTATGACACCACCCGTCGAGCAATGATCCTCGGTCAGCTCCGACATCTGGGCCTTGTCGGAGCCATGCCGACCTTCATCAGAGGCTTCCTCTCTTCCCGGACTTTTAAAGTCCGGGTGGGCTCAGTCCTCTCTGACACCTTTGTGCAGGAGGACGGGGTCCCACAGGGAAGCATCCTCAGTGTTCTCTGCTTCTCCGTCGTGATGAACACGGTCTCACAATGCCTTCCACCCACCATCCGCTCTTCCATTTACGCGGATGACCTTGCAATCTACTTCGCAGGGCGAGAACCGTCTGTTGTTCAACGACAGATGCAGCTCGCCATCTACCGGGTGGAAAGGTGGGCGACGTCGGTGGGTTTCCGCCTCTCCATCCCTAAGTCCAAGTGTATGGTCTTCAGTAGAAGACCCACAGCCCTTCCTCTACCCTCTGTCACATTATACGGCAGGCCTCTTGAGGTGGTACCCTCCACGCGTTTTCTGGGCATGACCCTAGACCGACGGCTCAATTGGGTTCCCCATCTGAAGCACCTAAAGCAATCCCTTCGACGCCCCCGCTCTCCTGGATCACCTCTCTCACACCACATGGGGTGCAGATCGACGCTCTCTTCTTCGCCTTTACACTTCCATAGTGCAGTCGAAGCTGGACTATGGTAGTGCAGTTTACGGTTCAGCCTCCACCGCCCGCCTCCGTATCCTGGACCCGGTACTTAATAGAGGCCTCCGCCTCGCCACCGGTGCCTTCCGCTCCTCCCCAGCCTCCATGTGGAATGCGATCATCTCCCTCTCGCCCTCCGACGGGGTCTTCTCCTCATGAGGACATACCTCCGTGCACAGAGGCTACCTTCTTCGCTTCTGGGCACGGTGGTTTCAGAACTACCACCTCAGGGACGGAGCTGGCACTTCACTGAAGCGGTCCGCTCTTTCCTTGATCTTTTCAACATGCCCGCCCCCTCAGTTATCCCCATTTCATTCAGCATCTACCCCCTTGGATCCTCACCCCTATCAAGTTTTGCAAAGATCTGTGTACCCTACCGAAGACTACCACGAGCGCCATGATATACAGGTCACTCTTCCGCGAACACGCAACCCAACACCCGGACGCAGTCGCCATTTACACGGATGGTTCCCGCTCGGAAGCCGGTGTGGCCTCCTCAGCGGTGATTCTGTCCCAGCCGCTTTCCCGGGGCGTCGGCCTGCCCCGCGAGGCCTCCGTTTTTTCGGCGGAACTTTTCGCCATTACGGAGGCCCTCGATATTGTGCGCACCCACTCTGCCAGCTCTTCGTCATTTATTCGGATTCCCAAAGTGCACTCCTCTCCCTGGAAAGATTTAACTCCCCCCACCCGCTCGTCTGTACCATCCAGCAAACCTTCCACTGTCTAACGACCCTCCAACACAAGACAATCGCCTTCTGCTGGGTCCCGGCTCATGTCGGCATCCAGGGTAACGAGGCGGCGGATCGCACAGCAAAGACGGCCTGCTCACTGCCGGCCTCCTCCCGACCCCTCCCTTTCTCCGACTTCTTCCCGACTTTCCGCTTTCCATATGGCAGCGGGAATGGGACCAGGCCACACAAAATAAACTCCACACGATCAAGCCACGAATAGGATACTGGGCCTCCTCATTCCACCGGTCCCGCCATAAGGAAGTAATCCTAGCCCGTCTCCGCCTAGGCCACACCCGCATCACCCACGGACACCTTATGGCGAAATCGCCAGCCCCGCTTTGCCCTACCTGCCATACCCCTATCACTGTCATACACCTCCTGGTGGAATGCACAAAGTTGTCTGCTCTTCGTCGCAGGTGTTTCCCTCTCTCGGCCGAAGATCCCATACCCGACCGGCTACGATCCATACTCGCCGACGGCCCCCACTTTTCAACGGAAGCGATTCTCTTCTTCCTTACTCACTCCCAGCTGCTCCATCGCATTTAAAACCGTACCCCTCCTACCCACTATCCAGCGACTGACCCTTACTCACTCCCCTAGTCTACCACCCCCAACACAGTAACATCACCCACTCACCGCCTCGCCGAGATATGTACCGCTCCTTTTAGGTACGAATCGGCGGTAAATCAGAGAAAATATATATATATATATATATATATATATATATATATATATAAGCAAACAACCACAAGGAAAAGGAAACACAAAGTCCGAGCGCTTTCGTGATATATTCACATTATCAAGGATATTATCCTTGATAATGTGAATATATCACGAAAGCGCTCGGACTTTGTGTTTCCTTTTCCTTGTGGTTGTTTGCTTATTAATAAGGTCACGTGTTATTTTGTGATTCTAGTGCATATATATATATATATGATGATTGGTGCAGAAACTATTTTAGGAGCAGCATACAATTAACGTGGAAAAGCTACCAGAGTTTTAGCACCTTGCCCTTCTTATCCAAATGAATTCAAAATTTGTCATTAGACGAAAGTGCTTGAGCACTATTTCGCGTTTTATTTCAGTGTGTGTGTGTGTGTGTGTGTGTGTGTGTGTGTGTGTGTGTGTGCTGCAAACCCACAAGGAAAGAAAAACGATTCCAAGGCCTTTCATGTATTCAGAGCTACACCTCGTCAGGGAATTCCTGACGAGGTGTAGCTCTGAATACACGAAAGGGCTTGGAATTTTTTCTTTTTCCTTGTGGGTTTGCAGCATTGATTCATGTGTTTAATTGTGAAATTCATCCCATATATATATATATATATTTATTCGGGGGGAGGGGCGTTAGGCAGGAGACGGAGTGCTGGAACTCTCGTTTCTCCTTTCACTGATCTTTTTACGCATCTCATCTAGCCTGTGTGCAGTCCATCATGCTCTCAAACACACGGTTCTCCCTCTATTCCTCACTACACATACACGAGTCTTACACTGACACAATCTTTTCAAAATTTAAAAAAAAATTATTTGTATTTTGGTTTTTCTTTCTGTGGGGATTCTGTTTTTGCGGGCGTTCGCCCTTCGCCCTTCGCCTCTCCTTCTTGCATAAAAAAATTAGCCAAACCCACCCTGCTGGATACTCCTCGAATCCTCCTTCGTATCGGCTTCGAGACCTTGATGCGGGGTAGGTCTGAATGCGTTGGGCGGGCAACTGACGAGTGATAAACGATCCTTCTCTCCGACTTCTGTCAAACCTTAAAAGAATTACAAATTTAAATATCGTTCAAAAAATGTTTCCTAAAATAGTTTTAAACGAACTTCAATCAACACACATTTATATCTCCACTCCACGTTTAATTCACGCATTTACCGACTACGTCGTTCTACTTCTCAATTTTCATTCTTTTCACCAATAAGCCCCATTTTTCCCAATTCCATCGTTATTCGGTCTCCGCACGCAATCATACCGAAGTTGCATAGGCCTATACTCTTAAGCTCGCATCCAATGACTTCACGCTCCACCCGCTTCCTACGAATCACGCATCGTTCGGTCTATTTCATATTTATCACGTTTCATAAAGTGCCGATTTGAAGCGCGACTTAAAAACGGGTATCAAACTTAGCAGTCCAATAAGATTCATACGAATAATTTTGGATCCTCTTTACAACTTCATAATTTTGTTCAACAACGAATTGTTTCGGATACTTCTCGCGTATGCCAAGAACGTTTAAACGATTACCGATATTTACTTTACTACTGCAAACCATTTAATTACGCTCTCGTATAATTTACGCGTGTACGAGTCGAAGGACGAGAACATTTACCGCGTCCGCTCCTACTTACTTTTCAATCTCTCTCCTTTCCCAAGTTCTATCACTAGGGGATGAGAATTCCTGCTTGTTCAAATTTTCATGGAAAGCTACTTGGCATTCCCTGGAAGCAAAATCTATTTGAAGCCTTTTACCACCCAAGACGCAACCTCTCATCTCAGTGACGGCTGAAGATGCGTGTCTCTCCTAAGGAAACGGGATAAATGTAAGATCCATCTGGACAAAAAAGATATGCAGCAACTCAAAACAGGGTCTTCTTAACTCCGTAATGCAGTTACATTCTGAGACACGTACGTTAGATTTAATATGAAAGTTTTTTTTTTTTTTACATAAAAAGTCAATAATTAACGCGAACAAATGATTCTTACGCTTTCATAAGCTATTAAAGCATGGCCCTTCTCCCTATCTATGTTCCTATGAGTGATAGGGCCAAATCGACTGAAGTGTTCACATAGGACAGTTTCCGTTACCCCGTCGGCGATCCCTCCTACCCAAATACATCGATTGGGCATAGACTTGCCAAAGCCAAGTTTTATTCTGTTCCCACCAAGATGCTCTCCATCCATCTTTTTAACAGCCTGAACGACGCTACGTATGTCAGAGTATTGGCAGAAAGCAAATGTAGAAGAATTCTGCTTCTTGATGTCAATTTCCTGTATGAAAAATAATCATTCGTATAACACGAAGGCCTAAATCAATCTTTGTCCGTCCAATAAATTTTAGTTAACAGCAATAGAAAATTTTAGTTTTCGTCCTTTCTTTGCTAATATTTAAGAAAAATACCTACAACAATCTTAAAAATTAATAAGCTAAAGGCTTTACTGATTTTTAAGGTCTAATTAGTCGCTGAATTGTAAAAGCATTAAAACTTAAGAGGTAAAGCGCGCTAAACAAAAAAGATTTATGACGCCTCTACAATAACTTCCAATCGTGAAAGTCCATTAAGATTTAATTCTTACAATAATTTCTCCAAAGGCTTCAAAATGCTTTCTTAATTCTGCCGCAGTCACGTCCTTGTCCAAGCCACCAATGAAGAGAGTTCTCGTGGCTTTCGGATGGTACTCATCCAGCTCAATATCATACGCTCGGAACTCGTTTTCATCCAACTCGAGCCCTTCATGGGGAGACACCTACAAAAATAGAAATAGATGCTACTTCAGTGATTTCATATAATTAAATCCATATTTACAAATCGACACGATCATAGAAAAAAGTAAATACGATAATAAATTTTTAAATCTGCATCCATTTTCAGTGATGGTATTATGAAAACGGGTAGAAATAAACATGCAAAGAATTCAGAAGCAAAACAATCTTTAATTCACGCGTTTTTACTAGTTGTGCTAAAGTATTTTTACCGACCCTTCAGACCAATCCTATATACTATTGAGCTAAAATGTGTCTGTGTGTCTGTCCGCTTTCTTCGGAACCGTGCACAGACTAAACGGCACATCGGAAAATTCTGCAACCACCACCAACTGATAGCCCATGAGCTGCCAATGTGCTCTGTCAAGTTCCCGGTCCTAGGTCACTCCGCGGCCGAGCACGAGCTATTTAATGTCTATTACGAGTGAATGTAAGTACTTCGAAAACGAAAAGGACGAGAGCAAAAATACATAATAAACAGTTTGGTAGTCCCGATAATACCTAAGTACCAATATACATGTACAGCTAGCTGTGACATATACTGCTACTTGCCCGGAGGGCGATAGCGAGCTACCGCTTGTATACTCTATTTTTCCCGCGTCACAACAGTTTTGCGATGTATAGCTACGATATTCAAGTTCATAAACTGGCTAAAATCTTAGACCTATACAATCTCTACAGCAAAATGGCTCTAACCATTAAAGGCCGACTCGCTTAATATTAATATATTAATGTGAAGACTTTAAAAGCTATTAAAATCATGGCCTCTCTCCCTAATTATGTTCCTATGAATAAATTCCTAACACCGCTCCGACTTTGGAAGATACAGTAATTAATAGCAGTTCTTCAAGCTTGAAAATACAATAACTATGTTGAAACGACACCCGTGTCTCCGCCTATATTTGCGACCTTTAATGCAAAAACAAGATTCTTGCTCGCAACACTCGTGTGATGATACACAAGTGTATGAAGTTTCACGAATTCATGTTGAGCGGTTCAAAATTATGGTGCAGACCTCCATTTAACCTTTGATGTAGGGACCTGATTCTCGTTCGTGACACACTGTCTTATGATGGTCCACGCGTGTGCAAGTTTCATCAATTATGTTGCGCGGTTCAAGTTATGACGGGGATGGGAAAAGCTCAATTTGACCTTTGGCCTTTATCCGTGACCTTGACCTCTGATGCATAAACCTGATTTTTGCTCATGACACAACGTCTCGTGATGATCCACGCGTATATAAAGTTTCATCAATTATATATTGAACGGTTCAAAAGTTATAGTCGGTGGCACAATTATTATTTTATATTTCTAATATATACACAATTTCCCCAGAGTGAAACCGATAAAGAATTTATTTAAAACCTTTTTTCCTTCTCCTCTTTATCAAAGATATCATCACATCACATTTAATCACTATTTACAGTTCCTTAGCTTCAAAACACCAGTGACTAAAGACTATTATTTACAGTGTTCCTTAGCTTCAAAACACCAGTGACTAAAGACTATTAATCCTTCCTCTTTTTGGCTACTCTCTAAAGAGCGCGGCACTAGCCAAACTACAAACCTGAATTTTCACCCCAAAAAACTGCTTGTCCTGCGAAGCGTCGAATGCCTTCTCGGCGTCTTCCGGTTTCTTGAAGCACACGACGGCGTAGCGCTCGGACCCTGAACCGAAGATGCGCACAGTCGTCACTTTTCCATGTTTTTTGTAGTCGTGGAATAAACCATCTTTCAACGAGTTATCTTCAGGGGGAAAATTAATCATAATCATCATCATCATTATTATTATTATTATTATATCTAATAATTAGTAGATTTCGGCCTGTAAAGCGGGCACGCTTGAGAAAGGTAGTTCACAACTGTAGGCCATATACAACATCTGTATTTAACCCGTTAACTGCGCGAGCGCCCATTTACGAGTCGAGCCAAAAACACGGGCTACTCCGCAGATATATATCTCGGTTTAAAGTTTAAACCCGCGTATACATACATATACGGGGCTGCGCAGAAATGGTCAGAAGCGAGAGCCCGTGATATGACGGGTTGCGCAGCAAACGGGTTAATAATAAAATTATACTCATCTATAACAAATGTATATATTCATAGATAAATTATAAATAAATTACGATTATGATGATGTTTCTGAAACTTGTCTAAGATAATAAAAGAAGCCCTCGTTCATTACGAGCATACGCACAAAAACAGAAATGAGGGCTGAAATAAATTAAAATTTTCCTTTTCATTTGTCATAGCCAATTGAGAGAAACCAATTGAAATTAATAGTTTTAACTAGACTTTTATACTAAAATGAAGGTAAATGTTTAAAGCAATTTATTGAATTATCGGTACTAACAACTTCCTTTGAAACGCTAAAAATATACATTAAACGCGAGGTTTGTCGTAATTAGAGGACTGAAATGGAACCACCATAATAATTACCTGAGGACCACGGTGGAAGGTTCTTCACGCTGATAGCGAGGGCTCTTTTCTCCCCCGGAGGTGAAGAAAGGACGGGGACCACGGAGAGAGATTGACTAGCGTTCCCCATCCGTCGCGGGGACGGGGAATTCGACCGGGACGACCGCCCTAAGGAACCCGATCGAGTGCTGCTGCTGCTGCTCGACCTACTACTGCTGGTACTACTACTGCTACTGCTGCTGCTGCTTCGACTGCTTCTGCTCGATGAAGGAGACTCGGACCCTGACCGACTAGTTGGAAGGCGACGTTTGTTGGAGGGTATCGCGAGACGGGGATTACGGGGAGCCGATCGGGAAAGGGAAATAGGAGGAGGGGGCGACACCCCCTGGCTCCCCCTCCGCATTTTGTCCTCCACGTACGCTTCCGAATGATATCTGTACTGAGCTCCCACGCCCCACCGGTACTCGCTGGGTTCGGCTCTCCCATTGGTGAGGAAATGACCTCGAGGAGGGTAAGACCGGACGCGACCACGGCCCCCAGTGCCGAAGTCGGCATCCCGATCTCCGGGATAACCTCCTCGACGCATTCCACTTTGAACCCCTGGTCCCACGGGACCACCAGAGAGACCGGGGACCCCGGGGCCATTATAACCTATGGTTTCATCCCTTCGACTTTCGTAAAAATGACTAGAACGTTCGTAAGAGTTATGGTCCTCATTTAAACTGAAAGGGAGAGAGAGAAAAGAGAAATCGTTAAATCAAAGTAACTTAACAACAACAACAACAACAACAACAACAACAACAACAACAACAACAACAACAACAACAACAACAACAACAACAACAACAACAACAACAACAACAACAACAACAACAACAACAACAACAACAACAACAACAACAACAACAACAACAACAACAACAACAACAACAACAACAACAACAACAACCCTAAAACTTAATTAATCCTAAGTTTTAGATTATGAAAACTTGAAAATACCGTCATGTTTTGCATTTCAAATTGAGAAGAGTTCTTCAATAATTTAAGTTCGAAGGAAAATTGAAGTAGACCTAACTCGCCTCCGATATGTTTCACTACTGCTCGTTTCTTATGTACGAACCCGACTCACTAATTCCACATTCCATATAGGAATGTGGAATTAGCGAGCGCCAATTATTATACGCTAACAATGATACTTTTAAACATAGGCAGAACGTACGAGGAATAATAATAATAATAATAATAATAATAATAATAATAATAATAATAAGTAGGCTCTTAAAATATTTCGTGGGATACATATTCTAAAATTAGCGTGATTATATTACCAATAATGATAACACATTCGGAGTTACGAGAATTTTCGTCATCGATGTGGAGTCGTGCGAAACCGAAAGTAGTGATAAATATCTAAACTTCGCTTTTCTATTAAGTGCTCCATCACTTTAATCAATAATATCTCATTTTAAGAGAGTATCTTTACTTAATCATGGCTCTCATTTTGTGCATTGCGATACGCTGATACGTTACGGTGTACATCACTGATAAAAGGGGCATTACCTATGCATTATCATCAAATAACTGATGAATAATTAGGCCATCTTGTATTCGTACGCAATGTAACTGTGATTAAAGGAAAATGACCGTAATCTTAGAGTACAGTAGATGCAATTTTATATGCATTCATACGTAACTATATATATATATATATAATATATTATATTATATATATAAAGAACGACGCTTGTATAGGAGATACTCCGCGCAAGACGAGAGAACGAAACAAATGAAAAAATGAGGTAACCACCGGGAATCGAACCCGGGATCTTCCGATTGCCGGTCAGATGCGATAACCATTACACCATGGGCCTCACTCTTCCAAATGCCGTAATTCTTCTACATACTGGCAGAAACCAATGCCCCAAGGGGGCACCTCCCGCATGCCGTAACATTATATACATTTAACTGCAAACACGCAGTATAATTAACAAAGAACGACGCTTGTATAGGACGCTTTGTTTCGTTCTCTCTCTCTTGTCTTGCGCGGAATATCTCCTATACAAGCGTCGTTCTTTACGTTAATTATACTGCGTGTTTGCAGTTATATATATATATATATATATAATATATATATATTATATATATATATATATATATATATATATATATATCGGGTGCCTTGAGATTTGAACATCAATAACTTCAAAAATATGCAGTTCACACTTCCAAAATTTACATAACTCTTACCTCAATCTACTGATAAGCCATCATAAAAATTTCAAACCTCTACATATACTTTTTCCACAGCTGAGGGAACAATGAGTATGGTGAAAAAAAAACGAAGATCATAAATCCTAAATGTATATAGCTGTAGCTGGCAACTATTCTAAGACCATCTTAAATACGGTTTTTTCAACTTACCACTCAAATTATGGTTCTAACTAACGGTGAAAAAGCGATGATTGAAAAGTGTTTCTTGGAAAAAAGATGGACTTGTAATGTTACGTCTGAATATAATAATTAAAAAACTTAAAGCAACCGGTTCGACGGCACGGAAGCGTGGAAGTGGTCGGCCTAAAACAGTTTACACTCAAGACAATATAGCAATGATCGAAATGATGAGCCTATCTCAAGAGGATCGACTTGGGTCACACTGCTCTCAGAGGAAAATTGCGAGAAATTTAGGTATCAGTCGAAGTTCCATACAAAGAATGCGGAGAACGGTAGGACTTAAACCATTTAAAAGGATCCGTGTTTCAAGACGTGACAGCACTTAAGAGTTAAAAGAAAAATTCGTCGTACAAAATTGCTCAATAGATTTTTGTCCAATAATGTTAAAAAAAATAGTTTTTACAGATGAAAAAATATTTCACCATCGAGATTGCTCGAAACTCCTGGAACGATGTTGTTTATGGTCGGCGTAAGAAAGACATTCCTCCATCGAGACTTTCCCACCACACGAGTCGGTTTTCCCAAAAAATCATGGTATTAGCAGGTGAGTTTTCGTCTTTTCATTCCACGATACATTTCATTTCAGAAAATAAAAAAATTAATTCAGAAACCTACGTAAATCTCTTAGAGGAGAATCTTTCGCCCGATTGTCGGCGTCTGTATTATGGAAACGAGTTCATACTGCAAAAAGATGGTGCTTCAGCTCATACTAGCAAGTTCACACAGGATTATCTACAACAGAATGTAGTCAACTTCATTCGAAAGAACGACTGGACCCCGCAATCACCCGATTGCAATCTTATGGATTTATTGCGTATGGAACACACTAGTAGAGATTTATGAAGGCCAACCAGAAAAGTTTACAGAATGCAATTAATTAAAGAAAAAAATACTCGAATGTCCTTTTTGACCTTTGTAAATTTACAAAAACTAAGCTATGCTATAACATTTACACACAAATTTGACTCGCGCGCCAAAATGTGTTCGTTTTCTATAGTTTCGTTTGGGCTAAAAGTACCTTTCGATGGCGCTACGTTTTTTAGGCTCTCTAAATCCACTTAACATACCGGAATACGGAAGAAGCTTTCATTTGGCCCAAACGAAACAATATAAAAATACATTTCGACTAGTTAAATTTTATCGCAAACACCTACGCGGACCAGCGAAAATTAATTCGGGACCCCTACTCTAGGGCCT